>JBBPDB010000028.1:5508646-5542546 GCA_037974465.1 Brachypetersius altus | reverse complement strand
GTGTGTGTGTGTGTGTGTGTGTGTGTGTGTGTGTGTGTGTGTGTGTGTGTGTGTGTGTGTGTGTGTGTGTTTTGTGATGTTATGAAATGCCTCTCATATTGTATCATGGGGCAAAAACCACAACACATGTTGCATTGAAAACCACAAAACATATCACAATATTACATCAAAGGAAAGGACGAGGAGTTGAGGCTGGAATGGCAGCGATGAGGGGATGCATAGATAATGCAGAAACATTCACGAACATTCATGTTCGCAAGCTGGGGCATGTTGGGGCACTGAGAATGAAACAACACAAAACTCACATTCACGTACACACAGACTCTAATCTCATCTCTGGCCATTTGGGCAACTGTGTGTTTGGATGCTGTTCTGTTGTCTGTAAATCTCAGAGACCTCCAGATCCTTCGAGGGGGCATGTTGTGTGTATGTGTGTGTGTTGGTAAAGTGTGTTTAACCTCAGTGCCATCCCTGACGGAGAGTGTGTTATGTGAACCAGTGCTTTCCTCTGTTTATAAATGCCGGGCCAAGTCAGTGAAGCGTCTGTAATCAGTGATTATAGATATTGTCAGCCATGGTCATTGGAACTAGTGGTATGATATTGACATTGTCTGGGGAATTAGAAAGTACACGATGTGGACAAAAGTATTGGGAAACACCTGTTTTTCACTTCCAGTGAAGGGTAATCTTAATGCTTCAGCAGACCAAGACATTTTGAACCACGCCAAGCATCCAACCTTGTGGACACAGTTTGGTGAAGGTTCTTTTCTATTCCAGTATGACTGTACCCCAGTGCACAAAGCAAGCTCCATAAAGACATGGCTGGATGAGCTTGACTGGTCACACAGAGCCCTCACCTCAACCCCATCCAGCACCTTTGGTATGACCTGGAACGGAGATTGTGAACCAGGCCTTCTCGTCCAACATCAGTGTCTGACCTCATAAATGCTCTACAGAATGAATGGACACAAATTCCCACAGAAACTCAAAACTCTTGTGGAAAGTCTTCCAAGAAGAGTGGAATGTGATGTCATTAAAGTCCCTGACGGTGTAACAGTCAGGTGTCCCAATGCTTATGTCCACATAGTGTGTGATGCAAAGTTGATATTCTCCTCTATTTAGTGAAGTCCAGTCACAGGTCCATCCAATGACGAAATAACCGTTTGCTGTTGTTAACCTATTATTAACCTACTAACGTATTGCTCCTGTTAACCTACTAACGTATTGCTCCTGTTATTACTTGGGACAAAAGAACAAAGTAAAATTCGTTTTCCAGCCTTAATAATAACAGTTCCTTTGGCATTTTGAGCCCTTATTTGTTTCTCTCTATCTGTGTGTCTGTTGTCAGCAGTAGAGATGGCTCTAATTTGGACAGATATCAGCCCGATATAAATGCAGGATTGGATATTGGGTTGCAGAAAGATCATCTCATCCAGTAACAAATCTAGCCTGAAATAGCACAAAGTCTCATTGTGTGATGACTGTTTCTTCCTGTGTGGTAGAAGAGTGTTCGAGTGGCATGAAAGCCATACACAAGGGTTGATACGTAGCTGCAGTAGTGTGGATATAGCAGTCAGGTATCACTGGTCAGAATTCTGTTTTATTCTATTTAGATTTCTTTGCTAATTAGATTTTTTAAAATATTACTAGATGCTCCACAGTTTTGTGCAGACGCCTCTGATGAGCTGATCTCATACATTTGAAGATTGTCTGAACAGACTGTTTAAACAGATGAGACCATTCTGTCATATGTGAACACACCACAGCTCACAGTGTTAACTAGGGGAAGTTCTTTCTCTGCATTTAACCCATTCACCAAGTGAAGCAGCGGGCAGACGGGACCCAGGCAGCAGTGTGTGGGGTGGTACCTTGCTAGTGGTGCATCTTGCAGTCTTGGGATTTGAACCCACAACCTTCTGATCGCAGGGGCAACTCTCTAACCACTAGGCCACCAGTTGGTATGATACTAAAAAAATGACCATGTACCTAACAGGCCTTAACAGTTTCATTATCACAAATTTGCTTAAATTAAATGAGCAACCTCGAAATAGTGGAGAAGTTTTCATTATCCTTATTGTAACATTACTTTCTTTTTCAAAATTCAAAAAACTTTCTACTGTTTATTCCTGGCCAGTACTTGATATCTGCATGTATGTGTAATATGGTGTGAGCTTCTGTTAGCGTGGCATGGGGGAATGGGGTATGAGGGACAAGGGGGCAGAAAGTGGAAGAAGGGGCAGGGTGCAGGGATTTTTGAAGCAAGGGGTGATACACACACACACAGCACACTCAGCTCTTTCTGCCCTCAATAGTGCCATTGTGTCATGCCATGAAAGAGGAGGGGGGTTTACATACACACACTTCACACACATGCATACCCAGATACAGGGGACCTGTGAACCATGTCCCTCAGAAACTTGTGACGTCTCTTTGTTCTCATGCGCTTCCTGCCCCAACTGTCCCTCTCTTCTCTCTCCATCAGACCCATTCTCCTTCCCATCCAGTTCCAGCTGGTCCTAGTTTGTTTCGTGACACTGTGTGTGCTCTCTGTTAACGAACTGTGAGATCTGTTCATGTAATGGTTTTATTTTGCTGGGTCATCCAGAAGAATGTAAAGGGAACGATCTGTACAGTGGGTGAAATAATTATTTGATCCCCTGCTGAATTCGTAAGTTTGCTAATATACAAAAAAGTCTCTAATTTATGAAGTAGTTTCATGGATTTTTTATGGAGAGAGACAGAATATCAACCTAAAGTGAAGAAAAAACATGTTACAGAAAAGTTATAAATGGATTTGCATGTCACTGAGTGAAATAAGTATTTGATCCCCTACAACCCAGCCACACTTCTGGCTCCCACAGACTGTCTGTGTGCCCATGTTGCACACAGATTACAATCCATCTATCAATTTTAACTCGTTGTGTGTATAAAGCAACTTGTCCACAGAATACGTTTCTTCCATTCCAACCTCTCCACCACCATGGTCAAGAGCAAAGAGCTGTCAAAGGGTGTCAGGGACAAGACTGTAGACCTGGAATAACTATGATACCCAAGCAAAACCTGACTTAGTACTGGGTGCAGAAACCCTTGTTAACAAGCATACCAGTAAGATGTTGCTTGTAGTCAGCAGGTTTGCACACATCTCAGGAGGGATTCTGAACCACTGCTCTTTACAGAAACTCTAAATACGTTATGTAGACATAAGTATTAATGTAAGTACAATTTAAAAACACAAATCTGACAGTTTCTAAACGTGACTCTAAAAGTAAATAATTTAAACAAGAAGCACCATTAGTTATAGATAAAATAGGTAAGCTAGAAATGTGAGGTTTTTATATGTATTTCTATAAATGTAGCGGCAGTATGTACAATGTGCAAATGGAATATTAAAGTGCATTGTGCCATAATAGCACTGCAATGTAAAACAGAGCAGAGTAATGTAAACAAAGCGACCGGAGTCATGTAAACAGAGTAATTTCACACCAACAGTTGTCACCTTCTCACCAAGCTTCTTACTGTAACATGACCCATTCCAGCCTTGTGCAGGTCTACAGTCTTGTCCCTGATATCATTTGACAGCTCTTTGGTCTTGCCCATGGTGGTGGAGAGGTTGGAATGGAAGAAACTGATTCTGTGGACAGGTGTGCTTTATACACGTAACGAGTTAACATTGGTAGATGGATTGTAATCTGTGTGCAACATGGGCACACAGTCTGTGGGAACCAGAAGTATGGTTGGGTTGTAGGGCAGCAAATACTTAATTCACTCATTTTTTTTTCTTGATTTTTGGTTGATATTCTATCTTTCTCTGTAAAAATGAAACTACCTCATAAATTAGAGACTGTTCATTTTTTTGTAAGTCAGCAAACCTCCAAATACAGCAGGGGATTGAATAATTATTTCCCCCACTGTAAAGTACAGGGAACATTTTTATAATTCAATTGTTTAAGACAAACTCCCCTAAAAATACATGTTTCAAATTCAGCTCATATATGGAGATTATACAACTCATTTACACATATTATTAAAATTCATCCAATAGTCTAGTGAATTAAAGTTTTCAGGTGTGTGTCAAATCCAGACTGTCCTTTTAATGAGGCACAGCCAATCAGAACAGAGCTCATTTACATGTATCAGTTTGAAAGGAATGAAAGCATTCTGTTTAACTCTGTTGGAGGGATGCAGAAATGGAAATAATGAATATGGTTATGTAAAAATACATTTTGGCCTTTAAAAATCACAAAAACATTTTAAGTGGGAGTCAGGGGAGAAAATAATTCGAGATATGTTGCATTCAGGGCCCTAAGATACAAACAAAGTCGTTCAGACTGGTTTGGTGTGAAATCCTCTCTTCTGAAGAAACCTGTTGAATTGCTCACAGTTGTGCGTGATAGGAACCAGACGTCTGAGCGGTTAATTGCTCTGAAAGCTCTCTCACAAACAGGTGAAAAATGAATTGGTCGGCTGATGCCAGATACATACTTTTAGAAGTAGTTTTTTTTTTTGTAACCTAAAGTGCATCCTTTTAAAATATGTTCACAATGAATGCTCAGTCATGTAGGGCCTAAAGAAAACTTTCGCACTTTTCTATACAACTTTTGCTTCCTATCACCACCACCGCAAATACATTCAAGTGGATAAGTTTCTTATTGATTAACCAATCAACATCAAACCACTCTGGATGGCTTTGTTTAAATCTCAGTCATTGAATTATGCAGATTTTTTAAACATCAGTGGAATTCCCTATTAATTATGCAACTTTTTCCTACGTCCCTGCTTGTGTGTGTGTGTGTGTGTGTGTGTGTGTGTGTATGTGTATGTGTGTGTGAAAGAGAGAGAGACAGACATGGAGAGAGAGAGAGAAAGCTCGGGCTGCAGTAATAAGCGCCTTTGTTAAACCCACAGTGCAGCTATTTCTGCCAGTGGCTGGAAAACAGGCCCAGATTCTACATCCTAGATTGGGAATGTTTCCGCCCCTGCTCTGAGAGAGAGAGAGAGAGAAAGATGCTGAGATTGGGAATGATTACGCTGTGCTCTGGCTCCTTGTCCACCTCCAGAAGCGAGTATGAGCAGACTGTGTATCTGCAGAGAGTTAACACAGTGTTGGGAAGGCAGAGCGCGAAAAGGGACTGGGACGTAGAGAAAGAGGAAGAAACTAAATAAATGAACAAAGCGAGACAGAAAGAGTAAAAAGAGCAAACAAAAAAGTGTTGAGAAACAGGAATAAGGGAAAGAACAAGAGAGAAACGAGGACATGAAGAAAGACAGCCGGAAAGTAAGTGCTGGGCAGGTAATATAAAAGAACCGATAGAAAGGAACGAAAAGAGGGAAGAATCCCGGCAGGTTTGATGAGAGGGGCTGAGTGGAGATGTTCACCCGCTGAGGACAGAAATGGGGGATGCAGGTGAATTAGGGATCAGAAATCGAGAGGGAGATGGAGTGGGCAGAGATGAATGGAGAAACGAAGGAAAAAGAAGGTAGGTGAAAGGAATCTAAGTGCTGAAGAGGTGAAACGCTTGGTGGCCTAACAGAATAAGCAGTGAAGAAGATTAGATCATACCTCTGAAGCATCTCTTAGATACAGTGCAGCTCAAAGTGCTTCATGTAGGGTTGAAAATAGAACATAAGAGCCAGCAGAATATGGGAACGGAGGGAAGAGCTCTAGGCAGCAAGGCAAGGGAGAGAGACTGTGATTAGTGAGAAAACACCCTGAGCTCTAGGAATACGTCCCTGAGAACTGTGTGCTGCTTCCATCTGGTGGTTAGGAATAGCAATACAGTCTACAGTGTTCCTGTGGCTGGTTCCTCTGGCCTGACCTGCTTTAAAGAAACAGAGAGAGAGGGACATCGTGCTAAGCAAGTGAACCCATTAAAGAACTCATTTTTCCTGCTTTAACGGTCATGGAGGAACTGAAAGCAGAAGTATTTGGTGAAGGTGTGAGAGGGCATTGTCACTCCAGCATACAGAGCCGTTTGTGTTGAGTGGGAAATAATGTTCTAACTAGATATTTAATTTCATGCCTCTGAAATATAACTGCCTTGGCTCTAATGAATTCATGAACAGTATTGAGTTACATATGACAAATGTGGAAGCAAACGATACTGTGGGTTAAAAAGTGTACACAGTGATTTGTCTGCAGCATTAGGGTCACACACACACACACACACACACGCATGCACACTCGTGCCTTCAGAAAAGAACTGAAACTTTTTGCTGACACAAAGACAGCTCACACATCTCATTTTGACTCTGGATGTTTCTCATGGAGGCCGAAAATTCAGGTATGAGTGCATGTCGTTTACTTTTCGTCTTTCTCTGCCCACCAGTCACTCGTTCATTTTCAGACCTTTTTTGTTTGTGCAGGACAATATTGTCTTTTTGGTGTTTGTGATTTTAATAATGCTGGGAGGTACCGTTATCTTTCTTGCTTTTTTGTGTGAAGCCGTGCGCGAGGTCGTCTGTGTTGTTTCACATGTGACAGATGCCTTTTGCTGCTATATGAATTCACGCTGTGTCAGTGCATATGATCTGTATCTGAGTGTGACTCTATGCAGTGTGACCCTGCTGTACCCTCTGGCTTCACCTGTAACCTTCGCTCTCTCCCTTTTTTTCTACTGCTCCATCCATTGTTTCCCCTCCTCTCTCCTCCTTTACCTCTTTCCTCCCTTTTGCTCCCTTCTTTTTTTTTTCCTCCTCCTTTCTCTACTTTTGCTCCTCCCACAGATGAGCCGACCAGCCCGGGTGCAGATTTGCGGGCGTGTCACGTCCCCGCCTCCTCTGTCGTGTCCAGTGGGCTTAAATCGGCCCCCGCTGTGGCCACCAGCCCGACCTCCCCAACTTTCACCTTCCCCCTCAGTCGCCTCTTCTCCCACGACTTCAGTGAGTCCAGTAGAGAGAGACGCAACGCCGAGAAACGCACACACTCATACACACCGCTGCGAAATTTCAGTTATGTTTTAAAAGACATTCAAGTAGAAAACAAACAGTATCAATCAAAAATTTAGCCAAAAAATCCCAATTTTAGCCACAAATGTGGTCGGTTTGGTGTGTTTTTTTTGGAGCTACAAAGTTAGTGTAGCTAAGAGCTAATTGAAGCTAACAGTCTTGAGCTGCCATCTTGCAGGTCTAGACATGAGTGTATCTTATGTAAAAAAACAATAGATACTCCCAGTATTAAAATAGGATTGTCTGAGCCCCATTCACAGCCATTCAGCTGTGTCACAGAAATTATTAGTGCATTCTGTATTAAAGTACCAGCTCGTTAAAAACTGTCCCGTCAATGGAGTATTCTTGGATTATTGGACTGTCGAAATAACTGACAATCATTTTTGCTTTAAAAGTTTCATGTCTTGGCTGATTCAATTTAGGTTTTTTCAAGGCTGTTGTAAATGAAGCAGCCATGGTGGCTCCTCAAGAAGCTGCTTGAGAGAGTACTAAAGCTGTATCAGGGCAAAGGGAGAGTCAAGATTTGTTAACTACTTTGTAGTTCTATAGTTTTGATAATTATTAGTCGGTGAGTCCAAACCTTGACTGATACTGTAAATGTTTTCTCAACAGAGCAGAGTTGTACACAACTGCCCATGCGTAGCATCTATATTTGTCTTCACCCCATCCTTCAGAAAACACTTGCATGCGTTAGACTGCACATTCATGACCCCGTCAGGCCCTAGGTAAAGCATCTCTGCATGGTCTCCTGCATGTGTGCACGATGGTCATTCTGCATTGCCCCATGGCCAAGTCTGGACTACAACGACAACCCTGTTGGTCTTCTGGAACAACAAAGTCCCATCCATCACTCCACTCGCTATCGTCCTGTCTCTTCCCTCCTGTCTCTTAACCAGCAAAGTCCTACCCCTTAACTGTCTTGTGCCTCTTTGCTCCGCCCCTTTTATCCTCTTCAGCACCCCATGTCATTTAAGGAGTTTCTTCATCTCTCTCTCTCTCTCTCTCTCTCTTCATCCATCCCTCTCTCCATTCATCCCTCCCTCTCACTCACTCTGTCTGTCTCTCTCTCTCTCTCCCTCTCACTCTCTGAGCAGGCAGTATAAAGTCTAGTCGGCGCTCCTCCTACCTGTTGGCCATCACCACCGAGCGCTCCAAGTCATGTGACGAAGGGCTCAACACCTTCAGGGACGATGGCCGAGTCTACCCGTGAGTCCTCAGAATTTGTGGGAGGTCTTGGGACAAAGAACCAATCAGAATCTTTTTTTGAATTAAACTCCTGGAATTGATGGAAAGTTTGTTTGGTCTTGTTTTGCTGAAATCTGCTGCAACACCGGTACTGTAGCATAATAATGCCTGACTCATTGTACTGCATAGCCAGTCACCTCTTATTTTTGACAGATTTTTAAACAGGCAACTTTTTTCTTTTACTGTCACCGTGTGGGTTGCCAGTCAGTCTGCCACGTGCTTGGTGTAGTTCCTTCATCGATCCTGTCAGATCTGTCTTGTTTTTAAATACCAGAGCATGACTAGTCAGTTTGGAAATGGTACATCAGTAATGTGGTTAAAAATGAGGCACAAAAGTGAATAATAATGCAAAAAATCCTGCATTATGAGCTTAGCTCATATTCAATGAATAGACTATGTTTTTCTTTGCATTTGATATTTGTACTGTAAAATACTGTACATATGCGGCTGTGCTGCATATGATTCTGTTTTGATTCCTGTTTCATTGTCTTTTGTAGGAGACTACCAAGGGTTAAGAGCGTCTATGCTGATGGGGTGAGTTCTCTGTATGTGCTGAAATATTGTGCTGTAAAAACGATCTTTAAAAATATCATTATTTATTTGCCGTGGTGTGTGTGTTGTGTATCCAGTCTCTGGACAGTCTGAAGGCTTCTGAGGATGCTCGCTCTAAACGGCACTCCACCTCTGAGCTGGGCAGCATCAGCTACACAGACGTCCGGAGAGAGGGATGGCTCCACTACAAGCAGATACACACTGAGAAGGGCAAGGTAAGAAAGAGAGAAACAGACTGAGAGAGAGAAAATGGGCTCACTGCCTGAGCAGCAAGATTACTTTTCCAATGTTATCCTTTTCATGCTCTTCAGAAGTATGGATACGGCACCAAAGGCATTCAATAAATAAATAAAAAATAAATAAATTAAAATAAAAATAGCATAAAATAAATCTAATATACTTGAAAGGGTGCCCCAGTGTTGAGTCTGTAGGCCTAGATTAGCCCGACATAAAAATGTAATACTAATTTATATAAAGTTACTGTTGCATGATATTTTTAGAGTTTTAGTGTAGTAGCCGATTGGCTTGAAATATCAGCCCAATCTAAACATCAGCTCACACAGAAACAGTTCTGATGTCATCTCTAATGCTGATCATGTGCAAGTTGTAAATTTGAAATGTACCCAAAATGATTAACAAAGCTGTAACAAATTTGAAATGCTTTAATAGATAGAAATAGAAAATAGATAGAATTTTTAAATAATAATGTTTACGAACAGGGTGCATAGTATTTTAAAAGTGGTGATCGAACCTGAAAGTTTAGAACTTCTCAAAAAATGAGATATTGTTGATATGAAACTACACAGTGTCATCTATCATTTAATAAATAATATACTCAATAAAGTATCAAAAATACATCAAGCTTTCATTTGTAATGTTGGGAAATATACTAATCTAATAATCTACAAAACTAAATAACACATATTAAATGTAAGTTCTGAATATCTGTCCGTTTTGTGATGTGTGAGTGTATTTCTGTCCTTTTCTCTTGATTTCTTCTACTCTCTTTGACTTCTCAGAAGGTGGGCAGTGCCATGCGTCCGTGGAGGCGAGTCTTTTCGGTGCTCCGCTGCAATTCGCTCTACCTCTACAAAGACAAGCGGGAAGCACTGCTGAAGGGGTCTGCCTTGGGGGGTGGCTCTGAGGATGAGCAGCCAATCTGCATTGGGGGCTGCCTAGTGGACATTGCGTACAGCGAGACAAAACGCAAGAATGCACTGCGGCTGACAACCCAGGACTTCTGCGAGTACCTGCTGCAGGCTGAAGACCGGGACGACATGCTGGACTGGATAAAAGTGATCCGAGAGAGCAGCAAGACTGACAGCGAGGTGAGAGAGACAGTGACGGAGAAAGAGAAAGAGAGAAATGTTATTTTAAATAACATGATGTTACAGATGTAGATGGGTTTTAGGAGTCCAGCCCATGGACTTGCATACTCAGTTGCTTAGAGGGCAGTGGTTTCACTCCCTATAGTAAATTAGATTTTTTATTCAGTTGAAAAATCCAGTTTACTGTGTTGAGCTGGCATCCCGCCCAGT
Source organism: Brachypetersius altus (assembly GCA_037974465.1). Lineage (NCBI taxonomy): Eukaryota > Metazoa > Chordata > Actinopteri > Characiformes > Alestidae > Brachypetersius > Brachypetersius altus. The sequence goes on along the minus strand of JBBPDB010000028.1, from coordinate 5,532,266 downwards.
GTGAGTCCCTGCCTCGCAGCAGTAGAGCCTGGGTAGGCTCTGGGTACCTGCAGCACTAGTTACAAAGCAGTTATGATGAATGAATGAATGAAATCCAATTTAGTCAATCTACAAATACAAGTTTGGCATATATTAAATACATTTTAAATGAACAATTGCTTTAAAGCCCATTTTTCGGTTAAATAAATTGAAAGAATGATGCCAGCCTTAGTTTGCCCTCTTTAGATATTTCATTTTGTTGAGAACAGTAAAGGTTACCATTACAGTTGCCCTGTTTTAGTGGTTTAAGGAAATGATTCATGGATTGCGTGTATGTGTGTTATAGGAGTTGGGGCAAGCTCTGATCAGTAAGAAGCTAAATGACTACAGGAAGCAGAGGTGAGTCATTTTGCTGTGATATTATGCCATTTCCTTACAATAGGGGCTCATACAAACTGTAAGAGTAAGGAACTGATGTTCCATTCTTTATACTAAAATAAAAGGAAATCATTTTTGTAAAAAAGATTTGAAATGATGTATTCAGAATTATACAATATTTATGTTTTTAACACTATATAACTCCTCTGTTGATTCCGTCCTCAAGTGGAAAAAGTAGCCTCCTGGGTCTTATGCTTAGGCGTTGTCTCTGTGTTGCCCAATTTAGTCCGACAGGCAACAAGCCAGACTCCTCTCCCCGTGTACCACGCATGCCCTTCCTGCACAACAAGGCAGATAACAGCAGTGCGCCCCCACGCTCCCCCAAACATGAGGGCAAAGGTCAGCAAAACCAACCATCCAGGACCTTCTGGCCTTGTCTGTTCATTTTGGTGTAGAAAATCTCCTTTTCTTCAGATAGGTTATTAACTATACTCTCCCTTTCTTTTAGAGGAGAGCAGTCCTCCCAAGTCTCCATGGGGCATAAGCATCATCAAGAAGGTGAAGAAGGCGGGCCCTAAAGCTTTCGGAGTGCGTCTGGAGGACTGCCAACCTGCTGCCAGTAACAAGGTCAGTGTTTGACCTTTGGTGTTTCTGCAAATTGGAGAGCAAACATAGAGAACCAAGCATTATTCATTCAAGTGTGTGTGTGTGTGTGTGTGTGTGTGTGTGCGTGCGCATAGTGCATTCCCCTGATTGTGGAGATTTGCTGTGGCTTGGTGGAAGAGATGGGTCTTGAGTACACAGGCATTTACAGAGTGCCAGGAAACAATGCTGTGGTGTCCAGCCTTCAAGACCAACTCAACAAGGGCAGTGACATCAACACTGCAGAGGAGGTGAGCACCTCTGAGTTTCCCTTGAGCAATGTACCGTACCCACACACTGCTCCCCAGGCGCTGTGTTCCTGGCTGCCCACTGCTTCACTTGGTGAATGGGTTAAATGCAAAGGAAGATTTTCACACTGTTCACACTCTGTGCTGTAGTGTGTTCACGTATGACGAATGGTCACTTTCACATTTTAACCTTGTTTATTATGCACACAGATATAAGTAAACGTTGTGGTGCCCCCGGTTAACTTACTTGTTTTACAGTCTTTCGAAGTCAAAACGCACCTCTTCCACATAGAACACACTACTGTGCATCTTAATACATTTAATATATACTCAACTTAACTATTAAATGTCAAGAGGAAAATAGATGTTTTCCTGTATGTTGAACTCTGCAAACAAATTGAAATGGTGGACTAAGATTTTAATAAAAGTTCTAATTTCTGCCAGACTACTCTTATATGAGCTCTGTAACCTTCTGTAGGTTTCTGGCATGGAATAAAACGTTCTTTTTTAAACATAGAAAAGATGTGCTGTCCTTTGAAAAAATACAGGCTTCATCAGTGAGGCTGACTGTCCATGATTAGCTTCACTGTTCATGTTGTATATATCTCACTGGTGTTGGTTCTGGTTAGAACTTGTCTTTTGTCTCTTTTTCGGATCTAGCGGTGGCAGGATCTGAATGTGGTCAGCAGTCTGCTCAAGTCATTCTTTCGCAAGCTTCCAGAGCCCCTCTTCACTGATGGTGAGATGTTTAGATTTACAGGCACAGTTACATGTTCAGTTTAGTCACTTAAATAGTCAGGTGCCTACAAACGATACAACAGAAACAAGTTGTTTATTGGAATCTAGTTTGAGCAAAGACATTTTTCCAAGATATTGCATTAGGAAAAACGTCCATGCTTCATGCTATAACTCTTAACATCTAACTTGACTGAGTTGTTCAAGAGCCTCTGATTTGAGGAATCAACTGTGCATGATGGAGCTGCAGTAAAAACCGACAGGAGCTTGTGAAGAGTCAGCCACTATAGAAAATCTTTTGTTCTGCATGTGAATAAACATATTACTGCATTTTAGCTCTTGATAATGTTACAATTTTGATTTATTTTTATGTCATTTATGTTGCCTCCAAACTTGTACTGGATTTTTTTCTAACCTTAAAGAGTATTAATAGTATTTGAAATTCCATGTTAAGCTGTCACGGCTGCGCGGTGTTAACCCGCTGCCGTGATTTACCCCTAGGATTCCAGATACGAGGCATGCAGGCATCCATGACTTCAGGCTCTTTATTAAAGCAAAACGTGAACAAGAACAGAAACCTGGCTCGATGGCCGATATATGAATACAGGGCTGTGCTCCTAAATGAGGCGATGGACCGATAACCACGGCCCACAATAACAGAACTTAAATACACACAGGACACAGACAGAAACCCAATCATGGAACATAATCACTTAACTAAACACAGGACAGCTGAGAACGTGAACCAAGAAACAAAACATGCACAAAAACCCAAAATAAAAGCCCCAAAACAAAACCAAAACAGTGGCCCCTACCGGCCACTGGCCGAGCCGTGACATAAGCCTTATCAGGAAAGTATTTTCCTAATGGTCACTGGCTTATAGTTTTCTCTGTTCTTCAGACAAATACAACGACTTTATTGAGGCCAACCGTATGGAGAATGCAAGTGACAGACTGAAGACCCTGAAGAAACTGGTATGAGCATGACATTCACCAGCGTATGCACTAACTTGCCCTTACAGGACCTTATTTTCACGTTTACGTGTCTGTGTGTTCTTGTGTGTTAATGTCGGTAAATATCTCACTGAGACCAATGTTCTCATGAAGATCTTGGAAAAATCTATATATGTGGGAACATTTTGCTGGTCTTCACAATGAAACATTGTTTCTATACTAAGCACTGTATCACATACAGCACAGTATTATATAGTACTACACATGTCAATAGAATGTCCTCACAAATGTAGTAATAATAAATGTCATTTTCTGTAGATCCATGATTTGCCAGATTACTACTTCCACACGTTGAAGTTTCTGATTGGTCACTTGAAGACGGTAGCAGACCACTCTGAGAAGAACAAGGTCAGCAAAAGATCTCTCTTGATTATCTGTGAATTATTGTGTATATATACCGTATTCCTTTAACCTGGACTAGGTCTTTTAAGAAACCTTATATCTACATTAGGGCTGCACTATATTAGGAAAACATGCGATATGCGATAATGTTGTTGAGTGTTGCGATGGCGATATCACATGCGATAAGTGAGTAAAAATTTAGCCTTTATAGTGTTCATGTTTTTCTGCTTTGGGTTTGCTGGTGATATGGAATCCAGACGCTGACTAGTCTATGCATAGAAAAATGAAATGCAATACTTCCATTCCAACATGTTTTTTTAAAGAATTTACATAAAAAGAGCATTTAATGCCTCCTATAAAACATTTGACATTATATTTTAAAAATCATTTTAAATCTTAAACAAATGTAAACATAATTTAAATTATAGTAAGTTCTTAGCCAAGAAGATGAAGAAACTGCCCAGGGATTTTTTTTGCCCTCTTCTCTGTGGCACTGGTTGAAAAGTTTGGAAAAACACAGTTTATTGCAGTTCAGTCAATGAATGCGATATGTATATTTTTTTGTGATATGTATATTGCGCATGTTGATATCGTGATGACGGTAAATTTGCAATATATTGTGCAGCCCTAATGTACATCATTTTTCCCTCATCTCAAGGCATTTCTTTCTGCATGCAACAGGATGTAACCACATGTACCAGTCTGTTTCTGGGTATTTAAAGGAAGCGTTTAAGAAAAAACTTGACTATCTATCCCAGTTGTAGTCAGCCAAGATGCGTTAGGAGTCCCAGTTTTTGCTCCGGTTTTTGTTGGGTTTTACCATAATATCACTTTAAGGTGGGGGTGGGAATTTATTTAATGGGTCTTGGGCTGTTGTGGGTTGTTTATTTGAACCTACAACTATCTGTGTAGATGGAGCCACGTAACCTGGCACTGGTGTTTGGTCCCACTCTTGTGCGAACATCAGAGGACAACATGACAGACATGGTCACCCACATGCCTGACCGCTACAAGATTGTCGAGACTCTAATCCAACATGTAAGCCTATAACCTGACACACACACAAACACTTTATTTACAGTTTATTATGAGATCGTATCTTCCTCATTTTCAAGTCTTTTAACTCTCTGCCTGTTTACGCAGCATGCCTGGTTCTTCAGTGAGGAACAGGAGAAGGATGAAAAGGTAAGTTATCACTTTTGTATCACTTTTGTGTCTTTACTGCTGACTGATTCCATTGACATTGATCCCATCTGCTGTTTACATACATTAAGGACTTTTCTTCCTGCTCTTCTTTCCCTTAGACGCCAGTGGACACGGAGGATGTTCAGCCTGCCCCTAACATTGACCACCTCTTACCTAACATTGGCCGAACTGGCATGCTAGGAGATGCCTCAGGTGAGCAACCACCCGGCCCAACTTCCACCAATTGCAGCTCATCTCAAGCCACAGAACAGCTAACCCTAGCACGCTTTCTTTAGCGTAGATCAGTTGACTAGAGATGCATTCAGGGGTTTGAAACAGGCCTGTCCAATCAGAGAGTGAGTGATACAGTGAATGCCTAGTTAAGGTACCCATGCTCCGCCCACAAGTGCATCACTGGTGTTACAAGGTTAGACAAGGTTTACAAATTGTTGATTCAAATCTCATTGAGTTAAAATTATATTTATTTTGTATCCATTTGAAAAGTCACACTATTATATTCTATGATAGCACATTTATATGATTTAGTTTTTTTTTTATATCTATATATCTCTACCAGTTATATCTCTAATTGGTGGTAGCTCAGTGGGTAGGATACTTGCCTCCAGACCAAGAGGTCATGGGTTCGAATCCTACCTTCAGCACCACCACTGGGTTCCTGAGCAAGACCCTTAACCCCAAGTTGCTCCAGGGAGACTGTCCCCTGTAGTTAGAGAATGGAAGTCGCTTTGGATAAAAGCGTGTGATAAAATGTCATCAGTAGATCCTCAGGAGTAATATGATGTAACCGATTATGAGTGTGTTATTCAAAATGAATCAGTGCAATTCACTTGTTTTTAGATACACCAACACCACACCACAAAAGACTTAAACATTCATGGTTTAGTCTGGTCTACAGACCCTGGCCTATGTAAATGTAACAAAGCTGACTAGATTATGAATACACATGGATACCAGTTCAGACAGAATTACGGAAAGTGGATAGAAATGGAAGTCTCTTTCAGTCATGCAGATGCAACCTTTCTATGTTAACTACTTTCTCCAGTAGCTTAGAAAAATTAAATAAAAGCATGTTTCTATACAAACAGGTAGGTGGGCAAAGTGTAGAGGCTGCATGTCAGTAATTTCTGTTTAATTAGACATCTAGCATCTCTATCAAAAAACAGTTTTTTCTGCATGTTGTGTTCTCTACACTTTCCTGTTTTTGTTCTTGTTTATTCTTTTTCTTCTCTGTTTTGTATTCATTTCTCCACTTTCTCTCTCTGTACATTTCTGCGTTCCTCTCTTAGCTGAGCCTGTGGAGCAGCCACTGCGGTAGGATGGGTTTCACCTGCCATACCCTGTGTGTGTGTTTGTGTGTATGTGTACGTGTTTGTATGTGCGTATGTGTGTGTGTGTGTGTGTGTGTATGTGCACGTCTGTGTGCAGGTGTGTGTGTGTTTGTGCAGGTGTGTGTGTGGCTTTTTGTTTGAATGAGTGTGTTAACGTCTGTGGCGATGGGTGTGAATACATGAGTCGTCTGTGTGTTTTTCTCTGTGTCTCTGAAATCATCCTCTCTGCATTTTCCTGCTCCTGCTTCTTACACGGCTTCTTACACGGGTCGATGTCATCAGTATGTGACGTGATGTCATCAGTGTTTCCTTAATGCTGCAGATTCGGACCGCTTGGCTTCCTTTGTAGACCCTGTTCACATTTGATAACCTTTTAAAGACAATCAGTTTTTCATTCCTCGGACAGACGTTGCTCAGCGAGTGTCTTGTGTGAACACTGTCTCCTGTAGGAAAGCTTCATGCTGAATGACAGGCACAGAGGAGTGAAACATGGTGTGACTGGAAGAAAAACATGAGTAGGCTTAGAAGGCCTCTTGATCCAAAACGGCTCGTGTCACACCCTTCTCATTTGTGCCTCTCATTTTTTGAAAATGCGTCCCTTTACCGTGATATTCATCTCTCCCTCCCTCTCTCTCTCTCTTTCTCTCTCTCTCGCTCTCCCTCACTCTCCCTCTATCTCCATCTCCCTCTTTTCTTCTGTTTCTGTTTTTTGACTTTACAGACTCAACCAACAGTGATTCTGCAAAATCAAAGGTAAGTGTTGATAGTCTTTACTTGGACCCTGTTGCGTCTCACTGATATAACCATGCTATATGGCACTTTGTTCGGTTATACAAGTGTCTTGTTGCCTTACTGGCAATTGTTTTAATGCTTGATGTCATGACAGCTTATGTCACACGCTTACTTTTCATCCATCAAGTATGATGTTATTACAGCTCTGGGGAAAAAAGTAAGAGAGCATTGCAAAAAATCATCAGTTTCTCAGGTTTTATCTTTTATAGGTGCAAGTATTGAACTGAACAGCTTTGCCATAGTTTTTTAAGAACTGCTGACAATATTTCTCCTAATATCTCCTAGTGTTCTTTAAAGCATCATTTTAAAGGAAATAACAAAACATCAAAATAAGAGAAATGATGCAGTGTTCACAGAACTTTAATAATTTAAAGAAATCAAATCTCTCATTTACTCTTAAACAAAATGGCAGTATTTAACTTTGACTTACTTCTAGTAGTGTTTTGTCATCCAACTCGAGATAGCAGATGACATGTCATGGTTATATCAGTGTTATGTAGCAGGGTCCAAATAAAGTGTTAGCAAATTGACCAAAGTTTCATGATCATCCTATTGATTTATGGACTCCGTTTCAACACACTCCTCAGTTATGCCAAATATGTAAAAAGCACAATACAGCATGTCTTTTTCACACGGATACTGACAATTACACAGAATGAAACAGTTTGAATGAACACTATGAATAATACATTTTATGAACTTTAAAGAATATTTTATAGATGTAATTTATTGCCTCTCCTTGCTTTTTCCCAGCACTTCTTATTTGTGCTCTTGCTGATATGTAGTGGCAGTTGATATCTAGCTGTACACATGGTCTCATCACACTGCTAATAATCAATTAGATTTGTTTGTCATGATAATAAATGACCCTTTGATCTCTCTTGTTTTTCAGGGGTCAGGGGGGTCAAAACGTGACCTTTTAGCCAAGGACTTTCTGACCACACTGTCCATCATGTCTGCTGTGGCTCGCAAGCGCAGGAAACGGACCACCTCCCGCCCCCTGGGTAGCAGCACTGATGACGACTCTGAGCAAGAAGCAATCAGAACTTGCCTCATAGGGGAAGGGGAGGAGCAGGAGCAGGAGGTGGAACCTGTTCAGTCTGACACTGCCCCACGTGCAGAGGCGGAGGAGGATGAGGACGAAGAGGACGAAGAAGAAGATGAAGGCGAGAGAGAGACAGAATGTGTTCAGAAAGACAAGGCCACTCCCAGCATACCTGGCAGCGAAGAGGCCCAATCGGTACTCTTAAGCGAGGAAGAGGACCAGAGGTCTGAAGTCAAAAGATCAGGTGGTTGGCGAGGGGAAGATGCCCGCTCTATTGTCTCAGGTTACTCCACCCTCTCCACTTTGGGGCGGAGCTTAGCCTCAGAGGGGCGGGGCGAGGACGCAGATGATGAACAGAGTGAACTAGTGAGTGAAACGGATAATGAAAGTGGCTTTGCCTCACGCTCTCTTACCCAGGAGCGCCCCGAAAAACACACACCTGCACCCACATCACCCAACCGTACACAACCCTCACAGGTTTCACCAGGGTCAGCTGCACCACGCAGTTTCCTCTACACACACTACAAATCCACACCTGTTTCTGCTCCTGAACCCATTCCTTCCTCCACAAAAAGCAAAAACCTGACCCCAGACCCCACAGAAAAGGTGAGTGAGGGTGCAGCACGTTCCTCTACCCCCTCAAGTTCATCTTACTCCTCCTCTGCCTCCCAGCGCCTTCACAGCCGGCCCTCCTTCAATTCCCATCGCTTGATCCAGTGCGACACTCTAGCCCGCCGTAGGCTAAAGTCAGAGAAAGACAAAGCTCGCTCAATGGACCTTCTGGAAGTGTCCAGCTCTTCAGCCACAGAGGAGGATCCGCGGCCTAGTGTTGGACAAACAAAGATACCACAGTCCTTCTCTTCGCCTTCGTCAAAAACCAAACTGAACCGAGGTGGTAGTCAGGAAAGTACTCAAGTCCCCTCTGGCTCAGGTGAGGGGCGTGCCTTCTCCCTGGCAGAGCAGGTACGAGCCCGTCTGCTGGGTTCAGCTGAGGACTTGCGGCCCGCAGGCCTGAGGAAGCCACTCTCGCCCGAAACACGCAGAAAGAGGAGAGCCTGGAGGAGGCACACTGTGGTGGCCTCGCCAACTGATAGCTCAAGCAAGGCCCTGCCCCTCAATTCTTCAGTTGCTGCCAGCAACAACAACAACAGCAAGCCTCCAGCACCTCCCCCTAAACCATCTGCAGCAATTGCCCTCCCCCACTGCTCAGAGGCCGACGCCCATTCTGCACGCCGGGCTCCGCCTACCTCCCGTTTTCACGAATGCCTGTGACAACATAGACGATGCCCAATAATATATGGCTGAAGTTGCCACTCCCACAGTACCTCCCTTAAGCTCTTTTGGTTTAACACATGCATGTAGGTGTGAACACTGCTCTCGCGGCTTTATTTTGTTTGGATTATCGTCAATAAGTTACTTCGTGCAGTAAAATCAGGGTTGCGAACTGTCACAGTTTTGGCATGAGACTCAGGTTTTCTGGTGTTTTCTCAGGCTCTAAGGCTGAAAGATTAGAGCCAGAGAAGCTGTTATTGTTCTTCTGTGGGGAAGAATAAGAAAAACAGTTAAATCACAGTTTACATTATTACCTCCTGAAGAAATCGTGCTACTAATTATTTTAATTTTTTAGGAGGGAAAATTCATTTTAGAACTATTTCTTACAAAGATGTTACACAAAGCCAGTTACAGTTAGTATATAAAGGCATGTCAATATCCCAGCTCTTGACCAATCAGTTGGGAGTTCCTGAGTGTTTTAAGCAGTGTAACAACTGATATGCACTTCTTTCTAGACCCTGAAAATCTCGTCTTGCCAAAGTTGGCAACCCTGATGAAAGGGTTCTCTAGGAAACATTTTATGGCTAACAGTTAGCTAGCTATAGCTGGTTAAATGTTAGTTAGCTACTATTATGTGGTTATTTGGTTATTTATACAAGTGCTTCCTATCCTGACTCCAGTTTGTGTTTTATTTTGACCTATTTTGGCTTTTAAAAGTGCATATGATCAGTGCTAGTTACCAAAGTACTAACTTTTACATATATTACAATGATTTGCTGTTTTCTTTTTTAACATCTGTGCCTCACTTTGACGCACGAGCCACGGGGGGTATGTGAGAGTGGTGCCTGCAGCCGCATCATACTCGACAAAACACCAAGAGAGCCGCACTGGAGCTTTGTAACTGCTGTGTTTTTCAGGATCTGCTGTGTGTGAACTGTCACAGAGGACATGCAGAGTTCAGTCTTTCGCATCTGCCTCTCTCCTACTCTTTTTTTCCCTTAACAGTTGCTTGCATAGCACAGGGGGTTCTTCTTTTAGTGTTGCCAAAGTTTCAATGTCTTTTTAACGTCTTTTTTAACACAGTATTCCAAAGGGGCCAGTAACAAACAGGTCACTATTTGTTTTTTTTGTATGGAACTGCCAGCTCATTTGCCATGCACTCACCTTCGAGGTTCTCGAGTGCTTTGGTGCTTCCTGTGCGCTCCCTTTTGCTGTAGCGGCACGGGAAACACGTTTGTCCTCTCACTCTATCCGGTGGAGGGCATGCCAAATTCAGCTTTCCAGACTGCAATACTGGGCCGGGTTTGGGACACCCAGTCGGGACACTTTTTTTCCATGATGATGCTGCCTGGTCAAATGTCCAGAGCTGTCACAGCAAGCCTGAGACAACTAACAAGGGCACACACACGCACACACACACACACACACACACACAATGTTTCTTTAAACACACATACAGTACATTTAAAGGGGAATTCCATTGATTTTGAAAATTGAACTGATCATAAATCAATAGATAAACAAAGTCATTCATAGTATTTTTTCTGAAAATTTGTTGAGAAATTTACCAATTCAGCCTTTCATGTGGTGATAGAAGTCAGGGGTCACAAAGTCTTTAGACATTTTATTTTCTCTTTAAAAAGTTTTGATTAAGAACAAATGTTAATGACGATAAAATAGTGGTAAATCTAACAAAAATGTTTCTCATGGACTGCTTTGTCTCACAGCACCCTGCATGTACTTCTGTGCACTGAATGGATTAAAAACTTTAATGTGAGAGGGTTTATAGACACTTCGGACTTGCTAAGTGTCACGTCAAACCAGTTTGAACGACTTTGTTAATGTCTTAAGGCTTTAATTATGCACTCATTTTGGAAAATTGTTGGAATCCCCCTTAATCAGAGGACTCATACAGTATTAGTGAGGTAGCATTTGCCAACAGGAAAAATGTTCAAGCTAAAGACCATTGATCTTTGACCCTAGACCCCATACGTAATCTTACCCCTTTCCCTTTGCGCAACTTCGAAAAAGACTCGCTGTGGTCAACACACACACACACACACATACACAGAGCATACACTGCTCAGTCTAATCATTTCTCATCTGTGTGTTTGTGCGCGTCTGAAATTGTCTGTACAGTGTGTATGTGCATTGAACTATTTTGTAACATTTGTACAAAGCCTTGCTAAGTTAACCTTGTAAATATACATATGATATCATGTTTGGTTTTTTTTTTTAATTCTTTTTTTTAGTTTTTATATGGTTTACAAAAGTGCACTTAGGTGCACAGACATTTCTTTCAAGATGTTACTTGAAATGTTTTTTTTTGTTTGTTTGTTTCCCTTAATGTTTTTTGTTTGTTTTGTATACAATATATTATAAAATATATATTTTGTATGAACATAATAAGTACTTTTATTTGGAATTCTTGGAGTGTACCGGTTTTAAACAAAGCAAACAGAACTAAACTCCAGTAGACTGTTCTTTATTTCCTCATCAATGGCCTTTCTCTGTGACTTACAAGTACTATGCAGAAATCTGTACACCTCGATGCAAAGAGAAGAAATTTAACCTGCAAAACAGTGTCTGTCAAACAGTCTGTCACATGCTATAATAAATCCCTTATTGCTGGGCATGTTTCGTCTTAGTTTGTTGAAGTCCTGCAAGATGACATAGTACTGCTGCTAATGAGGAGTGTTAGTGTGTGTGTAAGTATAAAAGTGTAATGCTACACAAAAATGTGGTAGCATTTCAATAAAAAGCCATAAAAAAGGAAAACTGGTCATTTCCTGATCAATTGTAATATAACTAAAAGGTGAGGAAACACTGTGCTAAAATGAAGGGCGTTAAAATAAAATCGTGTTACAATAAGGTCAATACTTTCATGTACTTCCTCTTTTTAAATCTCATCGCAGCTTATGGAACAGCTCTAAGTGGGTTAGCGGGGTGAGGATTTCTCTAGTTCCTTTGAAGTGTCGCAAATTCCTGGCTTTCCCTTTGAATTGCATGAGAAATTATCCAAATGCAAGGTTCCCTAGTGCTACTCACTAGATCTTTCATGGCCCAGCAAGTCAAAGTTGACTCCAGACGGATCATGCATTTCTCCAGCAGCTTCCCTCAGAACCCCTGTGGGCTTTACAGGATTAATGGCCTCTCTGGGAATTAAAAATTTAAGGGCTGTTGGAGGATTTACATGGGTAACCGCCCTTTTGGGCTTTTGTAAGGGTTAGGGCCCCTTTGGGGTTTACAGAGTCAAGGGCCCCATGTGGGTTTTACAGGGTTAAGAACCTAATAGTCTAAAACATGGATGCTCAACCACAACAACCAACTTGGTGCATTAATACAGAATTTATTTGATCTGTGTGGCCATACACAACTAAAACTGCTTTTACAAGTTGCATTCAAGTTCGGCCGTCCAGCTTTAATGTAGTTTTACGATTGAATTATAACACTCTTATACAATACTCTTTTAAAGCTGTAGTCCAAGGGATAACACAGACATGCTGAATGAATGAGATCATTATGAATATGAATAGAAAAGTGGCTTAGATTACAAAAATGAATGTACAGTACTGTATATAGTATACAGGAGGTGTGATTCTTCAGGTCACCACAAGATGACACTGGAGGCAAAATACAGCAAAAACCTTTGATGAATAAAATGTACTTGAGAAAAACAACATTATAGTAAGTAAAAAGAGTCAAGATGTACATAAACGAATCCTTATTGGCAATTGTAATTATAATTAGACCAAACGGACGTGATCATAATAGCATTATATAGTTTAAGGAAGTTTGCATTGTTTGTGTGATAGTTTGGGCTGTTTGTGTGCACTTTCTTCCCTTTATGGGAAGTAGTACTGCTACTACTGCTGCTACTACCACTACAACTAATATAATAATAATAAGAAGAAGAAGAAGAAGAAGAATCATAACTTTTCGTTTATAAATAATTATCATTAGGAGTAGTAGTACTATTAATCGTAACAGTAAAAGTGACCGTTTGTCATACGTGAACTCACCACAGCATACAGTGTGAACCAAGTGAAGCAGGGGGCAGCTACGAACATAGCGCCCGGGGAGCGGTGCGCGGGGACCGTGCCTTGCTCAGGGTACCTCAGAGGTGCCTAGCGGTCTTGGGAATCGAACCCGGACTTTCTGGTCACAGGGAGAATGCCCTAACCACTAGGCTACCAGCTAGTAGTATTAGTAATAGTAGTAGTAGTAGTAGCACTACTAGTACTAGTAATCGTAGGAACAGCTGCAGCAGTAGTACTACTAGTAGTAGTATTCGGAGCAAGATAGTGTATGTAGAGATGTGAGTGTGAAATTGTCGTCCCGTTGTCTACGTGTACTCGTTTTAGCAAAACCCATAACAGTTTAGTCTGACCCGAATCAGACACAGAAACACGCAACTGGAGTCCGGGGCAGTGATTTACATTGTTCGAGCAGGCATTTAGGCTTCTGATCGCCGCCCGAATCAAGTTACGCTTCGCTTCTATCAACTCCTCCCACGCGTCCCTTCAAGTGGCCCACGCGTTAGTTTCTTTCCCACCCATTTTGAGGAAAGACCCACCTCCTGAGCTCAGACTGGCCAGTGGATCGTTGTTTTAATTATACACAATATCGACAACAGCATTGGGACACACCTATTTTTCAGGGTTTGGGCTAGGCTCCTTACTTCTAGTAAAGGACAATCTTAATGCTTCAGTATACCAAGACATTGTGAACAACGCCATGCTTCCAACTTTGTGGACACAGTTTTAGGAAGTTTTTATTGTTTATTAGTCACACAGGTGAGAAATTTGCACTCATACAGCATAGCTAAAACAATTAAATGTATGTATATTGAAAATGACTACGTGACAATTGTCGTTTTGAATTAGTTAATGGAACTTTTGCTCTGTGAACTGACCAATCGCAGCGAGGTGGGCGGAGCCTGTGCGAATACGGGTGTGGAAAACAATCCCAAGTGTAGAAACTGAGTGCAGTGATTCATGCGTGTGAAACACAAGTGAGCTCCGCTGTTGCCGTCACTTTTCTTCAGGAACATTTCTTCAGACCAGACCAGAGCAGCGAATAGAGGGACAGTCTGATCCCGGGAGAAAGGCTGACATGTTTGGGAGGAAGAAAAAAACGAGCGAGGCGAAATCCTTTGAGTCCAAGACGGGAGACCCCCTCCGGAGGCTTGGTGAGAAGGGCTGGGTTTCTGTCAGACTCTAGACTTCTTCAACAAGTGGACTGTGTTGAAGACAGCTTTGAAAACTATAACTCAAAATATCTGTAATAATACTCGAATCTCTGTTGGACTCCCTAAAGGAGCTTATAATACATTCAGTCACATGCTGCCAGCATACAAGTGGTGTTTACAACAATGAGAATATTATACAGGAGTAAAAACACTATACAGTTGTATCAAATAGAACTGTAAGAACTTTAGAACTTTATTTTTTAATAGTATTACAAAAATATATTACATCCTTTGTAATAATGCACTCATACACATATTGCTAGGATTTGAGTGACCCATAGTACTACAAGAATGTTGTATTAAGGGTTAAAACACTGTAGAATGTTATACTAGTATCATATAGGGCTGTAAAGATTTTCAAATAATTATAATAGATGTGTTTTTTGTAAGTGAGCAATTCCACAATTTCGCTTAAAATCAGTTTTCGTCAGTTTAGCAAATTTGTTAAAAGTGTATGTTCACTAACTTTTTACACCAACTTCAGGCAGCTTTGTAAAACCATATCTCAAACATGTAATAATACAGGAATTTGTGTTGTCATGTAATTACATTCAGACACATATTGCTAGCATATGAGTGACATTTATTACTCTAAGAATATTATTTAGGGGTAAAAACACTATAGAATGCTACAGTAGTATTATATAGCATTGTAGAAACTGTTTAGCTTTTTGAAACTGTTTAGATCTTACAAAAGATCTTCCAATATAAGCAGTATAACCAACACAATACAGCTAGTTTCTGGACTTGTCACGCAGTTGTAAATTTAGTCGTTTTTATCTGGCAAATTGAACCTCATGGTTTGTTTAAAGCCTTATCATCTAAATGAAAAATCTGCTTTACACAGATACATTGCACAGATTACCGTCAGATTTAGCTGCTGTGAATTAGTTATAATGAATTTGACTGCTGGGGTCTGACCTGGATGTTACACTGCAGACAAAACGCAAGAGTAGTTGGGTCTGATTAATCCATTAATGTCTATTTCTGAAATTTGACTTTTTAATCTGTGTGCTTTCTGAGCTTAAACAACACTGGTTAAAAAAAAATAGCACCGGCATCATTTATAAGAAGAAATTCAGTAATTTGGTCATATATGACTTTTTAACTAAATCTAAATATAATCATGAAGACAATGAAAACAATTCTGTTTTGTATAACATTGAGTTATTTTAGATGTCCATGAATTATGTAAAACTACATAAAAGATTGTGTAGATCAGCCTCTTTTTGAATTCAGTGGATGGATATGATTGGGTTAAGCGTATCCATTTCATATTAATTGCTTATGTGCTGCTTTGGATTCGATTTCTGTTTGCTCACCAATGTTGGTGCAGGCCTGACAGCTGCGGTAAAGAGATGAGGTCTTGTGTCCTGTATAATTAAGGCAAAGAAATGTTGTGTGCATGCATTATTGTTATTCTGTGTGTCTGGGCCCTCAGCCTGGAACATATTAGTTAGAGGGTCTGTTTGAGAAACTGTGGCCAATTCAATTCTGCTAACACCATGATAACTTGATCTGAAATATACTTTGACCTACATACAGATCAGGCCCATGTGTCCGCTTCAGTGCGTGCTGTTATTTTTCACTGGTCCTTATTTTTGGAGTGCGTGCGGCTGCAACTGTGAGCTACAGTTTTGGTGAGATAATGGTACGTGGTCACTTCTCAGTGAGTGTGTGTCTCTGTGTGGTGAGGTATGACCTGTATTTGGTGATGCGTGTGTAACACCCACACCCTTTGACTCCTCCAGCTCTCTCTCTTATTACTCCACACACTCCTGTTTACCTGTCCTCTCACAACTCCCACCCTCCGGCCCCTCTGCTGCCTGACTCAGAGGCTACAGTCACAGCTGAATGTTTAATGTTAAAGGTCTCCTTGCTGACCCCAGCACATCTGTTAACTGAGGGGGCGCAATATGACAGATGTATAAAATCACAGGCACTTTTGCGATGCATTATATTTCATTTTTCTGAGGTTTGTGAAGAAGCTGGAACAGAGAAAAACAGCAGTGGCACGTTTAACAAAGCCTCAACAAATGTAACATGTCTTTTTGATCTTCTTTGCTGTCTTCTTTGTCATATTCTTTTTTTCTCTTCTTCTTTTTTTGTTGTTTTCTTCTTCTTTGTCCTCCTCATCTCCTTCGTCATCTTCTTTTTCTTCTTTGTCTTTTTTGTTTTCTTTCTCTTCTCTCTCTTCTTCTTTTTCTTAATCTTCTTTTTCTTTGTTTTCTTCTTCTCTTCTTTTTAACCCTCTTCTTGTTCTTCTTTGTCAAGATCTTTTTCTGTTTCCTTTGTCTTCTATTTTTTCCTTTTCTTCTTCTTCTTCTTCTTCTTCTTCTTCTTCTTCTTCTTCTTCTTTGTTTTCTGTTCCTGTGATAGCTCTTGACTGTCCTAGGTGTTTCGATTCTAAGAGGGAGGTGTCCACCCTGCTTTCAACCTGAAACTGGTTTTCCCAGTGAGTGTTTCACTCAAAGTCTTTGTGCAACAAGAGATTAAAATATTTATAACTCCACACATTGAAGGAAGGATTTGTTGAAGAATCAAATGTTCACATTCCCCATTGGCCCCTGATGTAGTTGAGCAGTCTATACATGCCTGGAGTCCAAATGTTGCTTCTTTAATTTATTGCTGGAACTAATTACTAAACCAATAACCACAAACCAAAAAAACATGCTCTCAACCTGCTGGAGCCACTTTCAGCTTTTTATTAAGGAGGTGTAGATTTCTTAATGTGGTTTAGGACACAGTGACTTGCTGTGAGCTGTAAAAAGGAACAACATTTTGTAGTGTGTAGCTGAACATTTTTTTCACAAGCCACCTCTGAGTTTTTATGAATGTGTTTGACATAAATCCAAATGAAAATGATCTAAGACCTATCCAGCCCTGCTGTTGCCTGTAGTGGTGAAGTTTTAATAGCCCACAATAAAGTACCAAACCAAGAGGTCTAAATAGATTGAGAGGTTTGTTGACGTATTAATGGAAAAGACTTTAGTGTATTGACTTCTGTTGTTTGTTGGCCTGCTGACTGATGGACTACAGGGGTATGTGGAAACAGGTGAGAGGGCAAGGTTTTCATTAATCATTATAGTGGTTATTGATATGCTTTTATTAACATGTCATGATTATGAGACCACTGAACAACTGCAAGTAAAAAGGACTGAAGTTCAGTCAATCGTCTAATTCATTTATTTTTACTGTTTCATTTTTCTTCTTTCTGTTCTTTATTTAATAACGGCATTACGTTTTTGTGTCAGTTCCAGATCTCAGAACGACTAGATCTCATCGTGTTTTTTGTGTATCAGGACATGTCTGGTGATATACGTTTTTGCATGTTCAAGCATATCTTCCATCCTTATTTATCATGAGCTCAAGGGCCTTTGGAGTCCATTATGAAACTGAAGGTTGCTGTGTAATCCAATCTAAGTCTTGATCTTCTGATCTAAAACCAGCCCGTGCGTCAGATCTGTGGTGTGTTTCCTTGTTTTTACCCAGATGCACAAAATTTGACTGGAAACGAGACACTATTTCCAAGCGGCTTTTCTGCTTAAGGCCACTTCTAGCATGCTGTGCTGAGGTACCTGCTGTGATTTCCTCGCCATTCACTAATTTGCTTTCATTCCTAATTTGATCAAACTACTTTGGCTGGGGTGTTCTTAACTGTAGAGAGAAACTGAGGCATTTAACCGTGTTAGCTAAGCATAGCATGATTAGACCTCATTAATAGAGGTGAAATGGTCTAACCACAGTGCCCTACTTGTGACTATTTGGTTTTCTTTCTTGTAATTGCCTTTGTAAACAATTCTATGGTTACTTTAGCCTATTTATCACCTGTACCCATCTGAACCAGACGGAAGTCACTGTTGGTCTGTTGTTTGCTGATTTGTTGTGGTGTGTGTGTCCAATTGTAAATCTCACGGGCAAGTTCGTTAAATAATTTATTGAGTCCCATATAACAGGGGCACCCTTGCACACTTCACTTTACCTTAGTGCCTTTAGCCTTTAAAGGTTCCATAGCATTGAAAGCCTATTCTTCTGCAGTTAATTGTAGTATGTGAGTATTATTGAAGTTTCAGAACGCACCATATGTGGAATATAAAAGTACTGTTTTTGTGAACCAACACTCATAAAAACTAATTTCCTTATATCTGTCTTTTCAGCCTACAGCTGTTCAGGTCCACCCATTCGCAACAAAGTTGTAAGGAGTTGTAAGCAGGGGTGTCGGAGACATTTTTAATATGGGGTGACACACTGGTGGGGGGGTCTTGAAACAGCTGGTGGAACTTTCTTATACAAATCATTGGGTGAATAAGTGGGGGGTAGGAAACTAATGATGTTTAAAAGTCTACCCCTAAAATAATGATTCTGACATCCATGGGCACAATGCATGGAAGCCAATAGTCTGGTAACAAAACCAGACAGTTTTATTCTAAGGCATAAAAAAGACTGAAAAGTAGGCAGGTAAAAATAAATTTAGACTTTTTTAATACCCTGCGGCCAGAGTTAGTCCGTGCCTCACACCCATAGACCCTGGGATAGGCTCTGGGTAGCTGCAACACTAGTGAAGATCAAGCGGTTACAGGAAATGAATTTATTATTTAATTACTTTTTAATATATACAACCACAAAAATCTTCACAATAGGTGCTCTTCCTCCTCTTAAAAAGAAAGGAACCTTCACCTTTGTTACGTGAACCTGTGGAAGGAATATTATCTGAAAAGAAACATAGGTTTCTTTTCGGAAACCTGATAAGCATTCTTCTGTGTCGTTGCTTTCAAAGAAGTCTTTTTGACAGCTTTTAAGAGTGTAGGCACATTATGTCTTCACCCTTGCATTCATAGCTATAGGAGTTTAGGGCTTTATAGAGGCCTCTTTTTCATTTATTTTTGTTGTATTGTTTGAAATTTTCCATGTGTGAAATGGCATGAAGTGGCTTCCATGGTTACATGAGTGGTCCTCTTCAAGCATTATGTAACTGTGCAATGCCAGCATATGGCACTCCAGGCACGCTGGCTAAAGTTTTCTCTTAATGCACTTAACCAGAGAGAGAAAGAGAAAGAGAGAGGGGGGTGAGCATTCACAGACTAAAAAAGGAGAGGAGATGCACTGTGGAGCTGTGTTGTAATTTTGGCTGATGTACAGCCTGCTCGATTTTCTCGGCTGAAGCCATGACTGGCACCACTTGTGACCCCCTTCCTCCTTCACTTTTCTTTTTTCTTGTGTTTCTTTCTACTTTTTTCTCTGTCCTTTTTCTTTCTATTCACTCTGTCTCTCTTAATTACACCTCTCTTGTTCCTTTTTTTCACTGTGTGTCTCTCTCCTCTGGTTGCCTGGCTAGAGGAAAATGACAAAGAAAAGACCAACTAAGCTCTCTCTCTCTCTCTCTCTCTGTCTATCTCTCTCTCTCTATCTATCTCTCTCTCTCTCACACACACACACACACACACAGCAGTCTAGATTGTCTGGGAGACTTTATCTGTGCCTGAGTGCATTCTCTGGTTGCTGTGGTGAGGAGTACTTTGACTGAAACACTACGGGCATTTTTCCAGATTTTTAACAGTCTCTCTCTCTCTCTCTCTCTCTCTCTCTCTCTCTCTCTGTTGATCTTTCATCTTATTTATCATTCCCTTTCCTTCAGTCGCTTGGCCTGGTGTTTGGTTATGTCCAAGGGTTTTTAATCAATAACACACAGCGTGGAAACCCTGAGACGAGGTTCTACACCTACTGTAAACAAGCAGATGGCAATGAACTCAGCAGTGTTTTTAAGCTGCCCTGTCTTTCTTTTCAGCTGATCAAAGATGTGAGAGGAGTTAAGAGCCTCTTTCTGGCTGCTTACACTCAAACAGTTCTGTCCAAAACCACAATGTCATTCTCAGCATTTTAAAGTTTGTGGATGAAACTTCTTGTAAAGCTGGCATAAACTGGACATCATGTTAAGGAGGAAGAGTCCCTTTCCTGTTTTTATTTGCTCTTTATCTGAAACCTCCCAAACAGGCTTTTCTATAAAGCAGGGCAGTTCTGTTGTGACAGCTGGACTTTTCACCCCTTACACGTGCTTCCCTTACCTTCACACACCAATAGCTTTTCAGAGTGCTAATGTCTCTTGCATGATTGTCCATTAAAAGAGGAGGGGCAGATGTTGGGTTTCCAAGTAAGTGTGGTGGTGCTGAGGGGGGGGGTTGGAATGTATTAGTATATTAAAGTGTGATTAGAATTTGTAGATTACAGATTATATGGATGTATATTGTGATTATATTTCTGCATATTGCATTTGCTTACGGAACAGATACACTCGCATGAACAGGCTTTTAGAGAATAAGGAAGTTTAATGAAGAAAAGTTAGTTTCAGAAGCTCGCAGAGAAGCTTGACCGCTGCTTGGCTTGCATACAAGAAGCTCCCCATCTGCCACTTGGAGTCCGATGGCGCTTGACTGGAAGTCATTCACACACACAAGAGTCCCAACCTTCTTAACACAGCATTCAGTTAGACTTTCAATACAAAGCACAACAAACCTCAAGGCTGAATGGAGTCGAGGCTGAATGGAGCTCCTCGGTGACCACGCACCGATTCTCTGGATCGGCTGAGCTTTAAACTAACACAGATACCCAGACAACCAATCACATGACACAGACAATGACCCTCGTTAACACAATACACTTAAACTAAGCTCATGACAGGTGGACAGGTCAGGTGCCTAGTAACCCTGCTTGTGAGCTAACGAAGACTAGGCTCCTGACGACCACACACACAACAACCTACCACGTCATCACCCCATGCCCAGACATGCCAATACCTTATATTCTGGGGAAGGGGGTCGTTAGGGGTAGGGCATCAACACAAAAGTCCTCAGAGGCACGAGTCGATGTCCCCTGAGAGAAGTCGACCAGTCGTGTGTTTTTTCCCCTCTCTGTGCGAACTCTACCTCTGATTGGCTTAACCAGTTTAACCAGTTATTATAGTCCCTTCATAAAAAGGGCAGTAACGTTGGCATGAGGGGAATCTAAACACAAGATCACAACAAGACGAGAGACTTCACATGTGTGGAAATACTTCACTCTAGACCAGACAAACTGCACGGTAACCTGCACAATCTGCAAGTCTGTGTTAAAGCACACTAAAAGTATGAGCATTCTGCGCAGCCATCTGAAATGTCATCTGACACTAGCACTGCAGGGGGTCATCAAGTCCGGAGGATGCTGCGTGGCTTAAGCTGTTCCCACTTTCTGTTGTACACTTAAATTTACCAGAAAATTCGAGGTATTAGCTTTTGTTTTGCTTTGTTCAATTGTCATGTTGGCTTTTAATGTTTCAGAGAACTTTAATAAAAAAAATGTTCCTCCATTTGAGTGTATGGAGGTATATAGCAAAGAAAGTGCTTTGTACAGTGAATGGACCATTCTGAAAACAGTGCATGATTCATCAGAACACCCACCGAAATTCTCATCTGTCGATGGTTCAGATGCTTACAGCACACAGTAAAAAAAATCCTGTGATTAGTTAGAGCACTCATTTATAAATTGCAGCCTTCTGCAATGTCAGTCTTACAAAAGCCAATATAATATTAACAATTAACAAACACCATGTAGAGCAGCAATAATGGAGATGTGATGATGAAGAGGCGTAGAAGATTTTAACATTCAGAACGTAAGTCCAGGTGAGAAAAACCCCAGTTGCTTAAAAGAGGTAGACATGCGCCAAGACTCTTGGACCACCAGTGGTGGAATGAGCTCCCTCTTCTGATCAGATCTGTGGAGTCCCTCACTGTCTGAAGACCCACCTCTTCAACTGTACCTCTTGTTTTTGCTTATTTATTTCTTTGTCCCTATATAAAAAATACCCTTAACTCCAGGCCTTCCTTACTTTTGCTTTAACTTCTGACTTTTCTTTGACAGTTGTTTAGGTGTAACTTAACTGGCAGTAACTTGGTTGAATAGCGGATGTTGATTTTTATATTGCTTCGCAGATTTAAGTAACAGATGTGGACTACTTAAGCACTGCTGTACGTCACTCTGGATAAGAGCGCCAGCTAAATGCTGTAAATGTAAATGAGTACTTTTATTCAAGCGCATGTATAGGGTGCTCTTACAAACTTATTAGTATGTGCTCTTAATTTAAAAAAATGACTTTGATACCAATTTCTGAGTGTCTTTTCCAATACCGTTTAACCACAAAATGTTAAAATACTGATAAATAATAAATATTACACACACACATAGACAAACAGAATATACGGTACATGATATCTCTACATATCTCTATAGCTAAAGTACAAAACATAAGAAAGAATACAAAATAAAACAACACTGCACTGCTTTTTTATTGCAAGAAAACATGAGGAATACAAAAAACAAATATAACCAACTGGTTCCAATATTTTATAGTCTGTAGTAACATATTATTTATCCACAATTATTTAACAGGTCTGTCTTTAGACATTCATTTTGTGTTGATCAAGAAAACATTTCATACAGTTCCCTCTGGTTTATGGATCATTGGACAAAATTTAATTCTTCAACAGGATAATGATCCCAAGTGTCCTTCAAAAGTGTGCCACGGTTATTTCCTTTCCAAAGAAATCAACAAGTTTTGAGACTGATGTCTTGGCCTCTCCGGTCTTCCATTAAGCTGCAGGGACTCACAAGTACTCTTGGAACGTAATCCCTGTGAAAAGTGGGGGATTACTGTATTCCGTTATAATTATTGTTGCATGACCAGCATTGACGTTGCATCTCATTTTTGTAACATAATAATGTTCATTGACGACGATATTTGCTCATAATTTTCATTGATAAAGTGTTAAAGTACGATAAAAGCACTAGCGTTATACACACCTATCCACTAGCTATGATGCTAGCACTGCAGAGAGTCGTCCAGTCAGGAGAGCGCTGAGTAACTTTACAGAAAAGCCCCTGACTGATAAGAAAAAACAGATTTGCTGGTTAATTTTGTCGTTAAAGATATGAGACCTTTGACTGCAGTAAAAGGCAAACGCTAATGTTATAGGGAACTTATAGGGAAAAGTTGCTCATTGTCATTTATATTTATGCGTTCCTTGATTTAACCAATTGTTATTGCTTTTTTGTGGCAATAAATATATTTTTTCTGGATGTTTTCATTAGGTACACATTTGCACAGCGAAGACTGAAAACTGGTGTGCGTCTGTCTATTCGGGCTTGCGTACCTCTTATGTCGATCCCTGTATATACACAACTTGACATATAAAGTCATGTGTCTTTTTTCAGCGCAGTCTCCGCCTCTGTTTGACATGCGGTCCTTGATTTAATTGTTACACACACTTCCTCTTCCATTTTGTTCAATAAATGGGATTACTTGCAAAATATAAACATATGCACAACCCTCCCCCCCCCCCCCAATCCTTTCTGTGATGAA
>JBBPDB010000028.1:5482020-5498244 GCA_037974465.1 Brachypetersius altus | reverse complement strand
GAACTTAAATAGTACAGGGGAAACGAGGGACAGGTGAAAGTAATGATGACGGGGGAGTAGTACAAACGAGGCCCGCCGCCTAGAAAGGGAACAAGGGAGGAAAGGAGAAGGGAGGATGCGGGGGATGGGACAACAGGACACAGACACAGACTGGGAGGAACGGAAATAAACCAAACAGGGGATATAAACTTAATACTCAGGGGACGACGAGCGGGGAGGACAGGGAGGGGGCGAGGCGACCGTGACAAAAACAAAAGAAATTTGGTTATCTGCCACCTCTAAAAGGTCTCCTGATTTTTTATTCTCATTGTGCAAAATTAATAATATTAATTAATAATATATTTCACCACCTCATCCACCACTCATACGTGTCATGGGGTAAATGCTCAGGGAACCCTTTGATTCTGTATTTCACTTGAAAACACATCACATCATCAGGTTTAGTGTTGTCTGGAAAAAGGTCAAGCACACGGAACTCATGAGCAGTGTAACCGTGTTCTCTGGTCATGTGGATCATCTGAAGGACAAATCTGGATTTGGTGGAAGTTCCATAGTAACATTGCTGGTTTTGGAATAAGATGTCCAATACAGGTGTGATGATCAGGTAAAAGGCCAAACATTATTTTTATAGCCATATAGTGTATCAGAATCAGAAAACTACTGATCCCAGAAGAAACTGTTTATGTTACAGACACAGAGACAAGAACAACATAAAATATAAAGTTGAAATAAATCCAATAAAATCCAACAAAAATGGAATATAGACTAACTTACAGTTAAGTGAATTACTATCGACACAAATAGTGGTTAATAGTATGTCATTGCATGTAATAGAGACAAATAATATACAACAAATGCTAATATAAGTAGTGACATTCACATGATAAGTAATTGCACATGATGATCATGTCTTAGAACTGAGAAGAACTATGTGCATTTTATTATGTTGATATATAAGTGTACCATGTACAATATTGTGCAATGTTCTCATCAGGTGTTAAAATTGTGTGCAATATTTTAGGTGCAATAGTCTCTCACATGTGCAATATCACTATTTATGTCAATATTACTCATCTACTACTGATCACTTCTACGTGCAATAACACACTCCTAACCCTTATCTGTGACTTTTCCATCATCTTGTTCTTTTCTCTGTGTCTCTGTGAGTCTTTGTAGTCATTACAAAAGCAGTTTCCTCCGGGACCAATGACATTTTCTGATTCTGACTCTGATAACCGATCTGTAAAGTATTCGGGCACAAATTGGGGCCATCATTATTAGTTCTATCAGTAAACGAGTAATCGTGATTATTTTTGATGGCTATTCATCACATACGCACAATCTGTAACCGCAAACATTTAATTTCACTACAAAAAGTGAACGACGGTGATCCTGCTGGTGAATTGTCTGTTTCAGTGATGCTCATTAATAATTTTTAAGCAACAGTACCCTCTTGTGGAAAATATTCAGACTGCATAGCAGGCACTTAATATTGATCCTCAGATTCTCTAGTTTTATAGTAAGCCAGTTCTTCAAGTTCATCGTCGTTTTTTAATATCTAGTAATCGCTGTTAATCAAGTGATCATGAGAGGCCCGATGGAAATTCTGTTTTCCCGAAAACTATTACATGTATTTGCTGTTGTTCCTGTTAGTGTAATTTCTCAAATATGGCTTATACAATGCTGCCTTTTGCACCTGTTTTTACTTTTAAAGCACAATGTCACTTTGCACTGTATTTATATTTTCATTCTTCCTTAACCTATCCTTAACCAAATGTCATTTTACTTTAAATAAAAGTGCAAAAATAGCATCAATAACAGCAACAGGATTAGAAAAAATGTGAACTGTATAAATGAAAGTTTCGTTGTTTATGCAGAACAGTTTTTGCCTGTGTGTGTACGTATGTGTATATGTGTAAGGGTGTGTGTATTTGCATATATATGTATGTATATGTGCATGTGTGTGTGTGCAGTGTGAATAAAACATCTGTGATACTGGACTACGTATACCAGAATGCTGTGCTAGGCTCCCGCCAATAGGAGCGTTGGTGGGCGTGACTGGACTTTCACAAGACCAGTCCCTCATTTCCTGGTGAAACATGGCGGATGAGAATGAGACAGCACCGCAGCCGGAGAAAACAGCGGAGCTGGAGGAGGACCACGGCCATTGCAGTGACTGCGAAAATGAAGAGCACCATTTTGATGACGGGTGAGGCATGCAGGCATCGCTTCTGTTAAGGTTTAGGGCTTTTAAACAGCCGTCTCCAGAGGCTCGGCCGTCACACTGCTGGCTCAGTAGAGTCCAGAGCTATAGGAACCCTCTCACCCGGCCATCGCGATTGGGCCGTTACTTTGATTGACAACATGTTCTGGACGCTCATTGGGCCATCTGGGTGAAAAGGGCGGGGCCTGGAGCCTCGTTTCTTCAGTTGTGCTAAGCTGCTGCTGCTGTTGTAATGCAAAGAGCTGCTTTACTGTCAATTTAGTGTGTTGGAAAAAGACATTCAGTCAGTTTTATTTTCACGAAACCTACCAGATGTAACAGACATCTGACATGTATAATCTGGAGACGACTGTAAAATATGGGTGAAGTGGCTAACTAGAACATGGTGCAGCCTCCCCTTTTAAATATATTGCAATAACACTCTAAATATTTGTCTGTAATGGATGTCTGGTCCTAAACGTAAAATAAAGACAGCTTCAACGTGTAAAGAAGCTGGCTAAGTTGAATGGGAACCATAAAAAGGGAAGACCCCCCTGTTCTTGCTCACAAGCAGGTTGATAGCTTACTAGCATAACTTGTACGCAAGGTAAGGTGCGCTTTAATTCTGTCCTGCAGCCAGAGTACCGCAGATTTTCTATGTGAGTGGCATACATCGTCTTCAGAAGGTGGCGTATTTCTTCAAACTGATGGGTTTGGGCTGAAAAATCAGTTCTTGGCCAGGTTTGTAGCCAAAATGTGCTACTAACCAAGAAGGCGAGACCAGGTTAGCTTAGTAATCCTTTTCGTAATGCAAGATTTAAGATTGTTTTTTGTTATTAGCTGACATTATACAGATTGGGTGTATTAACTTCATTTAGTAAGTCTTTGACTTGTGGGCAGCTGGTGGCCTAGTGGTTCGGGAGTTGCCCTTTGATCTGAATGTCGTATTTTCGAGTCTCAGATTTGCTAGTACCACCACTGAGCTACCCTTGAGCAAGGTCTCGACCCCACACACTGCTCCCCGGGCGCCCCTTGTCGGTGGCTGCCCACTTCTTTACTTGGTGAGTGGTTTAAATGCAATTATTTACACTGTGTGCTGTAGTGTGTTCACGCGTGACTATATGAGACCACTTTACTTTAGATGCTCAGGAAAGTATAAAGGTGTGGAAGGTCATACTGTTTATATAAATGCATTAAGTGTACAATTAACGGGTCTACTTACCATAGACACTTACAGTTCTTCGATTAAAGATCATAGTCCATCTATTTTGTTTGACCTTCTTAACATGCCACCACCATGGCAGTGTCACTGCTGTGCTATTGATGTATAGGGTAAAGAGGAGCTAACCATGCAGATTAACACATTTTATATGGACAAGTGAAGTGGACAGTGGTTGAATCTGTGAAGATCAGCTATGATAGGAAGGTAATCTTTGTTGTAGGCCACTAGTGAAAGTGCAACTTTTGTAGGCAAAGACCTCATTTTACTTTCACTTTCAATATATGGAGCCTTCTGTGTAAAGTAACACTCCTCCAAACCGTGCATTACAAACATAGCTGGCTGTTTTGCATTCCTAGATCTTACTGCTGCCTTTACAAATGACATTTTTGCAAATGAATCAACCGTCACTTCCTTTGTTTGCATCCAGAGCCAAAACAGCTGCTAGAGTGTGTGTACACAGTTAGCAGCAGTGTCAAGTTGATACTAAAGATTCAGAATGGTAATACATGTTAACTGACACAAACACTCTGGAGGAGCATGTAGCAGGGCTGAGAGCCATCGCCTGCTGCTGAATGAACACATACACTCTCAGGACAAAGAGCCATACATACTATCAGGGCCCATGCTTGACAGTACAGTATAGTGTTCATTCAGGCGGTAAGGACTCAAAGCAGTGGTGCGGGCGGCAGCAGTGGTTTTGTTTTGGTGGCCTCTTCACTCCAGCAGGGATAGAATCCTGTCGAAGCGGCAGTAAGCACTGTTTCTTTCTTTCGTCTGCCTTTGTTTTGTCATAGTGTACGTTCCTCATAGCCGCACAAATGCACGCTTTTCCCCCCAGGGTAATGTGACATGCCATCTGTCCCACAGTAACAAATGTAGCTCAGTGTAGCCCTCACCTCACTGCCCCCCCTTTGGATCCTAATAGGATTAACTGCTGCTCCTCAGTAAGTACGCTGCTGTGTCCTGACTCTAGTTTAGCTAAACCCATATTAGCTCTGCTCAGCTGTGGATAGACTTGCTGTGCTTTGCACTCAACAAGACGAATGGGTGGGTATGGGAGTGGGTTCACAGGAGTCTGCTTAGTGACATTTTTTGGTAGTTGAAGCTGGCCTAGTGGTTTAGCTGTGGAGGACCATAGAACTGAGCCATATTGCCTTTTCTGTGTAAGACACACTTGGTTTAATTAGCCATTAAAGTGAACCGGCTGTTTTACAATGGGGCAGTTTAGTGAGGTAGCCCTCCAGTACTCAAATAAGTAATGGGGTTTTAGCAATAATAATGATTAAAGACAAAACACTGTTATAACGCTGTAGAGTAATCTAGTGCTTGCCCGCAAAAAACAGAATGGCAAGTCAGGTGTGTTTTACAAAAATGCAACCATAACATCTCCATCTGAATGAGTAGCTGTTTGTTGTAGCTCTATTGTTTGTATTTCCAGATTTCCGAGCCGTTGTAAAGAGTGGATGTTCTACCTGTTTCTGTTTTTTTTTTTTTTGCTTTGTTTTTCCTCGGCTGGGGGCCCTCTTTATCTCTCTCTCTCTCTCTCATTCCCTTGTTTGCTCACTCACCACCAACCCCATATTTTTCTGCATTTTTTTTAAAGCATTTTTAAAACATATTTTTAAAAACAGCAGCTTCTTTTTACAGTGTGTGAAGACCGAAAAGAAATTACATAACCACAGGAAATGGCATAAAATTATTTGGGTAAAGATCTTTTTTAGAAGAATATTGTTGTGTTTTCTGAAAAGTAACTTTCAGCAATATGTTAGATATGGATTCATGAGAGTAAATCCTGGATCCACATTAAATCCATCCTTCTGTGCTCAAATTACTGTGCTAAGATACAGCAGAATGGAGCTGAGTCATCATAGGGATCAGGCACAGTGTGGTTGGAACCTACGAAAAAAGGAAAAAACCTGATGAATCATTTGTAAAATACTTTTCCCTTGAAGTGCTCATCTGTTTTCCTTTCTATTTAATCCTCCTAGTGAGTGTGTTGGTGACTTTCTCTAGAGTAGTGGTTCCTAAATTGAGGGTCACGGTCCATTGGTGGTCAGGGAGCAGGCCTTTGCTATGCACGATAATGAATTTCCTGCTCCAGTAATTTCTGTAGTGACAAAAATGACCATATTGAAGCTGCTGGGTTTTTTTTTCCTCTAATGTCACTCAGTAGAGCAGTGCTTCCTACAGACATTATCGAACGACCCTTAGGGCCTCAAAATCAACTTGGCATTACTAGTAGGATTGTATCACAGTTACCGCTGTTAACTGATTAATATTTTTAGCCACTCGAAGGCTGTACCCCTTTGGATGTTGTGAAGTCTGCGAGTAGGTGGATGAAAGCATGTCTTTCTCAGGAATCTGACACAGATGAGGGAGGCCATATGGTACCCTCTGTGTGCTGCCTCTTCAGATTGCTTTTGACACACTTTGTAAACATACCAGTGCTGATTTGCTCTGTTCTGTATTGCTGATTTGATACTGCCGTCGTTTGTTCTTACATACTTGCACCTTTTCTTGAATGCTTTGTGCCTAATCTTTATAATAAATACAGTAACTGATGTGAATAATGCTCTGTAGTAGGTTAGGGTGGACGTTATAGTAAATATTTCAATTTCCCAAAGACCCAATACCACTAGAACAATTTGTACACACTCCATTGCACCAAATTCCATTAAACAGTACTACTTGCATGCAGTTGTTATAGTGCAAGTTGCTGTTGGCCACTGTTTTCCCACCCCTGACATTAGACACAGGTCTTGAAGGGACTGAGCTGTTTTTGGGCATCATGAGGGAAGTCTACCCAGTATTAGTATTTGATTGATGTATACATTCTTACATTTTTTTTGGTTGTGCTCTGTATGACAGGGAAAAGGGTGACTCAGGGGCCAAGAAGAAGAAAAAGAAACAGAAGAAAAAGAAGGACAAGTCTGGAGTAAAGGACTTGGCACAGGACCCATTGGCCAAAGTGAGTGAATGCCTTCAGAGTGTAAAAACAAATTCTGTCTTTTCTTCCTTTCTCATATAAGGGATGTTCAAAAAGTTTTGCCACTTTTCTATGTTTGTTAGAAGAGTAGTAATTGGGCGTGTCTGAGCGTGTCATGAGATGCTGAGAACATTGTATCGCAAAGGACCGTGAAAATGTAGAAATTTGTTTTTGAAATTCGTATTAAATAGAATTAAAAAGTGCGAAAACCTTTTTAATGTCCCTCATGTATTGTTTTCCTTGGGGATTGTACCTTCTTTTTATCTGATATTAGCCTCTGTTTCTCTTTCCTCTTCCCTTCAGGTAAACTCTCTTCCTGCTGATAAGCTTCAGGAGATCCAGAAAGCCATAGAGCTCTTCTCAGTGGGACCAGGACCAGCCAAAACCATGGAGGAGGCTTCACGCCGCAGCTACCAGTTCTGGGACACTCAACCTGTCCCAAAGCTAGGTACTAATTTCTAGCAATCTTCAGTAATACAGTAGGCTGATTTATCCACCTCACACTGTACAATATACAGTGAGCATCTCTGAGCTTTCAGTTAAAAATATTCTTTCAGAACATTCGGTTGCAGCATGAGGCAGCACTTTCTAACAACACTGTCATGCTTACTAAACTGATAAAGCCAGGTTGCAGCCTTCCATGAACAAAATGCTTTCCCTTGCAAGAGAGGCGCAAATGACTTGGCTTGATATCTTTATTAGTGTTTTTGGTCAGAATTATGTTCATGTTTCTTATGGTCTGTGGCATTTGTGAGTTTTTATTTTTTACCCTATGGTAATGCCCATACCCAGGCTGAAGTCCTTTTCAATGAATGGGCAGAGGGACATGAACAAGTTCTTAGAGGCCAAGTGTGGATAAGTAGGGCTTGTACCATTTATGTAGTTTTGTAATTTTCTTTATACAGTGATGTGAATGCTGGGAAGAGTTGTATTGAAATGCTTGTTATCTATTTCTTTGCCAATCACAGATGGAACTGAGATATTTGTATTGGCCTCATATAGTAAAATCTGGCCGCTCAGTAGCCATCCTGGCCACACTTTCAGACAGTTATGTCCACTCATACATGACCAGACTCTATTTGAATGGGCAAAGACGTATTAATCCACAAATCTGAAACTTAAGGCCACATTAATGATTCATTGGTAAAACATAAAAAAAAATCATATAAATATTTTGTGGTGTTTGGCTCAAATAATGCAATAATTTTTTTATATGGCAGCTGCATTTCGTTTATTTTTTCAACTAGAGAACTGTCTCTTACTCTGTTACGATGTCTCTGTTTGAATAAGATGTAAGAAGGTCTTGCTGACTAAAGATGCTGTCTTAGAGATTTACTTAAAGAAAATACTTGAAGGTTAAAAAAAAGACCCAGTTAAGCTCAGGGAGTGCCTTACACTAACAGTAAAATGAGTCTTACAGATGCTTTCTCATGCTTGGTTAATTTTTGTTTTTTAATGTAGGGGAGATGGTGACATCACATGGTTGCATTGAAGCTGATAAAGACAACATCCGGGAGGAGCCCTACAGCCTTCCTCAAGGTTTTAGCTGGGATGCACTGGACTTGGGCAACCCTGCTGTGGTGAGACACACACACACACACACACAAATACCCACCAGCACTCCACAAGCCAAACTCAGTGTTCACTTTCAATCTCGGTGCCTTTTTCTGACACGTTCAGGTCTTTTACAGTGTTCCTTTATGTTTAAATCAAATTTGCTCATTTTCTCCCCCAAGTGTTTAAAAAGGAGAGGTATTGCTTAAAAAGTGTTCTTTTGGTAAAGTCTAGTATGAAATTTCGATTCTGAAAGACCTTAAGCCAGAAAGCATATCTATAGTTCTGTCTGGGTGTAGGTTATGGCTGGGCATTGTATTGAGT
Source organism: Brachypetersius altus (assembly GCA_037974465.1). Taxonomy (NCBI): domain Eukaryota; kingdom Metazoa; phylum Chordata; class Actinopteri; order Characiformes; family Alestidae; genus Brachypetersius; species Brachypetersius altus. Next base: position 5,489,955 of record JBBPDB010000028.1, on the reverse strand, counting down.
ATTTACAATACCATTTATAATATATTTTTTGGAAATGCAATGTCTTCTGGATATAATAGCTGTTGGTAGACGCTTCGGCTAGACCTTAAGCTGTAAAGGGACCAGATAGCTTAGAGGATAAAACCATCCCCTTACTCATGGAAGATCAGTGGCTGATTCCCGATTCAAGGAGGAAATGCAGACAGTGCACCTCATACTGCACTTGTCTTCCATTTGAACCTCTTCTGGATAAGAGAATCTGCTAAAAACATAGATTTACTGAGACGAGGAGCGTAAGGAATCCTATTAGTTTTTGCCAATGAATCTGTGCAGATGTTTATGTTCACATTTACAGCATTTAGCATATGCTCTTATCCAGAGCAACGTACATCAGTGCTTCAGTAGTCCACATCTGTTCTTCATACATGTAAACCTAAACTGAAATCAACACCTGTTTTCAGCCAAGTTACTGCTATCTCAGTTACACACCTTAACAAACCCTGTCAAAAAAAGTCCGTTTAATGCACAAGTAAGGAAGATCAGTTAAGAGTCTAACTGCCCAATATTTTTTAAATGATTTTTGTTGGAAAAAATGTATGAGAAGTGAACGGACTGGTTAGGTGATGAAGACTTGCGTGAAGTAATGTTTGTTCTGTTGTGCTCTCTCTACTTAGCTTAAGGAGTTGTATACTCTACTTAATGAGAACTACGTGGAGGATGATGACAACATGTTCCGCTTTGACTACTCTCCAGAGTTCCTGCTGTGGTAGGTGCACATTCTAAACTGTGTTTCCAGGCAGGTCTAGGATGAGAGGTGTGGAGTGTAGCAGTGATTTCTGTGCACACAATTAGGCTGAAGCTTAATCACCTATTTCTGCTACTTACTACCCTCGCCACCATTACTATTGCTGTCCAAACTCTCACCCCGGCATCTCTCTTCCTGTTTTTTGCTTTTCCCTTTCTCAGGGCTCTGCGTCCCCCAGGCTGGTTGCCACAGTGGCACTGTGGAGTGAGGGTGAACTCTAATCAGAAACTAGTAGGCTTCATCAGTGCCATCCCAGCCAGTATCCGCATCTATGAGATGTAAGTTCATTCACACAGGCAGTAAGTCATATTTTTCTCGTAACTGGAATCGTAGCTGAATTCACAATTTAGAACACATCTTTGACCAATTAACCAGCATTTGTGTAAATGTGTTTAGCATTAAGGGGTAAATATTTATCTCTGTTGATTCAATCTCAAGGCACAGCCCTTGGCAGCCAATAAGAATAGAGGTCTTATACATAAGAATGTATGTGTGATTGTCTGTGTCTTAAATGTGACCTGTTTAAAAAAAGGAACTTGTTTATTTTTAATGGATAAAGAGAAGTTGGAAAATGATTGTGTAAAATGTATTATGACTGTTTTTGGTACATGAAAGTAGATGTGAGGGGGAAGCATTTTATTGCAAGAAAAACATAGCATATAGGCCATTTGAAATACAGTAATCCCAAGAGTTACGTTCCAAGATCACCCGCATATAGTGAAAAATCGTGTTGTGCTTTGGTTCAAAAAAAAAAAAAAAAAAAGCCTATTTTATAGTGTAAACCCTAAATATGCCCCAAATATGCTCCCGGAACACTTTTAATGTCATTTTAAACACAGTTCAATGCATTACCCTTACAGAAAATGTAAAGGTAAACCCGTAATCGAATTTAAATTCCCCGCAGAGATATGCAACTCTGAAGGTTGCTGGACAAAAGTATTGGGACACAATGCAGTGAGATATGCAAAGGGTCCCCTTGTGTGAAAACATCCAGAAAAATATATTTATTGCCGCAAAAAAGGCCAGGATATTTGCAGATTCCACGTTATTGTGGGGATTTCTGCATAAAACTGAGTTTGGCTCTCAAAAAAAATCTGTCTGTGAATCTGCGACTCCTGATCCACATGAAACTGGGGGATTACTATACATCAATATATGTGCACATGTATTGATTAATAACTACAATTCACTACTCGAAATGGACTATTTGAAATTGCTGACTACTTACAATTTAGACACACTTGGAATGCAAAACTGTTCTTGCACTGAGATTTGTTTTCCTCCCCAAATAATGTGTGTCTGGACATGTGTGCTGTTTTCCTCTCAGGGAGAAAAAGATGGTGGAGATTAACTTCCTGTGTGTCCACAAGAAGTTACGCTCCAAGCGTGTGGCTCCAGTCCTGATCCGAGAGATCACCAGAAGAGTCAACCTTCAGGGCATCTTTCAGGCCGTCTACACTGCAGGAGTGGTACTGCCCAAACCAGTGGGCACTTGCAGGTAACACAGAACCTTTTAGCAAGATCTTTTTTCAAATATACCTGTACACCTCTGTCATATAGTGTCACTGTTGGAACAAAACCTTAGTTTAGAGCAAAACCTTTACAGGAGAAAATCATTCTTTCAGTGTAAGTTCATGTAACAAGATTTTATTGGAACATTTGTTAGAAAAGTTTAGCACAGTGTAAACAAAAGCTTCCATATTCTTCTTGTTTCTAAATGTACATATTTTGGAATTTGTCATGTAGATGTATTTATATCTGCTCATGTCTGCAGGTACTGGCACCGGTCTCTGAACCCCCGGAAGTTGATTGAAGTGAAGTTTTCACACCTGAGTAGGAACATGACTATGCAACGCACCATGAAGCTCTACCGACTGTCGGAGGTACATGCAGTCTTCTATACCAACGTGCACCTGTTTTCAGAAAGTCTCTCAAAACTTTGTCTTTAGCAATGTTATGAGCTTTGCGGGGTCTTTGATTTATTTTCTGATGAAATGGTGGCTGGCAGAATCCCAGTGGATTCCTGCAGATCATTATCAAAGATTATGTTTAATAATTTGTGCCCTTTATTTGTGCCCCTTTCATTTTTGCCTAGAGCAATGTAATATTATATGATGCCCAATTTTGAACAGTAACATGTTATTACATATGCATTTGGCAGGTGCTCATATTCAGTTTTAATTGTGCCCAAGATGTTGGCAAGTGTAATGTTTGGAGTATTTCCCAAAGACTTCATGCATTCATGCATATCTATTTCTAAGCAAGAGTATGAGAAATGTCTGCTGTCAAAAATGTCACTTTCCATTTAAACCTAACTGTTAATATGTAGGTGACTTTCCTAGAGTAGTGGTTACCTAAATGACCCTCAAAGCCCATGCACGATTAAATAATTCTGTACTCCAGAAACATAAGTGGTAAAACTGACTGTATTGAGCAGGTGACTACTTGCAGGCAGTTGTAATGTCTGGTGCTGTGATCATAGATGGCCTTTATAGCCCCCAAACCAATTTGGCTTTAACTATCATGCATCTGGTCACGTTTAGAAGTATTTCTGTCACTCTATATTGAATGTTCCTAAATTGTTACCCAAGCTTTGATGATAAAATTTTGACACTAGTAAAGCTTATTGTGAATAACTGTATCTTTCTCCTTTTAGTCTCCCAAGACTTTAGGCTTGAGGCCAATGACTGTGAATGATGTCCCAGCTGTTCACCGCCTGCTGCTGGACTACCTTCGCCAGTTCCATTTGGCACCCGTCATGAACCTGGAGGAGGTGAAGCACTGGCTTCTGCCTCAGGAAAACATCATTGACACATATGTGGTAGAGGTACGCCACCTGCAGAATCTTCAGGCATAGACCTGGTATACACCTGGCCACATCATGTGTGACAGCCACGCAATCGTGCAAGTGTAAACACACCCCAGATACTAAACAGCTCTTAATTTTGCACAGCATTGCTCAGTTTCTTACAATGTTTTCTCTTCCCTATAAGTAGTACAGCAGAAAGAAACAACTGCTAGAACATCTGTGTTAAAGACCTGAAGAGAAACCCCACCTCCTAAAGTGGTTTGACTAATGAGTTTTAAAAGAAGAGAAAAATGAGATGAAGCCTGACCAATTTGCTTATTACTCACTCTTAGTAATCCTGTTTAAAATCTGACTAGACAGAAACAGGTATAAAAGCATGTGGTTAAAATCTTACAAGCTTACAATCCAGATACTAGTCACATAAAATAAACAGGTGTAAACAGAGTCATGGATTGGGAAGGTTTTTGTAGCATACCTTATTAGTGACCTAATTTGTGGGAGTGTGTCTGTGTAAAATGTGCATGTTACTACTGTTTTATATACTATTGACCACACTTGATTCAAAATTCTAAACAAAACAATGTTTGGAGGAAATGTTTAAATAATGCGTGTAATTACTCAACAGTGTTGAGTACAGTGTGTGCATGCGTGAACTCATCCCACCAGAAACTGAATCAGGAGTGAAGCTGCTGAAACACACACACACACACACACACACACACACACACACACACACACACACACACACACACACACACACAGCCGCAAACTGTATAACTGTGAACAAAACAAAGGGTAAAGTGGTCTCTTATTTTTTACCATAGCTCTATTTCAAAGGGAAGCATCCTTTTGATAAAATGACCAGTGTTTTTTTTTTAATGTATTTGCATTTCTGTTGTAGAATCTAAACTACTTTCATTAAGAATTTTGCTGATTGACTGACAGTTGATTTGCATTCTGATTGCTTTCTGTTGTGGTAGAATTCAGAGGGGAAGGTGACCGACTTCCTGAGTTTTTACACCCTGCCGTCCACCATCATGAACCACCCAGTGCACCGTAGTCTGAAGGCAGCCTACTCCTTCTACAATGTGCACACCAGCATACCGCTGCTTGATCTAATGGGAGATGCACTCGTCCTAGCCAAGTCGGTCAGTAAACACTTGTTGTGTCTTATGCAAGATTTGTTTATTTATTTATTTATACTTCTCCTGGTCCACTTAAAACAAGCTGTAGGACCTAATTCTTCAGTCTGTGTCCTATTCTCTTTCCCTATCGTTTGTCCCTCCTATTTTTTCCTTTTTTCATTGCATATCGTCCTCTCCCCTACAGAAAGGATTTGATGTCTTTAATGCCCTGGATCTGATGGAGAATAAGACTTTTCTGGAGAAGCTGAAGTTTGGTATTGGAGACGGGAACCTGCAGTATTACCTGTACAATTGGAAATGTCCCAGCATGGGGGCTGAGAAGGTATGGACCCAAACATACATTCTAGCCCTGTATGACAGAAGCTCTGGTGCTGTGAGTTCAATTGGAATATGCTCTGGCTTAGTTCATGCAACCGGCATCGGAGATGCTTTACAATCTTTGGAATTATCCAAATATCTGCTTGAGTGACTTGAAAGTAGTCTTACCTTTTATTGTAATCATTATTGTGACATTAATACAAACACTGTTAAAAACAGTTGTCCTAAATAATGTAAGGGGTTCTAAGTTTAATACTAAATATAATACTTTTATTTTTACAACTTAAAAAAATAGCTTGAGAGTGGGGTTGCTGATCTAAGATGCCTGCTTGTGAGTATGATGTTCATGAACAAGAGATTTTCTGTAGAGGACAGGTTTGAGATCACATTTTGTTGTATACAATTTTAGAGGGTTCAGGAATTTTTTCTTATGACTATTTCTGATTTACAGTTATGTCAAGGCTTTGGTCACAGTCTATGTGTTGGATTTTGACCTCTTTAGAGACACTGGAGTCATTTCAGTAGTGACCTTTTTTCTTTCTATGTTTGTTATTCAGGTTGGATTGGTCTTGCAGTGACCCTCTCCCATCGTTTAAGCCCTTCCTTGCGTCATAGTGAAGCCAAGTTATGACATCATGCACTGACCACCTGACAGATACTACAGAGGGACTTCCAGGTTTAGGAAGAAAAAGCCACCGCCCAATTTTTTATTATTATTATTAATTTTTTTTTTTTGCATTTGAACTTTTGGACCTGCACTACCGCTGCCAGGCTGAGAGAGGAGAGTTTTTCCTCTTTCTCTCTCTTTCTTTTTCTCTGTATTTCTTTCTTTATTTCTTTTTCTCTCTTTTCTCTCACTCTTTTTACCTCCCTCTGCAAAGGGATCTGAGGCCACTGTAATTACCATCATCAGACTACAACTATTGTGATTGCCGATTGGGTCGTGAGTGGTACTGAACACTCAAACATCAGATGTCCCTCATGCAAAGCTCCCATCACACGCAGAAACGTTAATAACATTGTACACGCTGACACAGTCGACAGACTTTTTTTTTTTCTCCCTGTGCAAATATGGGAGGTGCTTTTGCTAGAAAAAAGGCAAAAAAAACAAAAAAAGAATAACCTTACCATCCTCCCTCTGTGTTTGCGACAAAATTGTAACAATCAAAAACACCAGAAAATACCTTAAAGAGAGAGCCAATAAAAATCGCAAATGGTATTAAAAATCCAAAGTAAATATTACAAGGGCTGCTGTCAATTTTGCTTTTTTTTTTGGTACATCTTTTCACTCTCTCTGTTACTGTCATATTATTGTTGTTTTCGGGTTGATTTTTTTTTTTTACGATGTGGTACTTGCTGCAAGGGAGAGATCTATATATTTTTCTTTTGTGGTCTTTATGCTTTTCTTCCTTGCTTTCTATTTTTTTTTTTTCTAATCGATGGATCGCTGCTTCATCACTAACTGCCTGTGATTTCCATTCACTGTAATGCCGACAGAGAAGCCCTGTGTAAATAAACCAATAACGAGTAACAACAATGTAATATCAAAGTGAGGACGGTTAGGAGTCCAGATAAAAGACTCATGGACTAATCAGTACTGAGAGGGCAAATCATGACTAAGGCATGAATCATGAGTGTGATGGAGGGCAGGAGACGGGTCTGGGGTTTGTTCTGGGGGGGTGGGGAGGGTAAATATTTAATGTATCTGAGAGTGAAATATGATTTTTGTTTGGGCTTTTTTTTGAGGGAGACGGGGTGGTAAGGGGTTGATTCTAATGCACTCACATGCTTGGCAGTTCCTCATAAAATTCTACTGCTGTACAAAAACAAGTAGTCTCCTAGAGTAGAGCAATTTCTTCGGAAAATCTGATTTGGCGTAAAGTGTCCTCTTGCTCCGTTAGGTGTTTTAGATAGGAAGCAATGAGCCGAACATGTCAGTTGGACACGTATCATGGGGAGCACATATAGCAGTAGAGTTTTATGATTATTAGCCCGTGTCTGTCGGGTTTATCTAGTGGACAGTTTGGAGGAAACTGTATCGGAATATTGGAACAAGTGGAACAGGACAAAAATGAAATGTGGTCTTTTGCTTTTCATGATGGAGAGGGGAAAAAAACAACTGTCAACAAGGAGAATTTTTTTTGTGCTAAATAAAAGTAGACGTTGCTGTGAGGGTTTGGCGCATTGCTGTTTGTCCTTGTGAATTCATTCTTGGTTCAAAACTTCACCAGCCTCACCTAACAGTCCAGAGCAAATAAACACCTAGTGGTGGCCTAGTGGTTAGGGCATTCGCCCTCCGACCAGAAAGTCCAGGTTCGATTCCCAAGAGGCTCTGAGGGACCCTGAGCAAGGTGCCGTCCCCGCACACTGCTCCCCGGGCGCTGTGTTCCTGGCTGCCCCCTGCTTCACTTGGTGAATGGGTTAAATGCATTGAATTTCGTGCTGTTCACACTGTGTGCTGTGGTGTGTTCATGTATGACAAATGGTCACTCACTTCACTTAAATACTTCTATTGAGGATGAACTGTGTTGAAACTATGTCAATTGTTCCTCAAAAAAAAAACAAAACGACATTTTCTGGTGACTGAGCATTTGCAGTTTCCTAACGTGCACAAATACTTGGTCTTGGTCACTGCAGATTGCAAAAGCATTAAGAAAGCAATATTGCACTTTCAGATAGCCGAGGCCTTTAGCAATGATGTGCAGAATCTGTAATTTCGAAAACTATATTAATGGTTGATTGTGGGCCATTTAGGTCATTTTTGGTCATAGTACAGTTTAGAACACAGAAATATGCAAAAGTATGTGCAACACTTGGTCAACTTGCATGAAAAGTCTGCATCCTCTACAGCAGTTGTTCTCAACCTTTTACAAGCTGGG
>JBBPDB010000028.1:5436909-5449539 GCA_037974465.1 Brachypetersius altus | reverse complement strand
TTATTTCATTTTGTAAAGCTGCTTTGTGACAATGACCATTGTTAAAAGCGCTATATAAATAAAATTGAATTGAATAGAATAATAGAAATGCAAGTTTTCCTCAGAATCCAAAGCATGGGGTAAGGATAGCAGCTGCAAAGAGGGACCAACTCCATATGAAAGTCTATATATCCAAATCTATATATGTATGTATATGTATAATTATAGGATCCTGATAACTGAACTGAAGTGTGTTAGAGGCAATGGACAAAGCTAGAAAAAGAGATGTAAAATGGACGACTAAAGTCATGCAAAACCACTCATCTCCATAAACCTTGTCTGAAAGTGAGAGGAGTAGAGTTCTCACTGCTGCTTTGTGTGTGTTCTCCCTAAGGAGTCCAGCCAAGCAGCAGCACTAAGCACCATATTAGTCTGAAAAAGAAGTCTGGACATTCATTCTCTCTTAATCTTTAAGACTTTCTCACTTTTCTACTAATGTACAGCACTATTAGTCAAAACACACAGCCGACATTAAGCTCCTCTGTATCTCCCTCCTCACTGCGTCTCAAGGCTTTACCGGAGCTCGACGAAGCTGCCAACATAACATAGTGAGCCCGAGCCTGATCCATAATTCATTAGCAGGAGCTGCTTTTTTCATTAGAATGAGCTGAGGAATTGCCCCCAATCTGAAGCCATTTGCACCTGGCTCTGAGAGTCCAAGACTGGCTCAGATTAGGGACGGACGCTTCATTACAAGGGTGGGAAGCCCATGGGGAAATGTCAAATGCTGTTTGAAATAGAAAACAGTGGAGGAACAAAGCTGGCCGAGATTGCCTCCTCTTTCCTCTGTGGCTTCTTCTTTTCATTCTCTTCCCACTTCCCTTTTCTTCTGTGGTCTGCTCTCGGAGGCATAATGGCCACTTGTCATTTATGCTGATTTCTGTCTCGAAAAATTGAACCGCAGGTCCAAGAGTGGTGCAACTTTTCATAATGAAGCAGGAGGGAGAGAAACGGAGAGACAGAGAGAGAGGGAAAGAGGATGCGAGAGACAGAAAGACAGAGAGAGTGGGAAAGGGGAAAAGAAGGTGGAGAGAGGCAAAGGGAGAGAGAGAGGGAGAAAGATTTGGAAAGACAGAGAGGGAAAGAGAGAAAGGGAGAGAGACAAAGAGAGGGAGAGAGAGAAGGGGTGAGAGACAAAGAGAGGGAGAGAGAGAAGGGGTGAGAGACAAAGAAGGGGTGAGAGACAAAGGGAACAAGACAGAGAGAGATAGGGAAAGAAGGAGAGAAAGAGAGGTGAAGAGACCGAGAGAAAGAGATGGATAGAAAGAGAGAGAGAGAGAAAGAGAGTGTGTGAAAGAGAGAGTTAGAGAGAGAGAAAGAGAGAGAGTGAAAGACATTCGGAGAAATGAGACTGAGTGGGTTGCCATGGTGTTTTTGAAGAGGACACCCAGGCTGTTTTTTATGTATTGAAAGGATCCCTGTCACAATGAACAATGGCAAGAAGTGCCTGCCATTCTCTTGACGTGTGTGTGTGTGTAGTGCTACAGAGTGATAATGGAGTTTCTGGCTGTGGGCATTTTTGAGCCAGGCCGTGATACTTGCGATTTGAGAGCTCTTCACTCATAAAAAAGGACTGATGCCATAGAAGAACCACGTTTGGTTCCTCCAAGAACCTCTTAGGATACGTATGAATGTGAACCTTTTAAAAGCATGAAGAATCTCTGCAATGTTAAAAGGCAATGATTTTAGACACACTCAAAGAACCATTTGAATGCATATCTTAAGTTAAATCATTCTTCTCCAGGATAGATCAACTCTTTAGTTTGTTGTTATTTAACCCTTAGAAGTCTGAGTATTAGTAAAATCTGATTTCAATAAATAAAATTGGTGTGCTACTACACACTCAGCGTTTGCTGCTCTTTTGCAGGACAGCTCTCCGGACCACCTCCCTCTGTGGGTTTACCCCGCCTATTTGTGGGCAGAGACTATCCTGAAAGATCTCTTGGCTTCGAAGATCTTGTGAAGATTTCCTGTTTGTTTCTAAAACTTAAAATAAAATACATTTGCTCATTCTCTTTATGGCTATTTATGTGTGTCATTGTTTTTAAAACCGCAGTAGCAATTATAAATGTTTTTAAATTACAGCAACTTCCATGTGACACAAGAACACCAAACAAACTGGGGGATATTCCATATGAGGAGTTGTTTTGCTGTATAATGGCAGTTTACCATTTCCTCCATGCCACTCGTGTTAAGGAAACATCTTAGAAATTCTCTGTGGCTAAAAGAGCGAAATATCTTTTGTTTGGTCTTACGTAGACCTCTTTATATAATTAACATTTGATCATTCAGAGTTTATTTTTATCACAATTTATTTTTTAATAAGCTTTATTTTTAATTTCTTTTGGTCCCTTTTTCCAAAAAATGAGCAAATGAGGAACTTGATGGGCAAATCTGCAAATGTAATACGTTTCTGATTTTCTGATACTACTGCAATTCCTGTACCCACTCATCTCTATTCTTTACGCCTGCCTCCATCATCACTGCTTCAGCATGTGCCCTGCTTGGAATTTTCTCCTCTCTCAAAAGCCCTGTCAGTACAGAGCAGTCTTACCCTGTTATTTATGGCACCTCTTCCACTCACTCACTCCCCAGATGAAAGTCCTCCCTCTTCCCATCCCTGCTCGCCTTGATTGTGGTTTCGTTTTTTCATGACTTTCCCATCCTGTCATTTTTTGTAGCTAAATGCAAGAACTTTAGCCGCTTAATTATTGGTTTGAGAAGCTGTTATGATTGGGGTCTGAGAAGCTTTAACCTGTCCTTAAGTGATACTCTCTCATGACAAGCAGAAGTAAAAGTAACCAGGCAGAAAAATCCCCTAAAATACTCTCAGGGCCAAAATATTGTTTCCTGTGGAACTGCAGTGAGCTTCTTAGCACATTTATCTGCAGAGAAACCAAAGTGTGTTAGGGTTTGGTTCCCAAATTGCAGTTACATTACAGAATACTTGATTGACATCACAAAAATCAACACACACAACATACGAAATCAACACACACAACATTATAGGATGAGCTGCAGATATATTTTGAGATTGTAGAGTGAAAAGACACCAAAGATGCAAGAAGTATATGATGCATGATAAATGATATATATATATATATATATTAAGGTTGTAACGGTACATGTATTCATACCGTCACGGTACATGGTTCGGTACATGATGTCTTTCAGAGAATACACGTTATGACGGAGAAGACATGATTGAAGTAATATGGAATCACAGTCGGACCAAAAAGCGCAAGTAAATCATAAACCTGGGTCGTAGTGTGGTGCAATAGTGCCACCTACTGGCGTAACACTGCTGCCTTACACATACATGAAAATATAAGCAAGCGCGTGTGTTTACTGGTTAATACACTGCTGTTTAAATCAATTAAAATAAACCAAGCCTCATTCTGTAGAACTTTTTGTTGCTTAACTTTGCTGTATCGTGAACCATACCGAACCACGACCCCAAAACCGAGGTACGTACCGAACCGTGACGTCTGTGTACCGTTACACCCCTACATACATACATACATACATATCACACATGGCAGGGCTGAGCTGACTGCGTCACTGGTTTCTGATTGGTTGTCATCACAACATGGAAATTTTTACTGTCTGTTCAAGCACTACTATCTATTTGGTCTGAAGATTAATTTCAGTGGGACTTTTCTAACACAGTGAGAAACATGGTGATGTTCCAGAACATCACTGACATGTCAACTGGGTTAGAGTTTCATCACACAAATGAAGAATGCTGAGAAATGCTGAGAATGCTGAGAAAAAAAATTAAAAAACTCAATCAAGACTGTAAATCAGACAACACCATAACATCAAAAGCAGCTCTGACAGGAAAACGTTCTGCTGGTTCGACTCCATGGACGCAGTTTTGGGACAACTGGCCATAACTGCAGATAACTGCAGTTTCAATATCAGAAATACTGTAAGCGAGCTGAGATACACTGAAAAGTGTGCCAACTGCATTGGTTCCGTACCAATGCAGTATGGTTTAGGTACAAAGTGGTTCCTGTGTCCCTAGGAACCCATCATTATATGGCATTTTTCCTGCTTCACCATATTTTATGCCAATTTTTATTGTAACATCTCTCTATTCCTAGAAACTCTCCTGAATACTTTATGGCTGTGCCTCCCCGAGTCACAGGTAATATTCTTGTGATTCTCTTCTGGTAATGATCCGACCTTCACCTCACCATAGCTGAGCCGAAGATGCCCTCTCATAAGATAACAAAAGCACCTGAAAATTACTTTCCCCTCTGAGGGATACTGTCACACCATCAGTATTCGCAGAAAATCTGACTTTGTCTTTCCCTTTAGGCCTTGCACTGATAGCACCTGTACCTCAGCGCTCATTCTCCCCAACAAAGAAATTATTGATAAAGGAGACCAGAGACCCGACGGAGGACACTGCAGATGATTGCCAATACAGAGGGAGAGAGAGGTCTGCTGTCAAAGAAAAACAGAGGGAAATTTACAATAGACACATGATGATACAGAACCATATTCCTTCAGTGAAGCTGATTGTGGAGGAGACAAGTCAAGCGGAATCAGAATCAAAAATAAAGTGTAAGTTAATGAAATTAAAACTCATATAGAGACAATATTCAGTATAAAATACACTATGCTGCATACACAAATGCTGAGTATTAATGCTATATATAAGTATCTTTGGGAATTATGTGTAACATAAATAGTGGTTAGGAGAAAGCTACAGCACATAATAGAGCTCAGTAGTGGGTCAGTATTATTAATCACATGGTAAGACTCTTGCACATAATTATTTAACCCGCAATGAGAAAACTGCACATAATATACAGTATATGGTAAGACTATTAGTCATAATGAGATACTGCTCATATCGATAAGGTTTTAGCACCTGATAAGAAAATTACACAGTATTGTGCACAGTAGACTATGGCACATAATAATGAGATAATGATGCACATAATGATAATGGATATTTACTTCGCTGTTATTTGCAGAACTTATGCACGCCCAGTGCTGGTACCTGTATTTACTATGAGAGATCTTTGGATCAAATGAGTGGTTGACACCAGAGATGCAATAAGGGACCATTCGCTTGTTGAAAAATGAAAGGGCGTCTCCTAACGCTCAACATGTCATCTGTAGACAGAGAACGTCCCACCAGATTGCTGGTGAAGCTGCAAGCGGGAAAGAACCTGTCTTTGTTAAGGAGGTGTGCATGTGTACACTATAATTTGGGGCATTAATCTGTTTTTTTAGTTACAGGTCTGTCCTCATTCAAAGCGATAGGAGTTATTGGTTAGAAGTAGCCTAGTCGGTAAAACACTTGCTGCAAACCCAGCGACCACAAAGTCGCAGGTTCAAACCCCACTTTCTACCATTGTGTCCTTGATCTACCATTGTGTCCCTGTAACTAATGACTGCAGGTCGTTCTGGATCAGAGTGCTTTGTAAGGTGGACAAACAAATGCTCCACACACAAGCTTACAAAGTAATACAGATCAGGACACTTCTTCAAGCTTTGGAGAAAATGTTCTGAAGTGTTTGCTTGACAATGACCTGCAAGCTGAAATAAACATATATACACATATATTAATCATTATTATTTTAATCAGGGATCACTGAAACGATCCAGAGTGAATATTAAAAGCCAGATGCAAGGAGTTGTCGTCGTTTTTAGTTTTAGAAAGAGCAAGAAACTGCTAAATTGGCAAATGCCATTAGAACACTAAGCCCAGACTCCGCCCCTCTTCCCCACAATGACACTTGAGGCCTAGATCTAATTCACATGATTCTAACTAATGGACATGAATACACTAAATACACTATATAAACAAAACTATTGGGTCCTTCGCTGAAAGTAAGGGACCTAGAACAAACCCTGAAAAACAGATACTTCTGTCCGTATAATGTGCCTGAGACTTCCACAGTCATATTTGTGAAGGTATTCTTGCACACCCTGTGTTTCTTATATTCTATTATTTTTGTGGTTTGAATGACCTTTCCTGACTCACCCCTGTGTTCTGTGCGCTGATTGGGTGTGCCTTTCTGGACTCTTGACTATTTGGATTCTACTCTTGGTATGATGATTCGCATTTGATTACTTTGTCGGACTGCCATGCTAGTATCTGTTTTTTGTATTCTGCTGATCTACAGAATAAATATTGCTGCCTGTTTTACTTGTGTCTAATTTGGTAAAAACCTGACATAAATGCTAAATAATATTCAGTAATTATTTAGAATGTATTCAGAAGCATTCCTTGCTCGTTTTTGACATATGAGGCAGTCTGGATTTTCATTTTATGAAACATTTTCCTCAGTTGCTATAATCTACTATGTTTATCATACAGAACAAAATAATGAAACCAAACCAAAAGAGCAAAAACATGCTGAGAGTGAAGGAGCATGTGAACTGGTGTGTGGACAGAAAGTTGCATGTAAATGACCACAGTCCTTTGGCACAGTGAGACACCAGCAGATGTCCGGGCAGAGCCCTCTGGCCTGTGTCCGTGTGTATGTGGTTGAGTGGCCTAGAACGTTTGCACATATTTAAAGTGAGTCCAGCGTGGCTGCTAATTAGAGCAAGACTGAGGACAGGGCTCTGCGATGTGGCGAGATCTGCACTGTACACACAGTACATAAAAGCAAATGAACTTGCTAAATAAAGCAAATGAACTTTTTAAAGAGCACGCAGGCCTCTGATCTAACAAGACAGTACATTTCTGACTGATTTTGTAAAAAAAAATGCATTATTGTTATTGTTGCTGTTTCTGCTGCTGTGGTTTTCTGTTGTAGAATGGACCAGTGGTTCCAAAACTGTGAACCAAGAGGTCCATCTAATCAGTTCTTACCCTTCAGGGACCGCCACAGTACAACCTAACTTCTAAGACTCATATAAAGCTAAAATGTAGACTGACTGGGGGCCCCTGAGGACTGAGATGAGGTTAGAGCAAGGAAGCCTGGGCCCCACAGACACAGGTTGTGGGGAAACACTGTGCTAGACCACTGCCACAGCTCATGAAGGGCTTGATTGGTAGGTGACAAGCTGAATATTGTGTGTTAGAAGAGGGCGATTACAGCAGCCCACCAGGATTGAGAAACACTCCTCAGAGTCCTTCTCAGAGGACCATACTGTGGTTCAGCATGCGCTTATGTGATTAAGTGTTACTGTCAAAGTATGTTTCTCAGAACAAGCCCCCTCCATTTGGAGGGCGTGGAGGGAGGGAGAAATGGAGGCAAGTGTATTCTTGCAACAGAGCTTTGAAAAGAAGAGAAAGGTTAATGAGTTCAAAAAGGAAAACATTGTTTAAAGGCTTAACTGGCCAGCTAATTTCAAAGATAATTGGCTTTTAAAACAATTCGCAGAGCTATCAGAGTAAATTCAACTGTTTTCTTGCATCTAATGCCTTTGTTTTATTAAAGCTAAGGCAACACTATCAAATATTCACTCACCTGTTTGAAAGCGGGAATGCTATTAGTGAAACAATTAAGTATGAAAAAGCACTCAGCAACAAACTAATATGGGTGTTTGCAGACATGTGGCAGTTTTAGGAAAGTGCTTTTTAATGCATTTATCCACTTGAAATCGCCATGAAGTGATAACCAAGCAAATACTTCTTTCTACAGCTCCTCGCTAATTGGTAAGTGAATGCTTTAGCAGTCTAACCGTTTTTGTGCTCTGGACGTTGCCCTTCATTTGCAGGTGTGTGAGTTCCCCTCAGAAAGACCTGTGTATTGAGGTCAGGACTGTAACTACATCAGCACATTTGTGATAATGTTTCCATGCCCATATAATCTCCCACTCAATTCATCCTTTATGTTTATTAGGCACTCATCCTGCTTTAAAGCCAACTCTGATTCTGTACAGTGGTGGTGAATGGAATTCAAGATGCCACCAACACATATCTGGCCATTTTATTTACCATCTGTAACCACCCCAATCTGTGGGATGTGGGGCTTCTATTTTGACACTGGGTGTGGTTCCCCTGGTCAGCTTGATAGAATAAGGATTCACAGTTGGCCAGGGATCAAGTGATTTCTTATGTTCAGGTTATTGGGGTTTACATGCTTTTGGCTTACCTTCTTAACATGTCTTTCCCATGAATGAAGTGTATCCCTTAGAACTAAGGGTATTAGTAAAATCTAATTTCAACAAATATGAACAGTGTAAAACAGTCTAAAACTGGTGTTTGCTCTCATACATGCTCGCATTTGCTTCTCTTTTGCTTGGACCCTTTCCCTCCCCACCCACTCAAGGGTGGAGACTATCTTGAAAGTTTTCCTGCTTCAAAGATCTTGTGTTTGTTCATTTTTGCTCTTTATGGACATTTGCATGTGACACTTATTAAAACCCTAGTAGCAGTTATTATGATTATTACATGTTTTTTAAATCACAGTAACTTTGGTTCTACATGACAAAGCTCCAAACAAAGCTCTGGGGGAACTTGGTATTAGGAAACAAACTCATAACCATTTTGTATAACTCATGACCATATTTGGCTTTAAGCTCTTTAAGACGTCTGGTTCCTATCACCACCACTTTACTGAAAGTGTTTAGTCCTTAAAGCTTTTTGTTGTAACCCTTTATGAATGCTTTATAGTTATATGTCAGTTATCATGTAGCCATAGGAGCACTGTCCTACAGTTTATTTTTCTTATAGCTTTATTTTTCTTATATTTTAATTTATTGCAAAAAAAAATGATTTCTTATACCACTTTACATGGCAATAATCATTTTCAGCATTTTTGGCTCACAAATCACAGCTATGATGTAATTCTTGATAATGCTCCCTCTGGTGTTGCTTTATAAAACACATTTGAAAATGAATGCATATGTCACGGAGGCGAGGGCTAAGCCCCCGGGACCGAGAGCTATCATGGGAAGGACTGCAGGCAGGAACCCAGAACTCCATGTTGATGTGTTTATTGAAAGGCAAAAACAAAACAAAGGCACGTGGGCCCAAAACAATAACAAACGGATCCAGAGACGCGAGTCAGAAACGTGGAACAAAACACAACGCTCATAAAATGACGAAAGACCGACAAAGGACAGGACCACACACAGAACTTATATACACTGACACTCACACGAAACAGGTGGGGACTGATTAACACAATAGGAGACACATGAGGAACCAGACACGTGACATCAGGGGAACAGAAACACACGGACAGGAAACCACAGGACCAGAACGTAAACAAACCCCACATTACAACATAAAAGGCCCCAAACCCAGAACATGAACAGAAATAAAACAAACCAAAAAGCAGCGGCCTCTAACGGCCGCTGACCGAGCCATGACAGTACCCCCCACCTAAGACCGCAAGGCCCAAAAACACCGGGTAGTGAGTCCAAGAATTGACAAGAAAAAACAAAAACCCACAGGGCCAACAAAAAAGTCACTGGGGCGGAAACACCACCCCCTGGCATGCCTTCGGCCGGTAGGGTGCTCTGAGTCCGAACGTCCGGGCCCTGAAGCCAGAGCCCTATTCCACCGACCCTGTGACCGGGCACAACACACCCTCCAGGAGGCTGAACGGGCCCCTTGCTGACAGGGGAGTAGGCAGGCAGACAGACCCCTCCTAGGGTCTGGACGGGTCCCCGCCGACAGGGGAACAGGCAGGCAGACAGACCCCTCCAAGGGTCTGGACGGGCCCTCTGCTGACAGGGGAGCAGGCAGGCAGGCTGGCCCATCCGGGAACCAGAACGGACCCCCCGCTGGCAGGTGGACAGGCCGGCAGGCTGGCCCCTCCGGGAACCAGAACGGACCCCCTGCTGACAGGGGAGCAGGCCGGCAGGCTGGCCCCTCCGGGAACCAGAACGGACCCCCCGCTGACAGGGGAGCAGGCAGGCAGGCTGGTCCCTCCGGGAACCAGAACGGACCCCCCGCTGGCAGGTGGATAGGCCGGCAGGCTGGCCCCTCCGGGAACCAGAACGGACCCCCCGCTGGCAGGTGGATAGGCAGGCAGGCTGGCCCCTCCGGGAACCAGAACAGACCCCCCGCTGGCAGGTGGACAGGCCGGCAGGCGGGCCCCTTCAGGAACCAGAACGGCCAGCAGGCAGGCCTCTGAAGAGGACGAGACGGGCCCCTCGCTGGCAGGTGGGCAGGCCGACAGGCGGGCCCCTTCAGGAACCAGAACGGCCAGCAGGCAGGCCTCTGAAGAGGACGAGATGGGCCCCTCGCTGGCAGGCGGGCAGGCTGGCAGGCTAGCTCCTCCAGGAGCCAAGACGCCAGGCAGGCAGGTTCCTGAGGAGGATAAGAGGGGCCCCTGCATGGTGGGTAGGCCGGCCCTCATGGGGGCCTGACAGACTGGAGCGGGGCCTACAGGGCTCCTATGAGCGGGGCCTACAGGGCTCCTAAGAGCGGGGCCTACACTGACCTTAAACAGGGCTGCGCTCACTGTAGGGGCTGCGCTCACTGTAGGGACTGCGCTCACTGTAGGGACTGCGCTCACTGTAGGGGCTGCACTCACTGTAGGGGCTGCACTCACTGTAGGGGCTGCGCTTACTGTAGGGGCTGCGCTCACTGTAGGGGCTGCGCTCACTGTAGGGGCTGCACTCACAGCAGCCACGCACACACCAACAGCAGCCACGCACACACCGGCAGCAGCCATGCACACACCGGCAGCAGCCATGCACACACCGGCAGCAGCCACGCACACACCGGCACCAGCCACGCACACACAGGCACCAGCCCCGCACACACAGGCACCAGCCACGCACACACAGGCACCAGTCATACCGACACTGCTCACTCTGACAGGGAAGCTGACAGCTAGGTTAGGTGGACCTGGGGACCCTAATTCTAACCCAGCTGTCCATAGCCAGCTCACGGACACCTCCCTCGAGTCAGGGAAGCACGCAGCTAGGCCAGGCGGGGAGCTTAAGCTCACAGGCCCGCTGTTCGGACCTGGGGACCCTAATTCAGGCCTAGCAGGGCCTGAAGTGTCGAGAACAGGAGCTGCACCATCAGGGGCAGAGCAGACAGGGACTGGACAGTCGTGGGCTGGACAAACAGGAGTTGGACAGACAGGTACTGGACAGTCAGGGACAGGGGCTGAGCTGTCAGGCTCAGGGGCTGAGCGGTCAGGCTCAGGGGCTGAGCAGTCAGGAGCTGAACAGTCAGGGGCTGAACAGTCAGGGGCTGAGCAGTCAGGGGCTGAGCAGTCAGGGTCAGCCACGCTCGCACTCTCAGCCACGCTCGCACTCTCAGCCACGCTCGCACTCTCAGCCACGCTCGCACTCTCAGCCACACTCGCACTCTCAGCCACACACTCAGGGACAGCAACAGCCACGCGCTCAGGGACAGAAACAGCCACATGCTCAGGGACAGAAACAGCCACACGCTCAGGGACAGCAGCAACCACACAATCAGGGGCCGCGCTATGGTCAGAGGCAGGGGCTGTACAGTCAGGGGCAGTACAGTCAGGGACAGAGCGGTCAGGAGCAATGTGGTCAGGGGCAGAGTGGTCAGGGGCAGAGCGGTCAGGGGCAGAGTGGCCGTGCTCAGACACGCACTCGGGCTCAGACACACACTCGCTCACAGACACACACTCGCTCACGGACACACACTCAAGACTGTAAGGCACCCTACAATCTGTAGCCATGTTAGCAGGTCCGCTAGCCAGGCTGCTAACACAGGCCTCCCTGCTAACGCCTTCTACCTCCAAGCTAAGCCCGTTTTTCGGGCTGGGGGAACAACAAACACGGCTAGGCGGGGAGCTATCGCTCTTAAGCTCGCTACTCGAGCTTGGGGACCCTGAATCTAGCCGAGCAGGGGGATTGGCTCGGGTGAGCTCGCTATTCGAGTCAGGGAAGCCTGAACTACGACTAGGCGGGGAGCCAGAGCTCTTAAGCTCGCTACTCGAGCTTGGGGACCCTGATTATAGCCGAGCAGGAGGCTTCGCTCGGGCGAGCTCGCTATTCAAGCTGGGGAAAACTGGTACACAGCTAGGCGGGGAGCCGGAGCTCCTAAGCTCGCTACGCGAGCACTGGAACCCTACTTCTAGCTGGGTAGGAGGTTTCGCTCGGGCGAGCTCGCTATTCGAGCTGGCCGACGAGGAGGAGAGATTGGGGACAGGGGTCTTACTGTTGGTAAGCGGAGCAGGACGGCAGCCGGATGGGGGAAGAGAGTTGGTGTTGTCGTCCATCCGGGAGTCCGTGAAGGGAGGCCCAAACACGTATCCTCCACGGACAAAAGCCTCCCACTCAGCGTCGGAGTTGTCCCCATCCTCGACGCGAGCGTCCACCGTCATGGGCGCAGTGGACATCGTGGCCGCTCCGCGTCGTCTCCTCCGTCGTATTGTGGGAGCCTGAGGCAGGGGTTTGGCCTCCTGGGGGCCCTATACGGCAAACGAGGACGCGTCGCTGACGGTGACGGCCGGGAACCTACCGCCCTTCAGGACGGCAGGGGGAGCTCTTTCCTCCAGAAAAGCCAGGAGCACGCCGCAAGACAGGACGGCCGGGAGTTCGTCCACCTCCATGCCTTCTTTGTGGTAATGGTCGGTCTTTCTGTCACGGTGGTGAGGGCTAAGCCCCCGGGACCGAGAGCTATCATGGGAAGGACTGCAGGCAGGAACCCAGAACTCCATGTTGATGTGT
>JBBPDB010000028.1:5421276-5436500 GCA_037974465.1 Brachypetersius altus | reverse complement strand
ACGAACATGTCAAAATAAGAGACACTACAACAAGAGTAAACAGAACAGAACAACAGACACGTGACACAGGCAAAAACATGAAACCCACCAAAATGAAAGCCCCAAAACCCAACAGAAAAGCAGGGACCCTAATGGCCACTGACCGAACCATGACATGCTGTTTACACAACCACTGTATCAACATCAATAGAAAACTTCACAACACATATTGAAACATGTTTCTGCATAATTTCATGGTTTAAAAGTCAAGTCGATGGATGTGTGCATTGTTCATAAATTTACATTAATAAAATATAAATCTGCTTGTGAGTTATTGTATGTAACAGTGATGATGGTGGAATGGTATTTGTGTGGTTTGAGAGAAAATTGTGCACAGCTGTGCTGGAAGCACTTGTGTGCCTGTTGGGTGGTGATGGAGGAGGTGGCTGGGAATAAATAATTTAATTGATCAGTCTGCAGCTTTCCAACAGAAAGTAGTGTAAGAATGATGGTGGGGGGTCCTAAGTGGTGCAACTGTGCAAGCATTGGTTTGTTCAATCCCCCAGTGGTGCCACAGCCATCCACGGCCAGGAGTACCAGGAGTTAGCTCCTGACACACTTGGACACAGTCTCTCCAAGTGTGACAATTAAATTGGGTAGAAAATAGAAATCAAAATAAGTGCTCTAATCTGAAAGAACAGCTCATACAATTAGAAAATGTTGCTTTAAATGGCTCGGATCCCATATTTATATTCATTATCTGTGTTATTTTTTCTCTACCAAGACCCAGTGATGAAATTTTGGTAAGTTTATCCCTTATCCCCGGAACAAGCCATTTATTACTGTATCTTTCAGACTTGTTTATGTAAATTAGCTCTTTTCTAATTATTTAAAAAAAAGGCTGAAACACTCAACATGAATGGACAGAGCTTGCAACTGTTGTAGGTTAAGTTAGTGGATATATGTATAAATGTTGGTTTTTGTGACAGAGAATTTAAAACAAGTCGTTTTTGCCAGAGAAAGGACTGTAGTGTGCATATGTTTTGAAACAATCTACTATACTATCACACAAACAATCGTGGGGAAAATTTGTTCTTTTCATGATACGGTCTCGTTAATAACATAAATCAAGCCATTATGGCCGTTTCATTGGTTCTTCATTAGAAACAGCTATTTGTTTTGTGCTTTCCACTCTATCTCTGATTGTGAGAGGAAATGAAACCCCCCAAAATGCATCCAGAATTCATGTCATTGTGCTCCAGCTTTGGAACATGCATTATTTATATCCTGTTATTTACATCCATTGTGTTATTAGAGAATGAACCGAACAGGCTACATTATCCTTGGCAGAACAGAACAGTCTCTCCTTTTTAAACTTGTAATCTCTTGTGACAGTTTGGCCCGCACTGATGGATAATTAAATTATTGTATTGTTTGTTCCTGCTAAAAGGAAGTGTAATAAAATAAGCTTCTTATTTTCAGCCTTCACAAATAATTGGCTCTTTAAATAAAATTATACGAGGATACAAAGAAAACCCTGGGAGTCTACTGAAGCGGCAAAAATGCAGCTAAAGCTTGGACGCCAAAAAATGTGTATTTCATGCTTCGGTGAAAGGGTTTAGACCCAGTCCTAGTTGGTGCTTGTGTTTTTCACAGATCTTTTCAGATGTGTGGGGCACGGACAGCTCTTAGTGCCACATCAGCAGCGTTTGGGGTCGCTGAGCGCTGCCCTGGCACTCGACGATCTGCATGTAATCTAGTGGTGTGCAGTCAGTGTGCAGTATTTCTCTTTTGAGAAACACTAGTAAAGGAGGGAGTGGGCAGGATGCTCGCGAGCTCCATTGCTTTTCTTAATGGACTCATAATCAGAGGGTAATTGGTTCAAATCTCAGTGGGCCTGTACTGCTGTGGCAGAGGTCTTTAGGGAGACACTGCACTTGAATAGCTTTACTGAATGCAGGTGATATAGAGGCATGGCCAGGAGAATACATAGGAAAAGGAAACAGCGTGTGAAATATTTCTCTTCAACACATGAAAAAAAAGGATCCAGACATCCTTACTAGCCGACCAGTGGTAAGCAACGTGCAAGGCAATGGTTCATTCGGCGCGGCTAGTGACCTAGTGGTTAAGGAGTTGCTACTGCAATCAGACGGTCATGGTTTCCAATCCACTTTACATTCACTAGACTGACGCTTTTATCCAATTCGAGGAAACACAAGTGCTAAATTTCTTACGAATGGACTAGTGCAAAAAGATATAAGCTTAGGATTCATGATAGATAATGCATCAGGAGAGGAGATGCTCTTCAGGTGGTTTTTGAAGCTCTTGCCTTTGGCAGCTCATTCCACCAGTGAGGAATCATGAACGGGACCAGTCTGGACTAGGTTTGCCTTGTGTGTAGGGATGGCAGAGCTAGATAATTTTACTAGATAAGTAGAAGGTGTCATGATTATGCTTTAAAAGGTGCAGACTTCTTTACTGACTGCCAACGAGGAACACGGGTCTGATTGTCTCGTTGGTTTTCAGTGTCCCGGTTAGGGGTTGTTGTTCAGAGTAAGGACAAAAGTGTGTCCTCAAGTGAGCTTGGTGCAGAACATTCATGGCTATGAGTGGAATGACACATCAAGAAATGAGCAAGAAATGACTGTCCCACTCTGTGCTGAGGCTAAAGTTCACCTACACTTACTCATACAGACACACACACACACACACACACACACACACACACACACACACTCAGACAGGGTTCTGACAGGCTGACTGGGCCTTTCATACATGAAGGAATATTTTGTGGGTGTGAGTGTGGGTGTGTGGGTGTATATTGTTTTTTTTTTTACATGCTATTTTTTCAGTTGATTTTCTTTCTCCCACTCCCTGATTAGGGGTCGCCACAGCGTATATACCGCCACCATTTCCTTCTGCCCTCTGCATCTTCCTCTCTCGCATGTCCTCCGTCACCACATCTATAAACCTCCTACCTAGAGGTGGGTGATATATCGGTTTTATCAATTTATTCAAATTTACAGTTCGGGACGATGTTTTTTTTTATAAAAATCGATTTTATTACGATTTTATTTTACACGCGAGCACCAAAAGTAATGCGATGCCGAAACTAATGCGATGCACCGTTCTACACGGGTTCACACTGTACATCTGTAATATGGAATTGATTTCATTTTGTGGTCAAACAAGTCCAGTGTCCGACAGCAGCACAGTCACCCTCTGAACAGCTAGCGTTAGCCATGTTAGCTAGTGGTGCTGTTTCAGATGTGGTGCAGAATGCCAGCACTATTACTGTATTTTAACACTGTGCCGTTTGTGTGGTCTAGAGCAAGGCTGGACTGGGGCAAAAAATTGCTACGGGGCATTGTGATCCTTGACCGGCCCACCAGGCTGTGGTTCCTGAGGGGGGCGGGTGCTGCTGACGGGATTCTGCATCGGCCCAAATTTACTATCAGCCCACCGGGCAAATGCACAATGGTCAGTCCAACACTGGTCTAGAGTGAAGTATTTCCACACATGTGATGTGCCTGTCTCTGCTGTGTCTCTCCTCTTGTTGTGGATTCGTGTTTATATTCACCTCACGTCAACCATACCACCCTTTTATGAAGGGACTATAATAATTGGGTAAATTGCACACGCAGAGAGGAAAAAACCACAACTAGTCGACTTCACTCGGGGGGCATCAACTTGTGCCTCTGAAGTCGACTAGTCGACTTTTCTGTTAATGCCCTAGTGCCATATGATAAGAATTGTGCACTGTGGAAGCCAATAACAAATGCTGTCGCGATGTATAATGAAAAGATATGGTGCCCATACATACTGTGGAAAAGCCAAGATTCATTAAAATGCTAAAGGTTTTAGACCCAAAGTACGTGTCAGACTGAACTAAAGTAAAAAAAAAAAATTAAATAAATTTAAAACTTGTTTCCTTCTCCCAACACACTCAGTCTCTCCTCAGGACCCTTCTCCCAACACACTCGCACACACTTCTGCCAACAGACTATGAAAAAGCCTTTCAGAGTTTAAAGAACCACGATTTAATGTCATACATGAGCCCTTGCTCCTGAACATCGAACCCAGTTTTTTTTTATTATGCAATTATTCATGAAAAAGTGAATAACGAATGCCTATGTTTTCACTGTTTCAACTTTAGTTGGATTAAAGCATATGACCTCACGTTGCATCAGACCGAAACTTTCCTGAGGACACTTTAAAGTAGTTCAGCCGCTTACAGGAACTTTTGATTGTAGGACACGATTATAATTCCAGATGAAAGCAATGGATCTGTTGAATTGCCATTTTGCTAATTTAATTAAAGCGTGCAGTAGAGCTCTTATCGTTTCCCCCCAAGAGACTTTTTGATTATCCAAATGCTCCGCAGTCCTGGATGCCGCTGTCTGAGTGCCTGGCCTGCGTGCCGAAATAAAGATGGAGCGCTGGGTTAACGGCTGGTCTTAAATCCTAAGTACTGCTCTCTGTCCCGTCCTGCTGAAAGTTTAATGCCACAGGTATTTTTACACCTGCAGGATGTCAGCTTGATCACTCTTGATTAGTCACCGGCGCTGGTGATTGGCTGGAGGGCGCAGTCATTTCTGCCTCACTGAAAGGATGAGAAGGATGTGAGAAGGTTTTCATGGCGCTGAAGTGGGTATATTTAACAGTTTCTGACTAATGTTTTAGGAAGTTTTATTTAGAACTGTCCTGACTGATTACATGCCTTCACAGGCACAGGGACGGAGACCTGTACGAGGCCTGCAAATCCGCATTAACATCCCCTCCACAATTATTGGCACCCTTAGTACACTTTTAAAAATAAAAGTTCCTAAATGGTTCTTGGCTCAAATGTAAAGTTCTAGTAAAAACCTCTTAGTGCAGAGTGGAACCCTCAGGGCCTTCTGGGCCTCCAGACTAGTGCCACTTATTTGTCGGGAACCAGGAAATGCATTTCTTTTCATTATCATTTCATTTTTTAATTCAGGGTAATTATGTTTTAACTCGCCAATTATTTTGTTTAAAAGCAACAGGGATAGTGAAAATAGCTGAGATGACACACACCTCAATCTCACTCACTCCTCAAACACTTTTTTTTTACCCCACACTGCAAACACACACTCTTTTTCCTCTTACACCCCTCACATACCATCTTTTTACTCACAAATCCTCTCGCCCCCCACACACCCTCTTCTCCCACACACACACCTCACACATCCTTCACACACAAACATCCCTGAGCAGAATTTCTTCCTTCACCTTACACAATATATATATATACACACATACAGTTCTGTATGAAACAATACATTCTAAACTGTCCTGCCATTATTTATTGCTGACTACCTCTATATTTACATTTTTGCGCACTTAATGACAACATGTTGTCTCAGACTGTTCTGCCGCTCCTCTGTGTATTATGGTGTTTCTGTTTTTGTTCTTTGTGTTGCTCCATGGTCCTGGAGCAAAGTTGTTTTATTTTACTGTGTACATGACTGAAATGACAATAAACCTACCTGAATTGACTGGCCTGACTTAACTACTGCAGTTCTGTTCTTGTTTCATTATTAAAGGAGTTAAACTTTTCAACTCATCACAGAGACAGCAGATACAACTACACAGTAGGGGCAAAATTATTGGAATGTCTGACCATTACACTATTTCATTTAAATACATAGATTTAAATATGGAGTTGGTTCCCCTTTGCAGCTATAACATCTTCCACTCTTCTTGGAAGGCTTTCCACATGATTTTGGAGTTTCTGTGTGAATTTGTGCCAGTTTATTCTAAGCATAGAGCATTTATGAGGTCAGGAACTGATGTTGGACAAGAAGGTCTGGCTCACAATCTCCGTTCTGTTTCATCCCATAGGTTTTGGATAGGGTTGAGGTCAGGGCTCTGTGTGGGCCAGTCAATTTCTTCCACACCGGACTTATCAAGTCATGTCTTTATGGAGCTTGCTTTGTGCACTGGGGCACAGTAAAGCTGGAATAGAAAAGGTTCTTACCCAAACTGTCCAGAAAGTTGGAAGCATAGCACTGTCTAAAATGTCTTGGTCTGCTGAAGCATTAAGATTGTCCTTCACTGGAAGTAAGGGGTCTAGAAATAACCCTTAAAAACAGGTGTGTCCCAATACTTTTATCCATATAGTTTAAGTGAGCTGCCTCATTGTTTAAGCCTTTAGTAGCTGTAAATTAACTACAGTTGGCAGTTAATTAGTAGATTTAGAATTAGGGAAGCGGAATTAACCAGTCATGTTTTGATTTTCAGTGAATGGAACTGGTCTCTTACGGGAAAACATTACACTAAGCATTCTGGAAGTCCTAGATATGTCACTGACTGAATACGAGCAGCAGGCCAACCAGTGTTGTTCAGTCAGATGGTGAACATTTATTAGGATATTTATGGCTAAACTGAAGGTGTAGCTCTAATTATCATTTCACTATTTCACTGGCATAGAACTTCTACATTGTTTTACCTCTTTCTGCAGCCTAGCGGCAGATAAAAAACAAATTTGAATATTTTAATCAATATAATGAAACAAAATAAAGCTGAACTAATGTGCAGTGAAATTTTCTGGCTCTGCATTGAGCTGCTAGTGAGCAATGAAGGGTGCCATGAGAGGGTGGGATTTTCACACCTCTAAACAAACACCGTGCTGAGATCAAATGAACAGTACACAACATTTACAACAATATTCCTTTAATCACTTGTTGTCTAAATTATTCTTTAGGGAACTAAAAGTGGTTATTTGCATACTACTTCTAAGAGTTTAAACCTCACTGGGAATATTGTCATCATCGTGATCAAACCTGATAATTCCACTTTTTACAGTGTTTAAACATGCCAAGTCCATTTTGGATTCCGTGAAAGTTTCAAAAGAAAATGCTCCAAAATTATTTGGAATTGCTTATGTGACTTAATTTACATTAAAATTATTTACATTAAAATAAAAAAAGTATTAGCTTTTTCTTCTCTTTTGGAATCAATAGACATAATAATGGACACATTTTTTAAATAATTTGACCACATTTAAAGGTTTGAAGATCAAGCTGTATTACAAACCAGTCCATTACGTAGCTGGGCCAGACTCATAACCGCCAAGACGCTTATAGAATTTCGGAATATTGTCCGCAGTTACACTTAATATAATGTCAGAGGAGTTCA
The DNA here is from genome assembly GCA_037974465.1 of Brachypetersius altus. NCBI lineage: Eukaryota > Metazoa > Chordata > Actinopteri > Characiformes > Alestidae > Brachypetersius > Brachypetersius altus. The sequence continues at coordinate 5,429,360 of JBBPDB010000028.1, read as the reverse complement.
ACCAGTGCTATAGAGGAACCATTCAGCAGAGAGTCTTTTTTAAAGTAGTGGTCACCAACCTTACTACTAGAGTTTAGCTCCACCTTACATCAAAAGGCATTTTTCTATAAGCACACAGGAACGGTGTTGTTCCTAAACTGTACTGCGATGGCACAGAAGTTGCAGCACGTTTTGATTTTCCCATGTATTTCAGTCCGGTAAGCGTGTTGCTGACATGTGAGAACAATGCTCTCCCCACAGTTTAATGCGTCCATGGAGTCAAGCCAGCGGAAAGTTTTTCTGACAAAGCTTCCTACCTTTGTGGTCTTGTATTAAGTTTTAGACTTATCTGAATTTTTAAATTTGTTCTTGGTGTTGTTTAACTGTATGATAAAAATCTAAAACAGGTACCTTGTTAGTGATGTCCTGGATCACCTTCTCACAGCGTAATAAATTTGTTAGGGTCCTAGGAAATGCCCGCTGAAATGTGATGGCATTTCGACCAATCAGTTGGTTTGGCTGTGGCCCTCTTTCAGCCCTGCCGTCAAGGAGCTCGGCTAAAACTCGGATACAGGTCACTTAATTTGTAATGGAAAAACACTTGTCCATTTTCCAGTGCAAAAGAGCCATAACATACTGCCTGTCTTACTTAATGCTCCAGTGAATTAAAGATTTCTGAAAAAGTTTTTTTTTTTTTTCATTTTTCATGTTTATCTGTACAGACAATAGAAGCATATAGGGGTGTTTTGAATCATGAAAAATCATTGCAACAATCAGTATCTCATGGCTGATTGCCTTATTAAGTGTAGTATATCAAAACCCAAGAGTGTTTTTTAGTCAGAGCATGGTGTGTGCAGCAGCTGAGACAGGCAGAGGGGAAGCTCTGAGAAACAGTAGTGTGTTTCTCAGAAGTTAACAGACTGCTTTCATGGCCATTCTGGCACTGATTACATCCCTGGTGCTCCTTATGTATTGGTGATAATCTGTCACTGAGGTGCAAAAACCAAAGCACATTGACCATCTGAGTCCTGCTCGCACACATAAACACAAGATCCCTCCATCTGGCCTTCTCCTGTTTCACTCTTTACCATTGAACCTTTCTATTTACCTCTTTCTTTTCCTACCTCACTTCATTTCCTCTGCATGGGGTTGTTCGGTGAAGCTGTCACAGTCTTTTCTTTCAGGCTGCAATTACAGAGGCCCTGTCCATGGTGCTGAAATCAACTGATTTGTATCTTTTCGCTCTTGTTCTTTCTCTGATTCCAGCCTTTCTCTTTTAACTGTAATCAGTTTCATATCTCCCCTCTGCACTTGTTTTCTATTACATAGTATTTTGCTGAAATGCATGTTTACAAAATTACTGTGTGGTTCATGTGTTCCTTCCTCTTCTACCCAAAAGCTCCTTGAACAGATGTAATTACCTCTTTCACACTGTCCACCAATCAGATACCTCTGAACACCACCAGACGCCTCCGTGATTAACGAGTGACCTCATAATGGCACACTTCGGCAGGAAATGGGCTTTTCCTTTGTGGGTGATGATTACAACCTCCAAAGCTCCTGTAATGAGATGGTTAGTGTTGGGACTAAGTAAATGCTAAAAAGGTAAGTCAGAATAAACATGTTTTCCTTTCTGAATCCATTCAACCATAAGGTGAGGTGAGGTGAAGCCCCCAAAGATGTTTTAAGGTTGAGGTCAGGACTCCGGGTGGACGAGTTCTGCTGCTGTTGTTTGTCTAAGGAGGTTGCATGACATTATGCTCATGCAGCCGTTAACAATGAGTGGCTTATGTAATTTGTATAATGATTTTTTTTATATTCAGGCTCCCTACTGAATAAGAACTGACGCCCATTTGACTTTGTAATATATTAATGTTACATAATAATATGCATTTCATATTAATGTCAAATTAAATGTTAATCACATAAATATAAATTGAACTAAACATACTGAGTGCAATTCCTTTAAAAAGTGGTTTATTGTCTTTTTTTATTGTCTTATGTGCATTTTATATTGTCTCTACTCAAATCTCAGGATTTGGTAAAAAAGTATATTTGTTTTTTTTTGTTTTGTTTTTTTTTCCCTATAATCCCTCCACATTTGGAGAACAATGTAGTAGTCTGACTGATGTTCAGCTGATCTGATCTGTGGCTTGTGTGAAATCAAGGCTACGTTTTTGCCTGACTGAATAAGGGTCGGAGCAGGTCAAGCGAGTTTCCTGCCTGCCTGAGTGGGCCGAGGGAGATCAGTGGGTGGGTCAGAATATTACAGTGGAAATAGAGACCAGTCATCATCATATTGTTTACGCTGCGCGTGTCATTACAGCTCCTACAGCGCCTCGGCCTGTTGCTCATTCATGTTCATGTGTTGTGAGAGCTTCTTGGTTGAATGATCATCTGTTGTTTTCCTTGAGTCTAGGATCTTCTTCACAAACTCACATTGGTCCTCAATACCCGCCCCCCCCTCACCCCATCACACTCTTCAACAGTTCAGTTCTTGAATTTTCTCTGAGAAATGTTCTCCCCAGTAACTTTTATAGAATTCTCTCAATTCAAATTGATCTAAAATGTTCTTCATCCATTCACACCATTTCTGTAAACCAACCCCCAGTTGATGTACTGGAATATCTACCCCAGTCACACTGTTCTAGAACAGTAGAATATTCCTGTAGAATATTCTCCTGTCTTGCTGGTCTAAAGGGCTCTCCCCCCCTCATTCACACTGATGTTCTTAACCCATATATGTCATTCCTCAATATTCCCCTTCTCTAGTCACATTATTCTCGAATGTTCACCCTGTCACTGTTCTAAAACTGTTCTTATTCTCCTGTAGAAAGTTCCCTCCTGTCCTTGCCGAACTCTTCTAAGTTCTCTCGAATCAACTTGTTCTAGAATGTTCGTTATTTTCCGCCATTCTAAAACTTGGTTTTACTATAGAAAGTTCTCTCGAGTCACACTGTTCTAGAATGTTCATTGTCACACCATTCTAGAACCGTTTCTAAACTCCTAAAGAAAGTTATGTCCTGTCGCACTGCTCTTATTCTCCTAACTTTTAAGCTATACTCTTCTAGAGTGGTCACATCGTCACACTGTTCTGAAACCCCTTCTGTTCACTTAAAAAGAAAGTTCTCTCCAGTCACACTGTTCTTGAGTGATCTCCTCATGCCTGCTATTTCTAGCACTTCTGAATCGCACAGTACCCAGCATTTTGTGGGCTAGAATTTACGATAATAATTTCATTACATTGTTTTATTCATGCGACATCGAGTCTGTCTCAATATTGCATGAATAAAACATTGCTCAAGCTGCATGAATAAACAATGAAAGGGAATGACTGTTTCACAGACGAACCCACTTGTTCCAAGAAATGTAATTCATCGAAGAATAATGCACCTGCACATCAAAAGTGCGGCAACATGTCGATCTGTTTCTCAAATTCATTGGCTTTACAGATTCTGGTGAAGAAATGTACTAAACATTTTGATCTGGCCCAAAAAAAGAAGGAAGAAAGTGAGGCGGTCTCTTAAATAGAATTTATTCATTTCAAAACTATGGGATGAGGGAGGGGTGCTACACAGAGATGGTGAATGTGAATGCATGCACACATGGTGTGTGTATGTGTATTTGTGTATTTGTGTGTGTGTGTGTGTGTGTGTGTGTGTGAACAGAGTCTCAAGTAACCCGCTAAAGCAGGAGAGTATCATTATTCCCAGCTAGTGTCTGGTGCTCTGTGAAACGGACACAAACACTTAGAGGTGTAACGATACACACGTTTCAGGATGTGATATATATTATGAAACATTTGTAAAGAAATGTTATTTCTGAAATGAAACGTTCATTGTGCTTTTTTAATCAGCAGGTAAAGAGCTCACAGTGATGACTAGTTATTCTAAGAACAGCCTCCACACAGTGGGGTTAGTTTAAATGCAGCGTTACAACTAAGCCTTCATTAATAAACAATGAGAGAAGTCCATATTCCTCCCACATAAAATCAAAACAGGTTTTGTGGCCAGATTAATTAAAAACATTGGCTTGTAAGCAAAATACAGCTCCGGGAAAAAAAAATAGAGCACTGCAGTTTTTTTTAAAATCAGCATCTCTCTGAGTACGACAACCATTAGTGAGGTACTGATTAGTGATCAGCTAAATCAAGTATAAAACACTGCTGTAATCAACACTCTCCTCTCACAATGTGTGGATGTTCAAACACTACTAGAAATTTGTCAAAAGTAAATATAGCATTTTGTTTAAGAGTGAACAAGAGATTTGTTTTCTTTGAATTCTGTAAGCTCTGCATCATTTCTCTCATTTTGACGTTTTGTAATTTCCTTTAAAATTATGCTTGAAAGAACAACATTGTTATTTGGAAATGAGGAGAAATATTGTCATCAGTTCTTAAAAACTAAGGCAAAGCTGTTCAGTTCAATACTTGCACCTATAAAAGCTAAAACCTGAGAAACTGAACGTTTTTGCAGTGCTCTCGTTTTTTTCCGGAGCTGATGTGACGTTTTTAACATGGCCTCTTCTGGCTAAAGATGTTTGAATAAAGATATATTTAATGGATTTATGTTAGAAAGCTTTTTGGATGGAATAACATAGACTTCTAATAAAGTATATTTGCATTTATTTATCAGACATTTCAGCAGATGTTACTATTATCCCCTCAGAATACTATATTTAAGCCAGTTAGTCAATTGGATAAGTTGAAATCACACCTTTTTGGGTGAATTTATTCACACACATTAACCAGTTATTGTTACTTGTGTAAAAATAGTATTAATCTTACTCAAATACTATTTAATATTTGAGCATTTTGTTACCAATTGCTAGATCAGAATAAATAAGTATAAACATGTGTATCGTGACACCCCTAACTATCATGCATCCAAACGGCTAAGTAACCCTCTCCCATCATGCCTGTTTTCTTTCCTTTATTTCTGTCCTTCGCATTTGTCACATCAAGGTGCTTTTCGAAGTCTATTCATTATCACACACCTTCCATTCTGAATATTTGCTAATTGTGGTTAGACGTTGTTCTTTTTAAGCTGATCTAGGACCAGCCTATCCCACCACATCCGAGATACGACTGGTGCAATCGAAAAGCAAAAATCTCATCTGAGATCAGCAGCAAAGAACAACATCCACCAAGTGTCCAGCTGACCTCAGCGATCAGCATTCATCCTCCGCAACTTTGCAGGCAGATTGTCCTCGGGCCGCCCCCCCGCCGCGGAGGGCAGCGGCGTGTGTAGAGGGGCGTGAGGGTGTGTGGGGATGGGTGCTGGGGTAGGGGGCGAGCTCCTCTGGTGGAGGTCTCCAGTAGACATGGTCATGGTCATGGGTTCGAAGCCAACTTTTAGAGCCTTGAGGTGGAAGCGGCTGTCGCCGTCCCCCTGGCCCGGGCTGGAGCCCAGACGCTGCAGCTTCAGGGGCAGGTCTCCTGTGCTGGACGCTTTCTCTGAAGGCTGTGAGCTCAGGCGCAAGACTTTCCTCTGAAGATCCTCCTTGCCGGACGAGCTCATGCGCTGCAGCTTGCTGGGCAGCCTGCAGGAGGCGCTGCCGCTGCTCTGCCCGACTCGTTCCTCACCCAGCTCCAGGCAGTTGACAGAGAAGACCCGGTCACGGTGGGGTGTGGCCATAGGGGAAGGGAGTGAGCTCTTCTCCTCGTGCTCTTTGACACTGTAGGGCGGTGTGGGCACCTCAAAGGTGCTGTGAAACTGGGAGTAGTCCACCCGGAAAAATCCCTCCTCCAGAGACATAACTGGCAAGAAGCGATGACCCCACAGCACCTCGTCTTCAGTGTAGGACGTACGCGCCTGGCATGTCATACCTAAGACAGCGACACAAAAACAGGGAAGGTTAAATAACCCACATCATAGAAAACCATATTTTTGTCTTAGAACTTCAAATTTAATTCGAATCAATATAACTGGTATAAAACAGTGTAGGACCGTTTTTAGTTCTCCTACACTCGTTTGCTGTTCTTCCTCTCAGCGTACTGGCACTTGGGTTTTCCCCACCCACTTATAGGCGTAAATGTAATAGTAAATGGTGTCAATTTACCATCTGTTGTGCTCCTGGAACGGATCTATGACACTCATGGGTCAGTGTACTATGTAAACAATAATAAAGTCCATACAAGGAAACAAAGCAGCCAAATCACTGTGTTTTGATCTCATCTTCATGGTTGTTATATCAAAACATGAACTCATTTACAAACAACTGCCCAGTTGTATGTTAAACCTGAAGGGGCAGTTGTATGTAAAACCTCAAGGGGCAGTTGTATGTAAAACCTCAAGGGGCAGTTGTATTAAACCTTGTGCTGTTCATGCCTGGCAGAAAGTTTTTTTCTCTCTGAGATTTTTAGTCAGAACTCTTACTTTTAACGTGGATTACTTACTGAACCTCGTTTCCATATAATCACTCCTACAGACATAGTAACAAAATTGTAAGAGAAAGTTAAATTGTAAGAGAATTAAAAGAAAAATGGTCTTTTTTATGACTGCTTTTGCAAGAAACAGGTCAAAAGTCCTCCCTTTTAAGAGACAGGTTTATATGGCCCAAAAAAAAAAAAAAAGAAAAATTCCCTCTCCTTCTGTTTCAGTCATCTGTTTCCTCCGCCAGTCTGTCAGTGAGGGCTAATTTACAGTTGTTCAGTATAGTGTGTCTCTGCATGCGGCAGTTACACGTGGCTCTTTAGGCAGTAGCTCAGAGAGGCTTTCAGCTTTCAGCGGCTCATAAAAGCAGACAGACACCTTGTTACTCAGCCAGTTTTCTTATGGACTGGGTTGAATTCGATGAGAGAGTGAGTGAAAGAGAAAGGGGAACAAAATCCAATTTCTTTGATTCCAGGGTTCTCTGCCATACTATTTAAAGCAGTCAATAAACTTGTTCGTCCAGACTTGTTTGTCCCTAGAAAGCAAAAGGGAGTCTTTCACACTGTAGAGGAAAAAAAACAGAGAGAAGTGCACAGAGAGAAAGAGACACTCATAATGGTGTTCAAATCATCTTTGTATCTTGAAGGAAAAAAAAACACTCTTTAAACAACCACAGTAGAAACAGCCAGAGGAACAGTCTACAGAACCACATCACTTATGAATACAGCCTTAAACGTGTACGACCGTCATATTAAAAAAACATCATTTCATCCTATTTTTCTTATTTTTTACAGCATTATATGAACCAATAAAATGGTACATAACTGTAGCCCCTCAGACATTAAAACCCCACTCTGGCTCCTTACACACACACACACACACACACACATATATATATATACACATACATACAGCCATGATGCAGATGTAAAAATCAAACTCCATTAATATATTAGATGTATTTATGATGTGATGATCAACACACCAGATGCACTGAACAGCCCTGAAGAAGTTAATAAGTAAATCTTGCAAAGCCTTTATTGTAGGTGTGATTCACTCTGGAGTCCTGAACTTTCTTCATTTGCAATCACAAAAGGAGCACGTCAAGCAGTGGTCAGTATGAAGGCATCGACACTAAATGGACAAAAATACTGGGACATCAAACCATTACACCAACAGGGACTTTAATGATACTGCATTCAAATACATAAACTTTAACATGGACTTTGCACCCCACTTTGCAACTCTTCCACTGTTCTTAGAAGGCTTTCCACAAGATTTAAAAGTGTCTGTTGAAATTTGTGCCCATTCATTCTGTAGAGCATTTATGAGGTCAGACACTGGTGGTGGATGAGAAGGCCTTTCTCACAATCTCCATTCCAGTTCATCCCAAAGGTGTAGGATGGGATTGAGGTTAGGGCTCTGTGTGGACCTTCCTCACTGCTCCCACCATATCTTTATCATCCCATCATGTCTTTATGGAGCTTGCTTTGTGCACTGGGACACAGTCGTACTGTGTCCCATTGCTTTTGTTTATATAGTGTAGGTTGATAGACAGATAGATGATATATACAACCTTACTGACTACATAAATCTAAAGATTTTTGAACATTAGGGCTAAGAACCTTTAACTCTCTCTTTCTTTCTACATTTATACAGTGGAGTGAAAAACTATTTGCCCCCTTCCTGATTCTTATTCTTTTGCATGTTTGTCACACAAAATGTTTCTGA
>JBBPDB010000028.1:5401179-5411613 GCA_037974465.1 Brachypetersius altus | reverse complement strand
TCTCTCTCTCTCATTCTCTCTCTCGTTCTCTCTATCATCTCTGTTTCTTCTGTGTTTCTCTTTCTCTCTTTTTCTCTCTCTCTTTCTCTGTCTACCTTTCTCTGAGTCTGTCTCTTTCTATCTTTTTCTTCCTTTCTCTTCTCTAATCTGTGTGTAACCCACACAGCTTGCTTGTTTGTTAAAGTAATTCATTTTTACACTTTTTTTTGTCCAGGAGAAAAACCTTTCAGCTGTGACCAGTGCAACATGCGCTTCATTCAGAAGTACCATATGGAGAGACACAAAAGAACTCACAGTGGAGAAAAGCCATACAAGTGTGACACCTGCCAACAGGTAAGCATCTGTCTAGCGAGCACTCTCAGCTGCAAACAGCTATACAGAGCCATCTCTACAGCACTAAAATGAGTTCAGTACAGAGCCCTGGTCCTGAAGGGCAGGACACTTATCACACATTATCACACTTTTCTTAAGTCATTTTAATTAGACTTGCTTATGGAGTTTTTGGCACTCCTGTCTATAAAAACAGGTCACATAATTGAAAGTGATATTGTTTGTCCTCAAGCAAACTCTTGGTTGTTGGACAACAACTGAATGCATTTCTTTAATTGTACAGAGGCTGTCAAGAAATTATGCCACGTTATATAATCTCTGTTAAAACTCAAAGATAAGGTGTTTATTGATAGTAATGCGCCAGAACTGAAATTCAGAATACACACCAAAAGGCAAAAAAGCTGAGATAATGATAGTTAAGATAGACATATAATAAACATAATAAAATGATTACAGTATGCAGGCTACAGTATAAAGGGGCTCACTTCCATAAAACGTTCAGCTTCTGCCTTGGTAGCCTCATCCTTACGAACTCGCTCTTTACAAGGAACTTGGATTAGATATCATTTGTCAGATGTCTCTTGTAGAAAAGTAGATTTGTTGCAAATGGCTGACCTTTGGCCGACAATTGTTTGAGTGTGACTGACTGAAATCTTTCTGGCGCGTCCCTAATTTTCAGATGTTGTAGGGTTTCTCTATCAGGGAAGTAATAGTGTACATTTTGTCTTCCACACCTTCCTCAGTATTTTTCCAGGACGGATCGGTTGTTGAAGCACAAGCGGACGTGCGGAGATGCCATTAAGAAGGGCCTGGACGGCGGGGAGCTAGAGATGGGCACCGAGGCCGATGGGGGCCACGGCAGCTATGGAATCACTCAGGGAAACACGGCTGCCCCTGGCCGCAAACGGGGCAAGTCCAAAAATGCTGGCGAGGCGGGTGAACGCAAGCGCAAGAGGGCAAGTGGGGCCATGGGGCCCCCACATAGTCAGGGGATGGAGGGGTACAGTCTGCATGACTTCAGCACTGTGGAGAACCATGGGGGGGGTTCATTATCGTCTTCATCATCCTCTTTAGCAGGAGCAGCCCAACTTGGCCCCAGCATGCATGGAGAACATGGTCGGGCACCAAAAATGGCCTTCAAGAAGGGGAATAGGAAGGGTATGGAGAAAAATGGCCATGCCGCAGGTCAGCCCAAGCATGATGGCATTGAGCTGGACGGCATGGGCCTCCTCCAGGGTCCGGGGGCTAAAACGGGTCCAACCAGCAGCAGCAGCAACTATGACGACGCCATGCAGTTCTTGAAGAAGCGGCGATACCTGCACGCAGCCAATAATGGAGTTGGAGGGACAGGAGCTTCTGATTATGATGTGAGTGTAACCCACCTTCAACCCCAGCCAACAGTCATTCAAGGTGTTGTTTCTGGGGTGATGGATGGTGACGCCTCCTTGGGACTGCTTGACTCTCATTTGGTGGACATCAAGCCGGACAAGTCGGGCATTCCCGATGAGGTCCTACAGAGCTTGCTGGACCACTATGCCCACAAGTCTGACGTAAGCTTTGACCTTTCTGACCATCATCCTGGTTCTGTGGAAGGTGTGGACCCTCTTGGCCATGAGGAGGGGCCTCCTAGTCCTGGGGGTGGAGACAAAACGGCAATCATGCATGAGTATTCTCGCTTTCTTTTGCAGGCGCTTGAACGGACCAGCCATAGTAGCGGCTTTTCTCTAGGCTCTGGCCCTGGGCCTTCCCCCAGCGCTGCTGTATCTTTCTCTGGTCCTGGGACACTCCTTTCAGACAAGCATGTGTATACAACTTCGCCTCTGGAGTACCCCTTCGCACAGCCAGTTTCGTCGTCCTCCTCTCCTTCACTCAGCTCGTCTGTGCCAAAGTCCCACTTCGGACTAATAGGGGGTTCATCGCCTCAGCAGGGTTTCCATGTCTCTGGCCTGGAGCCCCCAGCCCACTCACAGTCCCAACAGCAGCAGCTAACGCCGTCCCAGGAGCTCACAGAGCAGCTGGAGAAACAGCACGTCTCCCCGCCGCCTCCACCACACACCCCTAATGCCAATGCCTACCAGATCCAGCCGCCCGCTGCTGACCTCGGGTCCCAGAAAGAGCTCCAGGGTCCCAAGACCGGAGTCGCCACCACCACCGTTGGTTTCTCTTTAGCCGCAGTTGCTGCTTCCCAGGACACCTTGGCAACCTTGGACCCAGCCAAGGGTTCCTACCAGATCGAGAACTTTGCGCAGGCGTTCGGGGCGCAGTTCAAAGGTGGGCGGCGGCCCCTGGCTTTCAGCACCGATCCGGGGGGAGAGGTGGAGCACCGTATCCAGGCGCCCGTCTCCGAATTCTCAGGGTATAGCAGCCTCTTGGCTGACGTAAGCGACCCAGTCAGCGCCGGCCCCAAAACCCCGCCAAGCCAAAGCTACAACTGAACAGGCAACAGCTCCTCCCGCCTCCCCCGTCATTAATTTTGTATCATTATTATTATTATTGTTATTATTATTATTAATTATTTAGTTCTATTTTATTGTTTTTTTTTTCTTCCTAATTATTCTCACTGCCATTTATATTTACCATGAAATTTCACAGCGGTCGGCTTGTGAGGCCGAAGAGAAATGCAATTCGTAGCGTTTTATTTTATTATTTTTCCTTTCCTGTTTTGGAGGGGAAAGAGGATATGTATTTAGTCATTTTCCCCTCCCTTCCTCTTTAGTAGTGTTTTAGAGACCGCTCTGTTAATCGATAGAACAACTTTTTAAAGCAAAAATACAGTAGCAATGAACTTGTCCCTCCCCCCGTGGGCGCTCATGATTTAGCAGTCAGCTTCACAACTGTATGATAACCATGAGATAGCGATGGCAGGGAGTAGCCCAGAACTGAACTAGCAAAAAAAACCATAAATAAACAAAAAAAAAAAAAAAAAGTTTAAAAAAAAAGAGAAAAAAAGAAGATTGTCTGTTACAAGGATTAAAGTATTACTCAGGAAAAAGTGTAAAGGAGAATTTTATCAGAGGGGCAGCAAGAATGCGTCGAAGAGGTGGACAATTTGCAAATACCAAGAAGCTTTGTTTCTTTTTTTTTGTTTGTTTGTTTTGTTTGTTTTTTGGGTGATATTTTTATTTTTGTATTCCTCTGTGAATGAGTGCAAAGAATAAGAGACAAAACTGCTGCCTGCTCTACTACACTGACAACACTTTCCACTTAGCTATATAGAGATTATGGTACTTTTATCTCAATGTGAAACGCTCACATTTCTCTTTCAATAAGGGCCATATATATTTATAAGAATATCTATATGTAAAATACCATATGTAACCTTTCTGGGGACTGGCAGGTGATGTTTGGGGGGTTCAGAGAGAGATTTGGGGGGTGGGGGGAGGTGGCAAAGGGATGGTTTATGTTCCATGCTCTTTTTCTCCCACCCTTTTTGTCACAAGAGGGCGCTGTGTGTGTGGGTAAACGAGTGCCTCTTGGTCTAGACCAGCTCACAGGACTATTTTTGTGCCTCTTTCAGACTCTCTCGTCCCTATTTACCCTCTTTCCTTTCACCTTCCTCTTTTTCCCACTCAGAGTCCAGTCTAGCACTTTTCTGAACCCTTTATTTTTCTCCTTTTTTTTTTTTTTTGACCCATTCTGATCATGCAGGACGTTATCTCTGTGATTGACATGCTGTTTATTCAGGAGTCAATGATGGGGAATGGAAAGGAGGAGGGCATGGAAGGGTATTATGCCGGGGGGGAAGGGAATGGGTAGCTTTAGTGAGGGGAGTATTTTGCGGGTGGGTGTTTTATGGGGATATGAAGAGTCCATACATTCTGATGGCATGGTTTAGTGCGAACGGGGCCTTGAGGGTTTAAATGGAGGGTGGGTTTATTTTGTGTGTTGGAGGGGAAAGTTTTGTATTTTATTTTTGAAATGTTCATCTTCTCCTGGATGTATGTATGTATGTAGGACAGGCTTAGAATTGATGGGGTGAAAAGGTTTTTTGTTTGTTCTTTTTTTTTTTTTTTTGTATTCAATCTGAGGAAACTGTGAGTATCGACCCCTTTTTAGCGCAACCGCTTGGAGCCTCAGTCCAAAACTGAGTGACAGTCCATTGAAGTGTTCCACTCTTGAAAACTGTAATTGCTGTGAGGTTCACTTGTGAAGCGATCCCTGAAAAAAGAAAAAAGGCAGTACAAAGGTTCCAGACATTTTTTGGTGAAAAAGCGTCTTTCGTGTGCATGCAGGGTGAAGTATTATCTTCAACTACATTTTTTAAGTCATTATGTTTTGTACTGTATAAGTTATATAAGTATTATTGTGGTTTTTTTCTTCTTCACAATCAATAACTGCATTGTCTTCCGCCACCACTGTTGGCTGCTGTTGCTCTGTCCTTAATTTACAGTCGTTTTCATGCTTAAAAATAAAGGTTCTTTATCCCATGCCGTGGGTGACCCACTTTTGGTTCCCTAAATAACCTTTTGAAATGTTGGTTCTTTAAGGAACCAATTGTGGAAGTTTTAAGCTATTTTTGGTTTCATTTTATTTGATTTGAATTCAAATATATAATTGGATTACATTTTTCCAGTCCATCCATGCATCGGCCACTAGGGGGCGAGCAGAAAAGGGTTAAGTGCAAACTGTAACGGTTCTATAGAACTGTTATGAGGTTAAGAACTACTTAGGAACCTTTATTTTTAGGAGTGCTTCTTTATTTTGTTTTTATTTTCCCCCTTCAGTACTGCTCCTTATGCACTTGCTGAGAAGAAAGTCTGTTCTCGACTGCGGACAGATCATAGGGAACGAAAAACTGACCACTAAAGCTGCGCTGTGATTTGTAGCGAACTGGGTTGCTCGTTAAAGGCTGGGGTACTCTCTTAAAATAAATAAATAACGGCGGTAATAATGATGACAAGGGCGTCGATCACTTGAATATGAATCCCATGGCTGACCTCTTCATACCTCATATCACTGACACGCGAGCAGGGACACAGGACAGAGTGGGGCGTGTATGTAGCAGGGATGGTGTGGCTTTCTGACATTAAATCCTCTTTTTTGTTTTTTTTTGATATTTTTTTCCCTTCCAGATCAAACATTTTCTCTGCTTTGGGGTTTACTTGTCCAGTCTGGAGAGAATGATCTAGCTAGCTTTAAGCTAGCCTTCATTTTACATACCAATGTTCTTCAGCCCAGTCTAAAAGAACAGAAGAGTAGTTGTGAAGAATACTCCAGGGTTTTTCTGAATAAAAAAAGTTTATTCAAGTTTGACAGGTGCAGGTGGTGACCTTTGGGTTAGGTAGTTGCCCCTGTGATCAGAAGGTCATGGGTTCCAATCCCAGGATTTACATTGGCACCACTGAGGTACCACCCAATCGCACTGCTCCCTGGGTGCTGCACCGGTGGGTGCCCACTGCTTCAGACGGGTGAATAAACCCTTGGAGTATTTCTTCAACGTTCTAGACTGAGATTCCTTTGCCTGGAGCTTCGTTGCTGTTCTTTTAGCCAGAACTTGGCACTGATCAAGAGACTCAACTGTGAGAACGCTGCTGTTAGAACAGGACTCCTGTTCTGGGAAGGTTAATGGACATGGTGTCCCATAAAGAGCCCCACTGCCAGAGGTGGAAAGTGACAACTATTTAACAATATTTTAATGTAACACACCCTGGCTTACCACTTACGATAATACTGCGTCATCAGTAGAGATCAAGAATCAGAAAACTTTATTGATCTCATGAATGCATATTGGATAGTTTTGGCTGATGATGGCATGCATTGGCCAAATTAGCTTTAAGCATTAAATTACTCATTGCTATTGCATTCAAATGGTAAGGGGTACAGAAGATATTAAGCTACAGTGTTACTTAGGAAGCAGTGTTTTCTTCGGTTGAAGGAAAAAATAAACTGGGGGTAATGTACTGTATCGGTTTCCACCTCGGCAGGCTGTCTTGGGTCATCTGATTGGCTCCGTCATAGATGATCTAGGTGGATGACGTTAACAGTGATAGCTAATCAATCCGTGCTTTTAGTGACACCCTTCCCTGATGTGTTGCAACAGATTGCGGTTTTAATAACTTTTTTTTTCCTTTTTTTTTTTTTTTTTTTTTTCTTTTCAGCACCCGCTGCATTTTCGCCCCACACCTTTCACACAATTGTCTTTACACTCCTCTTTTCCAGACTGGTAAACCCCTTTAGTGTTCACCCTTACACTCCCCTCAATGTGATTATTTTCCTTTCCCACCATTTATTTTTCTTATTCTTGTTTACATTCAATGTTTAATGACACTACAAATTTTTCTTTTCCATGTTGGATTAGCATGTAATTATTTTTCCAGCCCCCTTTGTCACCACACCAAATTTGTAGCTGATGTTCTTTCTCTTTTCACCTGTCTTATTTTATTACAGATTCTCGTGATCTGATTCACAGGGCTATACCTGTCCATTTGAATTTATTGTTTAGGACAAAATAAAAAAAAAAATACTGTTATCAGTGGGTGCGTCTCTGTTCATTAATCGCTTTATGTTGCTCTATTAATGATAAAGTATTGCATCTTTCAATTCTGGTCTTATGAAACTTTTATACACATTATAAACTGTATTACTTATCAGATATGGTTTAATAATAGTAACACATTTTGTCATCAACTGGACTCTTACGTATTCAGTAGCTCATAGTGTCTTGCGTTGTTCCGACAGGTGCTTTGACCTCTGCTGTGACAGCTTTGTGCAGTTTGTGCGTTGGTTAGTAACTCTTATGTAAGTCCCACTGCCCTGCTGGGCTTTATATCAGGGTGTAAAAAGGTAAAGGTGAGTGCGCTCTGTTGCACATGTGTTTAACTCAGTCTTTGCCCATAATTAATCACAGAACTGCCCAGTTCACACCCAGCCCTCCTCCTCTAATGACCTAAAGAGCTTTTCCAATGGTGCCATCACTCGCACAAAGTTCAGCAGTTTAACTTTTCACTGTAAAAGGTGACCAACACTGGAAATAAAACCTCATCTCCATGGTTAGTCATTTTGCAAAAGTAAAAAATATTATGGAAAGTCATTTTAAATTGGAGTTGGAGTTTGTTTCATCCATTCATTATGAAATACACTTTATGGACAAAAGTATTGGACACCTGACCATCACACCAACAGGACCTTTAAAGACACTGCATTCAAATACATTGAATTTAGTGTTGAGTTGGTCCCTCTTCTGCATCTGCAACAGCTTCCATTCTTCTTGAAAGGCTTTCCACAAAATTTTGGAGTTTCTGTGGGAATTTACATTTATGGCATTTATCAGACGCTTTTATCCAAAGCGACTTTCATTCTCTAACTACAGGGGACAGTCTCTTGAGGTTAAGGGTCTTGCTCAGGGACCCAGTGGTGGTGCTGAAGGTAGGATTCAAACCCAAGACCTATTGGTCTGGAGGCAAGTATCCTACATTTACATTTATGGCATTTATCAGACGCTTTTATCCAAAGCGACTTCCATTCCCTAACTACAGGGGACAGTCTCCCCGTAGACCAACTTGGGGTTAAGGCTCTTGCTCAGGGAGCCAGTGGTGGTATGCTACCCACTGAGCTACCTTCACTTTGGATGGGGTTGAGGCCAGGGCTCTGTGTGGGTCAGTCAAGTTCCTCCACACAAAACTCATCCAGCCATGACTTAATGGAGCTTGCTTTGTGCACTGGAACTGTTCTTTCCCAAACTGTGACCACAAAGTTGGAAGCATGGCGTTGTCCAAATTGTCTTGATCTGTTGAAGTATTAAGATTACACAGGTCAAAATCATCAGAGATAAGTTCATGTGGGTTTTGTGGTGTTTTTCATGCTGATTTCAAGTCTGTGTTTAGTTTTTCCTGCACATACAGTTTTCGTGATGAAGCTAGATATATATTGCATTGGTATAATTAGCATAATAATCATATGCTGACTGAGCAAAGCATAGACATGAGTGAATCTGACTGATGCTGATCATTATATCTATCTGACTTCACACTAAAAATATTGAAACAGTTACTTGACTGGTGCCTGCAGTTTAATGAAAACCGCATGCAAGCCTATTGCAAATCTAATATTACCTATAGTTCAAAATGTTGATGTGACTGAAGAAAACTGACAGCAGATCTGAAATCAGCATGAAAACCTGGTTTAGAAAAGTGTGTTGTGGTTTCTGATGATTACAAAAGATTGTTGACTTGTGTTATCTTTCACTAGGAACAAGGGACCTTTTGTCCATATAGTGCATATCAAACATTAAGTCTTGGTTAGAACCCACCAAAAGTGGTCCAAGAAAGGACAACTGGTGAAAATAGTTCATGTTGGTTTTGTGTCCGAGGACACAACTTGCTGGGTTTGGGGCTGCAGACCACTCAGAGAGCCCATGCTGACCTCTGTCCACTCGTGCAAGCATCAGAATTGGACCATGCAGGAATGGAAAGTTAAAGTCCTGGTCTGATTATTTGTATTTCCTTTTATATCATGTGGATGTCCAGATGCATGTTGCTTGTTTAGGGGACAGACGGTCCCAGATTGCACTTTGTGATGAGGCCAAGCCATTAGAGGCAGTGTGATGCTCGGTGCAATGACCTGTTGTGACACCTTGGATCCTGCATTAATGTGAATGTTACTTAGACACACCTAAACATCGTTGCAGACTGAGTTTGCTTCTTTATAGCCGTGCTATTTCAGGCATTTGCTCAGTTCATTTGGATAAAGTGCCTTGCAAATACTGTTTAAGAAGCGTTTGAGGAACATGACAGAGTTTCAAATGTTGGTCTTCAAATTCCCAAGATCTCAATCTGACCAGGCATCTGTAGGATGTGCTGTATCTATGGAGACAGCTTACAGGACTTAAGGGATCTGCTCCTAATGTATTGGTGCAGAACCCACAGCACCTTCAGAGGTCTTGCAGGGGCAATGACTCTTAAGAACTACTTTGGTGTTTTTTAACACAAGCTTGTATCTTCAATTTTGCGAATAAACATTTAGAGGATAATATTCTAGATGATTATATTTCTTTATGTATGGAATGTGGCGGGAAAGAAAAACTGATTTATCCTGGAAAACTGAGAGAAGTATCATACGTAACCTGAACCTCAAAGACACCTCAGCATATCGTCACTAAACAAACAGGTCATTGATGGATAAAGATCTAAACCTCTACAATAATGGACTCTTTAAGGATGATTGGCGGGGTGGGCTTAACCTGCCCTGCCATATACAAACCTATAGTATTTGTCTGCCTGTTCTTCACAATGGAGTTCTGTTAAGCCCCAATCAACAGAGATTTTTGAGGGCCTGAGAAGAGTTGTTGAAGCTCATTAGACCGGGAAAAAAGTTTACAAAAGGATTTCTTAAGGCTTGGGCCACTTTCAGTTCACAGTTAAGCAGACTGAAATCTACCATCTAGATCCTAGAAACATAACAAACAAAACCTCCAGTGGCAGCTAAGCATTTACAGACATTGTAGATAACACCCATGTTCATATGTCGACCATTAAGAAAAAAACAGGAAGAGTGTACATGGAACAAACCACTGTTCTCCACAAAAGTCATTGCCTGCTAATGATGATCTGAAAGTTCCATACTTCTTAAAGCTAAAGGTTCTTAAACGGTTCTTGGCTTGGATGTGTAGTTTCAGTAGAAAACGAAACTTTAACCGTTATATATTGTTATGAATAATATTGTAATATTGTTTTGAAACCTTAAAGCCAGCTTGCATTTGCATGTCTTAGTTATAAAAAAGAAATACAATTAGTAAAAAAAAAAAAGCATCCATTATAATATTCCTAAAGAAACTTGGACGGATGTTAAAAGTTGAGCTTTGCCAAAATCAGATTCCAGCTATAAAGCATGGCGGAGGTTTTCAAAGTAACCATTTCTTACTTGCAGTTCCTAACTGCACAGGACTGATCAATAGCTGCAGAGTAAGGTTTCAGTTTTCAGGGGATTTCCATTACAGGAGGTTCCACACATATGCTAGGCAACAATGACCATTTCTTTAACAATGATGTTCTTTTGTTGTTATATAAGATCGCTTATTTATTAGTACTTCCTCCTATCACATTTTTCGGGTCATTCCAAATGGTTCATGAACCTTTTATCACAACCACAACTGGCTAGTCTAGACCA
>JBBPDB010000028.1:5367310-5382438 GCA_037974465.1 Brachypetersius altus | reverse complement strand
GTGTGTGTGTTTGTGTGAGTGAGAGAGAGAGAGAGTTTGTGTATGTGTGTCTGCTTTATGAGTGGTCTGGAGACCTGTCCATGATGTTTGATAACTGGGATAGACTCCAGCACGCCTGCAACGCTGGGTAAGGATAATTGGTCTGGATAACGAAGGTTCTGGAAAGGTCACATAGTTAAGAGAGACTGCATGTACCTTTTTAATGAACTAATAATGAAACTCTAACATGGTCATCTCCAGGGGTGTCAGAGAAACTCTCCACAAGTGAAAGTATGGGTACTGCATCAAACCCATGTCTAATTAAATGTTGACATATGAATCCAGAAATATGCGTGAGTGAATTAAAAAATGAACCTTGTGTATTAAAGTAAAAATCTCATGTGTATTAAAGTAAAACATAAAAAAGCAAAGCAAATAACCGCGAGTTGAACACATTATTTATGTATAGATTTTTTAATGCTGAGCATGAACTGATCATGGCTCACCAAGTCTAACTCCTCTTAACCCTTTTCATCAAACTCCACATGATGTGTAGTAGGTAAGGTGCAGTGCTTGTTCTCACACACAGATGAATTAGCCTAGCCATGGGCAGTCAGATTTAACAGTGATTTGAACTGGCTAGAAAAAAAAAAAGAAAGAAAGCAGTGAAAAACGGCTTTTCTCTGTTTGTAATAAAAAAAACAAGTCAAAGTAATTTTCCACTATTTTCTTGGAAATGAATTTCTTGTGGATTATATAATAAAACATGATCTAAAACTGCTTATTGGACCTATTAGAAGGTCTGGGTGTGATCTTAATATTCTGCTGAGCTCTTTCAGCCTGCTACAACACTGAAGCAGAACTTAACAGAAAAAGTCAAGCAGAGAAATGAGTGACATGAGTATTAGGTTTGTGAGTAGACCCCACAGTCTACTAAAGCATTCTCCAGCTTTTATAGGTCCTAGAGAAGCTTAAAGAAAATCTGACCGCAGTTTTGCTTGATGAACCACATTAGCCATATGATCGCCCAGAGGACTGCTGATGAATGCATGACCCAAGACCATGACTGCCTAAAGAGAATACTTTTGGCAAAATACATTGACAAGCATCAGAAAACTCACACACTCACCCATCAGACTCTACCCACCCCAATCAGGCCTTCACCCATCATACAATCACCCTCAGACTCTGTAACTCCTCCCCATCACACACTTACCCATTAGATTCTGTAACTCCTCCCCATCACACACTTACCCATTAGACTCTGTAACTACTCCCCATCATACAATTATCTATCAGACTCTATAACTCCTCCCCATCATACAAATACCCATCATACTCTGTAAGTTTAAATCATTATCATTATGTGTATCATTATCTTATTATTATGTATCTTATATTAGTAACAGTCTTACCATGTGCAATATCATGCAACTTTATCATTATCTGCAATATTTTATTATTATTATGTGCAATGTGTGATATGTCTCTACACGTCTCAGTCTTACATCTCTACCACTGATCTCTAATATGTACAATAACAGACCATCATTATTTGTGTTATTAGTAATTAGTGTAAGCAGGTAAGTTACTATAATATTAAAACCCAGCAATTGTGTATATAGCATAGTGTCTTTCTTATCAAGTGTTTTCTGCAGATTCTAATTCTGATTCTGGACAGCAGACAGAAAGTCACATAACACAATATGGTCAACAAGACGAGATATGCGATGATGTGCATGTTTTTTGCCCTACTAGAAAAGGGAGAAGATGGGGAAGTGGTGGGAACAGAAAAATGGAGAGAATGCCTGAACGTGTATCAGGCTGCTAACACATGGGGGAGTGCAGTCTCTGGGTGACCATAAATCAGGCAAGCCCATTGTGCAGCAGCAAGGGTGAGATGCTAATGACGGTGGTCCCGGGGTAATACACTTTACGTTCCAATGGAGGGCCCGTCTGCGGCTCGCTAAATCAACAACCCCTGGCACTCGTGCACCACAATGCCTTTTCAAAATCTCTACAGAGCACTCGCTATGAGAAACTGCCGGGATGATAACGCAGATTAGTGGATCATGTGACTGGGCCCTTCAGGATTTATTGTTTCATAATGGCTCAGATTTAGAGGTGGATGTCCTGTAAATCGGTGTCAGGTGTTCATGAAACAATTCATCCAGTGTCTCTACTGAATCACAATCACAATAGGTGCATGTTTGAATGACTGTGTGGTTGTATATGTGTGTGTACATAAACACACGTTTACTATTATGCAGCATCAAAATGTGTGTTTTTGTAGTTATAAAATGCAGATTTTTGGTACAAAACAAAATACAATTAGCTTTTAACAAAAACTTTGTGTTTGATTTGTTTTAGCAGAAAGTGATGAAGATTAGGTTTAAAAAATATATTACATTTCTTATATAGTACCCTGACACGTGGGATCAGCTCCAGGTACACTAGTACACTAACAAGTAAGGATTAAGCTCTTACAGAAATGAATGAACTGTGCACAGGGGTAGGGAAATGCTGGAACCTAAAGGGGTCTTCCCCGAACTGTTGCCACAAAGTTACACGCAAGTTTTATACAAACACTTTATGCAAATACTTGTGTAATATTTCTTTCTATGCTATTAACATTTTTTAACTGAAAATAAAGGGCTTAACCCAAACAGCCGCAGTCCACCCTCCCTCCTCCAACAAATCTTACTTTTATGTGTTCCAGTAGGCAGCATTCTGCTGGCATCTGCCAAACCCAGATTTCTTCATCAGATTGCCAGACAGTGAGGCATAATTCATCATATCGAGAACACATTTCCACTCCAAAGTCCACTGACAGCTTGCATTAGACTGCTCCACCTGCTCAGCCATTCCATGGAGCTCCTGATGAACATTTCTTGGTCTGACATTGTTTCTAGAGAAAGTTTGGAAGTCTGTAGAGGTGCAATACAAGACATTTGTATGCATTGTTTGCTTTGTATGCATTATTTGATTTCTTTGCTGGCCCTCCCTTTGTGTCTGTCTTTATGAACATGGGTGTAGGACAAACAGCAGGAATATATAGATAAGAAATCATGTTCAGTAAGCCTCATAATGATACTGTGCACATGGCAGTTGGCATGCCAAATACAACAGCATTTGTTAATCAATCATGGCAAGTTCATTTTCACTTCATTTGGAAGTGTTCCCATGAGAACGAACATGATACATCTATGTGTGTGAAGTGTGTATGTGCATCATCATTATTATTATGAGACATTTTGTATTTCATTTCCTGCTTAGCTTAAATCTCAGGGCTAACAGTTGGTTCCTGACACACTACCAGTCAAAAAGTTTTGTCAATATTTGTTTAAAAAAATGTTCTTCGTAATTGTAGTTTCAAATACCCTTCAGGACCTACGTCATCAACCAGTTCAAAGAGTTAAGCCATTTTCCCATCAAATCCCTCAGATGGAAAAATACCATTAGTTTTCACATAATAACTCAATCAAGCTGAAGTGGACATTGCAGCTATTATGCTTTTTTCTCTTTTGCGCAGCCATCCTAGGCCATAAATGTGCCCATTTGTACGTCATTCTTCATTAGGATCTGTCTGTAGCCTGCAGTTTCAGCATGTGCTCAGGCCTAAAACTGTTACCCCTCCTGGCTTTGAAGGGTAAAGCGAGGTTTGCCAGCGTTAGTGAAACAGCTGCAGCTGCTGGTCCTCCCTGGTCTAAAAATGACCCTTTCTGAATGCGTCACTGCTGCACACCGACGCCCTGCCAGAACCTGCTTGTAGGCAAAAACCTTCTACCTGTGTGCATTCATTCGGCCCCTTTGAGAGACAGAGAGAGAGAGAGAGAGAGAGAGAGAGAGATAATAGTCTGCTGTAGCATGCCCAAGTCTAATTCACATAAATAACATAAAGCAGACATAAAAGCTCTTATGTATTTCCTTGATGGTGCTCTCTCTATTCTATTCAGCACTGTGACCTTAATGTCAAACACACCATATGTACACTGCAGCAACTGGCAGGCCCTCTGGCAGGCATTAATGCCGGGGGTGGATTAATACACAAACTGCATCATTCAACAGGATACAAGGATGTCAATATTCTGTACATCATTTGAAAAACATTTTGCCAGTGGTTCCATTTTCCAGAAAGCTTTTTTTTCAAATACTGCCCTAGTTACAAGCTATTATTTTTTTTATATTATTATTATATTTAGCCCTAAGCTAATATACACTTAAGAAGATTTGATGAGGGAGGGTCTTACTCTTTAAGCAATAAAGTCCATGTTTGTGTGTTTTTTGAGCAGGGAGCACTGGTGCTGAAAATGTTCCACAAATTAAAATATGTTGTACATGAGAACAGGACCACTAGCGCAAATGAGCAGCAAAGTAGTTCATTACCTAAACATATGGTTTAAAGTTATTTAGTACAGCCTCCGTTTTGTTGATTTTCATGTTTTTGACTTGAAAAAAACCAACTGCCCTTTTCATTTTGGTCAGATTTCATGGTGAATGGACCAATTAAACCAGTCAAAAATGACATGGAATAAAATTATGTTACATTCACTTACATTAAAAGTTAAATTGAAATGTTTTCTGCTCTCTTAGAAATCAACTGAGCCACATTTTAGTGTACAATTTCAAAGTCTAATATACTAGGAAAAACCAAAATGTTACATAACTTTTGCTAGTCACATTTTATTTTCCCATAAATGTTACATTCTGCATATACACAATAACTGCAGAAGTGCATTCTCTGTAAAACATGCACTTATTTTCACTTAGGAAATCCATAAAACATGTCATTTAGCCTGGGGTGCACTTTCGCATGTATGACTGTGATGTTTTCATATTTACACATGATTCGTTTCTCCTACTGCCAAGTACTTCATTTGCTCTTGTTTGTTGAATGTATTTTTGGTACCTGTGCAAACTGAGGGGCTTGTACTGAATTCAGCTTGGGCTGGGACTGAGATTAGTCAATGCTGACAGAAAACCTGTGATTGGTTTGAGGCTTATTTGCATTTGTAGCCTTTTGCAATATCAGTATACCAGGGGCTGATTACTTGACAATGATTAAGTTACATTCATAAATACGTGTGTTTAAGGTCCAAAATATTGCATATATAACACAAAATGAGTTTGCAAGTGTTGCATTTAGCTGGAAACCCATTCTAAAATGTTACACCAGACAGACACTCCCTCTATAAACATGGCCTGCAGTCACACCTGCAATCAGAAGACCATTTGGACGAGGTTAATAAAGTGCTACGCAGGAGCACTGTATCCTTTTGGAATCAGTTTATCAGTAAAAGGAAATAGAGAATGAGTCAGAGAGCTTCAATGCTGGAGAGGTGCAAAAATAAGCTCCTATTAAAGAAGTAGATGAAATTAGTCTCTAATTAAGGCTTCTGTGAATCAGAAAAATATGAAGTTCAACATATTTCTGGATATCAGAGGAACAGATTCCCTTGCTGGGACGAGAAGGAGGAATAAGAGATGGAGAGCGGGTGGAGAGAGAGAAGGAGAGAGAGACAGAGATAGAGCGAGAGAGAGGTGGTAAATTTAGCTCAGAGGAATTTCAGGCAAGCGCATAACTGGCTTAGGGTTCAGGAGGGAGGGAGTCAAATCTCTAGCCATGCTTTCCATTTCCTGCTAAATTTCCATGGGCTTGATTAGCGTTCTGCTCCTTCCTCTTTCACCCACACCCCCACACCCCCTCTTTCCGCAAACCCCAACCGCCCCACGTCAGAGCAGATAAAAGAGACGAAGCATCCTCCTGGAGAAAAGAAAAAGTAGAAATGGAACTACCCTGATCTGACGAAGCCCAGGATAAAAACTTTTCTTCGACGGGCGGTGTTCTCTCGGCTCTTGGTGGACCGGCTCTAGTCTGGATTTGGGACGGCTCATGTTTGGCCGGCTTGTCAAACACACTGAAATTACGCTGGTGGGAGAGGGACACTAATCGCTAATCCTCCCTCGCCATGCTCACCATAAAGCCGCGTGAAATGTTGTGCAACATGTCACAAACAAGTGCGTCCCGAACCGACGAGAAGGTCCAACTTGCTGACACTGGATGACACCTTCATCATACTGGCGGCCTTATTTACCGCTATTTAATCCTGTAGACCTCTGTAAAGCTGAGACCTGAAACCTGGAATTAACTCTTAGACCCCTGAGGGCATGATTCTGCATTGCGTCTTTTTCCTCATTTTTAAAGCCTTGTACAATGTGTAAAGTGTCTCAAATCTTTTTTTCAGCACAAGTAAAATCATACTAAAACTATTTTGACACAACTGAAAAATCAGAAATCCTATTTCTCTGTTTTCTAACTGTAAAAAGCAACAAACAGATATAAAAGCTTGGGGAACTCTTCAGCTTACACACGCATTAGTATTATAATAACATAATAATAACGGAAAAATAATACATCTATTTACAATCACATGTAAGTCTGTCACAGGAATTTATGTATTTACAGTAACTGTCAGTCTGGGCTGGTTCAGAATTGTCAAAAAAGGTACTGACACGTACCCCAGCACTCACACACACCCCTTCTACCCACCCACCTTCACTCTCACACACATACCCATGTGTTTAGGTTCTCACACATTCTCACACATTTCATTCTTTTTTATTTTAAATGACACATTTTTAAAAATTGATACCATTCCTAGAGTTCCATAAACCAAAAAATAAAAGTTTGAGATCTCATTATCTACGTGACATACGCTAATGAAACAAAGCTTCTTATGTTATATGAAGCTCCATTGTTGACCCAGAAGATTCAAGTAAGGATGTACTTTTGTATACAATCATGTTTTGTGCTCATGGTGTGCCTGCGTATCAATTGGTTTTGGAGGGTTATAGCTTTTGGTCATTTCTGAGATCATTTAAGGACCATGGAGCCAATAACGGCACCAAATGTCTCAAGAGAGGACTTAGCCAAATTGGAGACATTACGCTCATGGCTTGTGACAGAACTGCTGGCATGCCATTAATTGAGACTTAAAAAAGGGGCGTAATGTGAGAAGCAAGTGGAAAAGCAAACAGAAGGACCAGGCATCCACCAGGCCTCCACACAGCAAGAGTGGACGAGACTGTGGACTGTGGCCTAGCGCTTTACTGGCCTAATTAGCTCCCCCACAGTGGGAGACATGTCACTCTTCAGCATGCAGCACCATCTTTCTCATCTCACTCCATTTCGGGTCTGTTATTTTCCCTCTCTTCAGCTCAGAGCAAACGAAGGCAGGCATCAAAGACGACTGAGAGGGCGGCCAAAAAAAAACTACGGTTCCCAGGATGCTCTGCCTGAGGAAGATTATGTTTAATCCCTCCCAGAAGAGAACCATGATAAAGTTTAGATGAGTTATGTGCAGGCGTGAATGTGTGTATGTGTGTCTTCTGTACAGGAGGGAGAGAGGGAAGATAGAAAAGAGGGTTTGGAAAATTCCTACCAGAAGGGAAAAAGGCATCTAAAAAAGTACTTTGGAGGATTTCATGGTTTTTGTAAACACAGAGGACTATGTAAAATGCATACATATGCAACATTTAGCAAGTGAACAACAGCAACACAACTCAACCAAAGTTTTCATGTACTTTTAAGATTTCTTTGAGTTAATGATGTTTTTTAGTAAAGTCTACCACTCTGCAGCCACCTAGTAGTCTGTGCATAGTTTAATTAATCATCTAGGGCACTCGCAGTGTGTGAAATGTTGAGCTGCTAGAGAGCAATAAGGGCCAGAACCCTCTGCTCTGAAAACGTCATATGTGATAAGATAAAACACGCAACATGGGATTTCTTTATCCAAACAGAATATATAGTACTGTGCAAAAGTCTTCAGCACATTGCGTGAAGCTATTTTTCTCAGAGTGTGATAAAGAGTATTTCTAAACATTTTTAAATATTGTTTTCACAGGTGTCTAAGACTTTTGCACAGAAAAGTATTGCAAAAAAGGGCTCACAACTGATAATTCATAGTCACTCATTTCAAGCTGTAAATACATAAGTAAAGAAAAGATATATATATATACACCAGCTGTTATCTTTTTTTTAGCCTCTTAAAACTGGTTTCTATCCCACAGCTTTTGGCTATTAGACATGTTCTAATTGAGAGGGAAGAGTTGAAAGCCTGGCAGTGCTGAGGATTCAGAAGGTCTGACAGATTTCAGGTTGGGGAATAGCTGAAATGAAGTCACTCATGGATATTACAGAAAGTGTTTAGTGGAGAGACTTCAGCTTTATTCTCCCGTGTGTGCGGGGGCGGACAGAGCTGGAGTTTTAGGGACCCTATTAAAGTTCAGAGACAATGTGTGAGGAGTCCTGTGGGAAATGTATAGCGAGAAATGAAGTAGAGCCATTAAAGCATTTGATAACTCTCCCCAAAAGTAAACGCTTCCTATCAGTCAGCGTTTCCATCTTCCAGGGCTCCATAAAAGCACACTGATAATAGTTTTATGGGCAGTGGCAGGGGAGTGGGGGGAACCTGCACTGAATACAGTTGGAGACGTGACTCATTCCGAAAAATGGAATAAGAGACAAATAAACAAGAGTGATAAAAACGAGGGACAGGAGCATTTACCTGGAAAAGAGTGCAGTTCACTCTCACTGATGGACAGAACAAGGCAGATGGGTGCATGTATGAAAGGTAGAGAGAGAAAAGGACTGGGCTTATCGACATGACCAGGCTGCTTGCATTCTTTTGCCTCTATTGAAAATGGCCTTGGTCGCCAGTGAGGCCAGAACCCGGAATAGATAGAGCTTATAAAGCAGGCAGGCACTTCAGCACCACTGACAGAACACAAAACTGAGACGCAGACTTTTCTTCCATTCAGCCTTATGTACATATATGTAGGTGCTTTTAAAGTTGTTGATATTCTATATTTGCATTTGAATGAAGAATATTACAGCAATACAGTTCGTACCAAAAAATAATTTGTATTGTATTGCTTTATAATATAACATTATTATATACATAGTAACAAAGTGTAGATTAAATATCATAAATTACATGGGTCTTGCTATTTATGTGGATGTTACTTTGAGATGTACCATATCTGTACATACTCAGGAACGTATATATACATGTACATAAACACACTACAAGTTCCTGCACCATAAACATATTATAAATACAGTACTTACAAATGTTAAATGCTGAGCACTTTATTATTATTTCACTATTTATTTTACTACAAAGGTACTTTCACTATTTTATCATTTTATTATTTCCCAATCTCAAGTGGGTTTATTCTACTGTGTCAACTTTGAGGGGGCTCAGCGTCTAAGAATTGCATTGCTGGTAATGATGTTCCATTGTTATCTGCATATGATAATCTTGACAAACATGAAAATAACTTAAAACGTACCTAAACTCTGTGCAGACCAAGTGCACCCGTTCATAGTAAATTCTATAGATATAGTAAATTATATATATATAGTAAATTATATATATATATATATATATATACATATAGTGTATTATATATATATATATATAAATAATTATATAAATGCATAAAAGAAAACAGTACTAGCAGCCACTATCAAAGCTTGACTCCCTCCATGACCCTTGCTCTCCCAGTGACCAAAGGAAAGAACAGAAGAAAAGACAAGGGCTCTTTGGAGAACGATTCGAGACCAACTCCTTTCATAAACAAGGAAACGATTGAACCCTGTTTAAAACTTCTTTCCTTTTCTTTGCTGCACTGTTTGATGACAGCAGTGGCTAATTCTCCATGCAGCCAGATCATTCAGAAACTGTCTGATTTCATCTTATGCAACTTTTTCCCTCTCTCTCTCTCTCTCTCTCTCTCTCTCTCTCTCTACATTAGATATCAGGTATTCCCTCCACTGCAGTCAAAGCCTGAATGAGCTTCAAACAACCTGTATTTCAAAGCTTTTCTGTGTAAATGTGTGTGTGTGTATGTATGTGTGCATGTGAGCACACACTGTCGTTCGAATGAAGGACCATCATTCCCGGGGGCCTGGAGCAGTCGCAGCTGAGAGAGTTGAGAAGAAGAGGAGAGCTGCTGTGTCCTCCATGCCCTGTTAAACGTGTTTTTTGGCTGACCTGGCAGGTCATGTGACCACCTTGCACACACACCAGGCCTGACAAGGCCACAGAAAAGACCTTGTTTACTGAACACACAGTTCTGTCACAGAGTACAAGGCCAATGTAGCGTCAGTGTATTAAAGACATATTCTAAATGTTTCATGTATTTTTTTTTTGTGGTCGACGTGATGTTTGTATGGGTGTCCAGTGTCCAGTCAGTGAAAGTACAAGATGGGTGTTTCTAATAAAGTGGACGGTGTGTGTGGAAGCCTATGGTGGGTGTTAAAGTTTCCAGTAAGCTGAATAGTGTTAATATGTGTCATCAAAATGAGTAAGAATGATATTTTTCTCGAAACGTTCCCTTTAAAAAAGGAGCTTCTTAAAGACTTCTGGATGGTCCTACGGGCTACTGGAGCAAACCCTTCCAAATGTAAACACACATTTGCCTGCAGAATCTGTCTTTAGGGTTTCAATTTGCAGTCTTAAGACTCAGAGGTAAGCATTTGGCTGAAAGTAGCGCAGAATTCTGGAAGCCTTTTCTAAAAGCTTGAGGCAGTGAAACAGCACCCCTCGTCCATAATCACAGGGTCGGGAGTTAAGACTCCTTCATGCTGCATCAAAGAGACAGAATTAAATGTCAGAACCCTGTAGGTTCTCTCAGGCCTGCCCTTTCACCACTGCAGAGACGATGGCAGGCATGGATGTTGCTTGATGGTTCTTTAAAGAGCCTCTTTGAGAGTTTCCCCCATGGGGATGAGCTTAAAGAGCTCAAAGTGGTTTGGACGCGAGGATGCTTTTACGTTTTTTGTGTAAGGAAACTGACGTGTGCAGTCCTGGGTTTCTCCTGTGGCCCAATCAAGATACTGGTATGACAGAGAGCATATTTGCAAGAACAGCTAAAGGGCCCATTTTCTACATTTTCTTATATTCTTTCATTGACAACTATTGGAATACAATTTTGGAATGACCATTTCCAACCTGTCCTCACCGCTGAGAACTAAACAGACTGCTGCTGTGTGTCACGCGCCGCTGCTTCTCAAACACGTAGGAGGCACAAAAACAGACTTCCATTGTCTGGATTGCTTTTTATTTAGAACTGAAACTGAAACCTGGCACGAGGGCCGATGCATACAGCAAACAGAAAGATAGCATTAATGACGGACGGTTGACGGACGGTGAACCCACACTGAGGTCCACAATAACTACAACTTAAATAGTATAACACTTAACCCTGAGTACCCCTGCAGCTGGAACTAATTCACACACAGGAGTACTCAGGGTGCCAAAATAAAAGTCATACACAAACAATATCAAAACACAAACCCCAAGGACGACCTCTAGCGGCCGTCCCTTCACATAACCCCCCAGGTGTAACACTGTGCTCTTAATATGGACATATGTAAATATATAAATGGTGGTTGTGACATCGCATTCATAAATGCATGCTCATTTCCATGCACATAGATAACATTTTGGGATTTCAAAATAAACCTTTATAAACATTTAAACTGCTGTAGGCCGACTGGGTGGTCACATGTAAATGGTAAACGGTAAATATTCATGGTTGTGATATCACAACTACCATTTACATACTTAAATATGCCCATCTTCAGGGCACAGTAGTAGCCTGTTTACTTCTCTAAAGAGGAGTCCGGTCATTCATGGTGTTTGTAACATCGTAAACATAAATTCAATGTTCATATTCGGTTCTGGAGGCATCCTTTTAGAATGAAAACAACGCTTACATTGAAAATTTCAGTGAAATTGACGGCATTAAAAACATTTAAACACTGTATTCAGTTCTTTGTGAAGGACTAAACTGCTGTAGACCAAGTGAGAGGTCATATCTGAATGTTTTCATAGATATCATGAATTTTAGTGGTTGCAATGTCATGCACTTAAAACAGGCAGCATTACAGCTGTCGTTATGGAATGGTACAGCCAAACTTTAACATAGAGGAACATCACCATATTTAAGACAAAACATGTCGATATGGACTCAGAATTGACTCTTTTATCAAATATGCCTGTTTTGCCAGAATGAATATATTACAGTTAATCCCAGCATGCTTTTAGCCCAGTGCGAACTCTTTCTCAGAAATGTTAAAATGAGTCCAAAAAATCCTAGCAGCTGCACCCTCCATCCGTCCTCCTCCTCCTCCATTCTGTTCGTCCTCTGCCTTTGTTGTATATAAATTCTCCTTTTTCCAAAACCCAGCACACTGTACTTCATTCAATGCTGGCCTAAAGCCTAACAGACGGCTTGAGGAAGGAAACTGGGTTAACAACTGTGTGTGCATTGGTCCATTATCTTGCATGGCCAAGGTTTTCTCGATGTGCTATCACTCACCAGGACAGTCCCTGCGGTCCCCAGAGGAGCAAAGAAGTGCCCTACATGGGCAACAACACTATTTGATAAATATATGGTTGCCTGTTCTTCATGGAAAGTCATATTTCCCATTGGATGCATTATTTTAAGCAATGTTTCTGTTATTGCCCTCAGCTGCCCAAACCACCGCAGATATGAATGTTCCCTGTGTACAAATGACTCTAGCATTACATTCCCCATTCCCAGGAACTCCTACACCACTCAGAGTCTTTCAGAAGTGATATCTGATTATACATTCCAGGAAAAGGCCGATATGAAAAGCGACCAAAAACAATTTTAGTGAGCTAAAATTCTGATCATTTTTTTTTACTCCAAATTAATACGATCCCAGTAGTTTTAGTACAGACTGACATGGTTCTCAGACTCAACTCAAACAGTAGCCTGAAACTAGATGCATTTCTGTGATGCAGAATGCAAAATGTGATTGTGTGGTTGCTATAAAACCTATGTGTGGAGACACCCAAACATTGTTTTTACAGGTATAAAGAGTTTCTGTCTCTACTCACCCCTTTTTTGTCTCTATCTGTTATTGAGTCTATTGGGATTTGTGTGTGCGCACAGCGGTCTGTGTCTCCTCGTGTTTCCGGTGAGGGGTGCGCAGGGCTCCAGAGGACGTGGTGTCCATGCCGGTGTCTATGTGTCAGCGTGAGCATGGTTGGGGGTTCCGTGTCGGGGTTCTGTGCCTCGGCGTGGTTCAGGGAGGGGTTAGGCACGCGGTATGAAGTCACAAATTAGATACGCATTTGCGCTGGTGCGCATTTTGGGTACCACTAATGTCTATTTGGGCTTGTGTACCTCTTGAGTATAATAATAATAATAATAATAATAATAATAATAATAACTTCAAATATAAAAACACATTATCGCACTAATAAAAAAGCATTTTGTAGATCAGAGGGTCCGAATTTCTTCTTGTTATCCAAACATGTTCTTTTTGTTAAGGTTGTGAATACAAAGTCCCTAAGTGTCTAAGTAGCAGCCACGGTAAGAGCTGCTCAAGATCTCTAAATGCTAAGGAAAAGTGCTTCATATCTCCTTTAGCAGAGAGTACCCTAGACCCTCCTTTACTAAAGGAAAGGAGATAATGCCATCTCACAATTCCAATAAAATAAAGCAAATTAAAGCAATATAGAACACAGAACACAGATAAAATGAACATCGCATGCGGAAAACATTTTTAATATTAGTTTATTATTATTATTACTGTTATTATTATTATTCCTATGCCTCATGCCCATTGACACCAGGATAGGCTCCAGGTGCCTTTAACCCTGGAGAGGATTAAGTGGTTAATTTTCTTCTTAAGACTGGCAACAGTATTATTATTATTATTGTCAGAATCGAGGGCGCGAGCCCAAGACTCTGAACTCCCTCTGGGCATGGAGCAGGCAGAGACGCAGGGATCCATGCGATACGTTTATTAAAGTAAAAGCAGAAAACCAAAACAAGGCACGGGGGCCGTCAGAATAACCAGAATATCTAGAGTACAAGCATCAGGATCAGGAACGGGGAAAATGAGGTGATGGACACATGAGGATAAGCTGCCAAACACAAACTATATATACGAGACTCAATCACAGGACAGAACTCTGGGCAGGTGAAAACAAAGGACACGTGACACAAGCCTAAACCTAGAACACATATCAAAATAAAAGCCCTAACAAAGCACAGGACAGAAATAACCAGAACGGGGATCAAAACAGAAAAACAGTGGCCTCTAGCGGCCACCAGCCATGACATTATTATTGTTGTTGTTGTTGTTGTTGTTGTTGTTGTTGTTGTTGTTGTGTTGGGGTAAATGACTGAATAACACAAAGAACAGAGAACTGATGAAATAACCACCGGGGTGAAGGTTACTCAAGTCACATATACACTCAATCTATAAATAACTTTCCTACATTATACATTAATATTCGTGCATAACAGTTCTAAATGCTTTCTTATTAGAAGCACACAGATTTTATCCATCAGAAGAAGAGGCAGACGGTTTGTGCCATAAGCTGCAGTAACTCGAGCATTAAATTCAGGGGGATGCACCTGGGATGCACCTGCCCTTGCACCTGCCGCTAAATGCTTATTTCAGTGCTACAATCATGAAAAGGTGACTATACAGTATGTTGTGCTATTTGAGTACATTAGCCTATGAAGAGACAATACAATAATAAGAAAAAACACCAAATATTTCTCATTAAAAGCTACTCTGGGTGAGATTAGTGACAGATTTAGAAAGAAATCTGACCACCGAGAGACTCAGGTAGAGTGTTCTCTTCGCTAAAAAGGGCTGAGTGGGTTTTGCCCGAAATCTGATTTCAGTGATTGGATTATCATGTGCATGTGAACGCATTAATTCACTACATTTCATTATATTAGATTAGTTGACAGCTAAAAACGTTCTTCTTCACCATTTCGGAGATGTTATGACGGCGACAACGCAGTCTGGAACAAATCAGTGTGTCAGGAATATTAGTTAATTGGTCGCGCTCCAAATTCGCAGTGTATAGAAATGGAGGAGACGATCTGTGTGAGCTTTATTGGCTGCCAGTGTGTGCTGATCTGCGCTGAGCCGTTCGCCAGACTAATGCCGGTAATGTGTGAGGAGAGCACATTCACTCTGTGTGTTACTCACATACTCATTATAAACACCAGAGAGAGAGAGAGAGAGAGAGAGAGAGAGAGAGAGAGAGAGAGAGAGAGAGAGACACACACATACGAAAACAGAA
>JBBPDB010000028.1:5346242-5367210 GCA_037974465.1 Brachypetersius altus | reverse complement strand
TGTCATACGTGAACACACCACAGCACACAGTGTGAACAGCACGAAATTCAACCTCTGCATTTAACCCATTCACCAAGGGAAGCAGGAGGAAGCTACGAACACAGCACCCGGGGAGCAGTGCTTGGGGACGGTACCTTGCTCAGGGTGCCTCAGCAGTGCCTAGCAGTCTTGGGAATCGAACCCGGACTTTCTGATCGCAGGGCAAATGCCCTAACCACTAGGCTACCAGCTGTGGGGTGTTATGGTTCAGTATAAACCAATACAACAGTACTACTTACCAATACCACCAACAGATCTGAAAACATAACCATCTTTGAGAAATTACTACTTTCAATGGAGCAAGTAAACTACAATGTTCAGAATCACTGGAAACTTTTGTCGACTGGAGGTGGGTGTCACGCTAGCACAGAAATGGTTGAGCACGTGTTTTAGTCTGAGAACACTCCTGGAAGGAGTTGAGACTCACACCAAACGAGCCCGCGTTCTCACTCGCACACACAGGGGTAGATTGGGGTCACTCCGCAGAGCCAGAGTACTCAGGGTACCGGAGTTGAATTGAATAAGGGACACGTAGCATAGAAGCATGTAACTTCAATGTCTGTGCGAGGAACTAACACCTGCTTCCTACTTTTATACATGACGTGACCTGGTGTGCGTGACAGTGGGTAAAAGGTTGTGTATAAGGAGGGCTCTGGCCATGCCAAAAATGCTACCCTGGCAATGAAGCAGATACTTGACCATGTAAAAACAAAGTCAAGCATGTAAGGTTGGAAACAACAAATTG
Organism: Brachypetersius altus; assembly: GCA_037974465.1. Lineage (NCBI taxonomy): Eukaryota > Metazoa > Chordata > Actinopteri > Characiformes > Alestidae > Brachypetersius > Brachypetersius altus. The sequence goes on along the minus strand of JBBPDB010000028.1, from coordinate 5,366,426 downwards.
TATTCATTTGCTGTACATACATATGTTTTTGATTCCTTTTGTTTGTTTTGATCTCAGGTTATAAAGTCTTAGGTCCTTGTCAAGTCACAGCAATCAACATGTGCCTCTAGATCAGTGCTCCCCAACCTTTATTTGGTCAAAGACCGGTTTAATATCAGAAACTATTTTCACAGCCCGGCCTTTAAGGAGTGGCAGATAAATATACGTATACGTATTTATACAAATAAATGATATATAAAAATGGGGATATTTTAAAAATATAATAATGTGGAATCTTTAAAATACAATAATAAACACAAATCCAATATATACTATGCAGTATGATAGACATTCTTTTTTTGTTTTGATGTAGTATATTTATTGTGGCAGGCCATCACTGCACATTGGCCATTAATATGTATTGCCTCATTAATACATTGATTTTCTTTGGATGTACACAGATACAACAGCCCTGAAACAAGGGCAGCTCTGAACTGAATTGATTCAGGTGTGTACATTGATTCCACATGACTAAAATATATCACACCCACACAACTTTCCTAACCTTTCCAAGAACTGTGTTGATGTACTGTATTTTATTCATAAGGCATTGAGGTACATCAAGTAAACTGAATGCATAGCAGTCATTATACTAATGTCAAACCACCGAAGTGCATCTAAGTGTGTTTACTGTTGCCTCAAGGACACTGGACATATGCTAGTCCATAGAGAAGACCCATATTTGTGGATCCAGCCAAAGAAACAGGTGGTGTAAGGCAGAAAATGGCCAAAAAAGAGCCGGGCCAGCTAGGATTCACACTAACTATGTGTTCTAAGCACTGAGAAGACAGTCTAGCAGAGAAAATATGGCAAACACATGGCCTGAGGGAAGAAAATAAACATAAGACTAAACACTTTGCAGAAGGAGCGAACCCACAGAGAGAGTTCAGCAGTACAGAATGAGAGTTTGTGTGTGTGTAGAAGGACTGAGCTGGAAATCAGTGCATTAAAGTGAAATCTTTGATAAAAGAGTGAAGCTCTTAAGCGTAGTCGACATGTTTTATGTCCCGTGTCTTATATCATAAAATCATGAAAATGCATGCTAAAATCAATATACACTTGCATCAAACTGCTTCAAAATTAATTGCTTATGTGCTTTCTGACACTGTATGACATTCACTTACCAATGAAATTTGGCAAACTACACTGCATGACTAAGAGTCACATATACCACACACTAAGTAGGTCTACCGAGGCTCGGTCAGGCTGATCTCTCATGAAATCCTATAAGTTCCCACAGCCTTTTTTTTAACAATCAGATTCAAACTACATTTGTAGCTGATTCCAAGTTGGAGTCAAAAAAGACATGTTGACGTGCAACTCTGTTTGACCAGTCCGATTACATCTGATGATTTTTCCGTCATTCCAGGGCGATGTGCACTCATTTGTGATACGTTTGCTGTAGTTTTACAGTGACTTAGTAAATATTTGATCTAAATGCCTGTCTGAGTAGTCCGTAAGCTAATGACAGTCTGGTGTGTTTCGTTTATGATCTAGTTGGCAGTACTATTGTGAAATATAGTAGAATAAGGTAATTACAGACATTAACAGCACATTTCAGGTACACCTTCAAGTTCCTAAATGCAATAATTTTACTGAGATTTGCTATTCCCTACTCATCCACGGTTTGTTACCATGGCCATGTGAATATGTGAGGAAATGCGACTACAGTCTGACCTTAAAAATCTAATTTTATCACTTGAGTCTAAAAATCAGATTTAAGAAACCGATCTCCCCGAAGTATATAAATAAGAGCAAAGGTTTAATGCAGCATGGGGAGGTCTACCAAAACACAGCAAAGAAAACAAAATCACTTTTTAAAGATGCCAACACTGAAAAGAAAAGGAGATAAAGGAGAAAGGAAGAAAAGAGAGAAAGAAAGATAGACACACTCACAGTGGAGAAGTTGTGAGCTCCGCACGGTTCCCCTCTGTACTTGCAGCCAAGCAGCATGTCCTCCAGTTGGTGTCCCAGCCTGTCCATGAACTCCAGGCTGGTTCCTTCAAAGCGCCTGGGAGGTAAGAAGAGGCGGAAGTCCGAAAGTTTTCTGAACCAAGCTCGCCTCTCCTCGTGCAGCAGGTCCAGCACCAGTGGCCGGGCTGTACGGTTGGCCAGAAGGAGTCCCAGCCAGTGACCAGCGAAGTAGAGGTCACTTTTGGTGAGGTGGTAGAGGCGCACAGGGTTGTTGTTGCAGATGGTGACAGTGGGGAAAGCCAGTTCTCGCGCCCATTCCGTATGTACCCTCGTGTGCGTGGGGAAGGCCAGCCAGTGGAGAAGCCGGTTGGATGACCAGGACAGCAGCAGGCCCACTGAGGTACAAAGGGCCAGCGTCCAGAATGCCCGGCGGCCCACGGAACTGGCCGGGGAGCAGACCTGACGCAGGCCGTGCAAACGGGTCCGGGACAAGAGGGCCAAGAGGGGGAGCCGGTGGGACTGGACGGCAGAAGCCCGTGGCGTCCCAGGACGGGCCAGGCGACGGCGGCGGGACGCCGGAGGGGACGGAGAAGAGGAGGAGGGTGCAGGGCCGGGGCAAGGGGGGCAGGGGCCTTCCTGAGCCATGAGGGCCCACAGGGCCGCTAGAGCAGCAGAGGGCAAAACGGCTTCATCTCCCAGCCAGGCCTCCACGGCCGGGGCACTCATGGGGCTCCAGCAGGGCGACACACAGAGAGCCAAGCACCAAGGTGATCGGAAAGAAAGTGGGACAAATGGCCCTTGGTACTAGTGCTAGCTAATGAGGACCCACAGCACTACTGCTAAATCTTTTTTTGTTTACCGTATATCCTGATAATGTGTCATCTCATACTGCACTCAAAACAGTACCTAGTTTACACTGTTAGTAGGCATCTACATATATCTAGTCATTTTGTTCCATTTACTAGACAGAGGGTTTTGGTTGGTAAGTATTTACCAACCAAACTTCATTAAGGGCAAAAAAGAAAGCTAATCACAGAGTTGTGCTAAACCTGCCAGTAATTAAACCATAGCTGATAAGCCATCTGTGCTCACTTCAATTTGACACAATGTTAATCCTTTGACACCTAATGTCTATGACCACTGATTCAGCATGGGATCAAGCCCTTGCGGGTTAAAAAAGTAGAGCACATCTATCGTCCTGTCTTTGGGCTCATGTAGATAGTTGGTTCATCCCCACTGGCTCATAAACGCCCTGGCAAGACTTCTAAGCTACATCTCTTTCTCTCTCTCTCTCTCTCTCTCTCTCTCTCTCTCTCTTTCTCAATCTATTTATGTATCTCTATCTCTCTCTGTCTCTTTCACTCCATCTGGTCAGCACGCCCGGAGTGACCAGGGCTTGGAATAGAAAGAAGGATGCTTGTAACCTTCAGATTCCGCCTCAACAAACACAGGCGCACAGGCACATATGCACACAGAAGCAACTCAAAGATGTAAAGAATAGAAGAGAGAGATAGAAGGGATGGCTGGAGTGAGCAGCAGCTGAGGGAAGAGATAAAAGAAGGGCACACACAAACAGAAAGGTGAAACAGAGGGGGTGGCGAGGACGAGTGCAAACTGGCTCAGTGCCAGCGGGAAACGTCTGTCCGGCTTGCCATCAGCTGATCCAGATCATTTCCTCACCGGAGAAGTTCCCACTCCAGCCGCGCTCACTGCAGCTCAGCGGCCAATCCCTGGGCTGACCGCTACCGTGGCAACGGATCCACTAAACAGCCAAAATCTAGAGTCTCTGTCTGGCTTTTCCTCGTCGGATGTGTCTTCGCTCACTCACTTCCAGTCTGAGCGTATCTCCCTCTCTCACTCTCTCTCTCAACAGCCTCTTTCTCTACTCTTCCTTTCTATCTTTCCCTCCTTTCTCTCCTCCATTCCCTGTATCTCTTTCTGTCCCTCTCTTTCTTTCACTCCCTTCCTTGTCTCTTTTTGCTCTAGTTTTCCATTCTTCTCTTTTTCTCTTTGGCTGCCCTCTCCTGTGGGAGAGAGCAGCTGCCTGGTGCGAAGGCTACACTTCACAGTAGCGCACACACATACAAACACACAAACACCACACACACAGTCCTTGCCTGTAGGAGAGCTCACCGCCACTGATGTGAAATCTGTTCTGACACGCTGTGATCTCTCTCTCTCTCTCTCTCTCTCTCTCTCTCTCTCTCTCTCTCTCTCTCTCTCTCCCACCTCTGCTCAGGGTCTTCTTGCACTTCTTCCCCAGGAAAACACCAGTCAGTGGAAAATCAAAATTCACCAACTTGCCTTGCAGCCCCGCCTCCTTGTCCTGCCAATCAAACAAGCTCCTCCCCTGTCTTCTTCTCTTCCCTCTATCCTTCTCTTCCTCTCGTCCTCCTTGGCTGTGTGTGGCCCTGCGCTCGGTCCTCAGCATCCGAAGTGGAGCGGAGCGTGCGGCAGAAACCTGTGTTGCCTCTGCGTGAGAGTGTGTGTGTGTGAGTGTGCGTGTGTGTGTCTGTGCTCTGCTTCGCTTCGCTGTTACTCCACTCCGCTGTTGCTGTCACGCTGTGCTCTGCTCTCTTTCTTTCTCACTGTCTCTCTTTTCGCTCTCCACAGGTCAGTCAATCCACTCGTCGTCCTGCTCTGTCGCTTCAGCTCTCTGACTTGTTCACACACACACACAGCCTGTTGTCCTCTCTCTCTCTCTCTCTCTCTCTCTCTCTCGCACTTGCTCTCTCTTTTTTCCCACTCTTTCTCGCTTCTACTCTTTCCTGCAGACTGGGCTAAGGGATGGGAGGGGCTTGCCATTTTAAGTCATAATTCTTTTCTTAATGGTGGATTCGCTCTTAAATTTTTTTCTTGCCCATACAGGATGTGTGATTTTTTTTTAATGTTTAAGAATCTTAAGGACACTGTTTTCATTTTGTTTTTTGTTTATGCTCCTATCTAATTGGTTGATAAGACAACCCTTATTGCTGTATTACTGAACTGCTCTACTCAATTATTAACACTGACTTTAAAGCATATAGTGGACAGCAGGGAACAGAACCATGAAAAACGACAAGTCACTACCCACTTTCCTAAGGGATCATTGGAGAAACTTCTACAAAAGTCAAAGACAGTACAAAAGGGCTCATTCTGGGGATGACGCACTCTCATTGGCAAGGCTGGGTGGTTTTTACGGTTTTAGACATAACTATCAGTTTTTACAGGCTGTTTTATTTCTCCAGTTGGTATTTCTGATCATTGCATGGGCCACTGCACCGCCACTAAACACAACGTAAAACCCTTGAGTGCATACTGGCATTTTAACACTGCACTTTTAGATGATGCTAATATTAGAGAGTCCTTTACTTTCTTTTGTTAAGTTTTAGATCATGCACTTCAGTGAAACGATGGTGGGACAAAATCCAAGCTAAAAATCTCTGTCCATATCAATGTTACAAAGGATATCTTTGGAAGCTCTGGAGGCTGATAGAGTTGAACTCCAAAGGTGAGAAAATCAAGGGCATGATGATGTCCTTCAAAGAAAAAAGGCAGTTGGGCATCACAGCTCAGGAGGTGTGGAACCACTCATGTTTTTGGAATGTGGTGGAAATAGATGCTCATTTTAAGCTCTTCATTATTCAAGAAACAAATGATGTGAAATGTGAAATGTGAAACAAATCAGTTTTCTCTTTTCTGAGTAAACACTGTACAAAAGCGAGGCAACAGAGGCTCAAGCTGTGGAAGAAGCTTCTTTCGGGACCAACTGGTCGACTGTGCTGCTCGACGCTGAGCTGTCTCTTAGACAGAGCTACACAAAGCCCCCCAGAGTATGGAGAACAGCTGGGCAACTGGCATCGGTGGCCTACCTGTCCAGCTTTACATAACCTCTTGATCAGTGATAGGGCAGGGTGTGCTGGATGTCCTCCAGGACAACGTGAGGGACAGGAAGCTTCCTCTCAGCTGTCAAAGAGCCGTCCTGACCCTGCCGATTGGAGGAGGCCTGATTGATTTGAGAAACCGGTGCCCTGTTGCATTATTATGTACAGACTAGAAACTGCTCTCAAAAGCTTTAGCCTTGAGACTGGAGAAGGCAATAGAGCGGATGAACTGAGATCTATTTTTGATAATGCTTGAAGACTGGTCTCATTTTTTAGACTGAATTGAATAGAGACATTTGTGAGTGCTTTGTGGAAAAACTAGGATAGCACATTAGAAAAAGTGGAAGGACATCTCCATAAGTGGAAATTGGTTGCCCCCTAATGTTCTATAAATAACGGGAACTTGCTATTAATAATCTTGGTGTGTTGTCCTTTATGCACAAACTGGCTTGTGCAGATCCCCCAACTGACTAACCTTCAGGCATTGCTGGTGGAATGCAAAGATTCCTCTAGTGAATCCCAGTCCTCCCACTATGTGCAAAATTCTGCAGACTACTACTCTCCATAAATGTTCCTTGGGCACAACAGAACTATCTTTGAATAAACTGGAAATGTGGTGATCCTGGTCAAATATGATGGTCCAGCTCGCTTGCTCCTTGTCCACTCTCATCTATAAGAAGATATACAAGTCTTTGTGATATTCATCACAGTCGATCTAAAAAAGTTCCACCAGCAATGTCTGAAGGTTAGTTTCTGTCCTAACCTTCTAATTCCACTAATGGAGACTCTTTTCCACTTTTTTCTAGTGTGCCATCATACTTTTTCCCAAAGCATTTACTGTCTCCCAGATAAACCCCCCAAGTATTTCAGCCCACCTGTCCTCCTGGTTAGTCCATCTGGCATATATTGAGCCCAATGAATATTTTTTGGAGATTGGTAGTCTGCAGTTTTTTGCAAATAGTGGGAGGACTAGGACTGGATATGTTATGTTTTTAATTGGCAAATAAGCACTGGACATTGCTGAGTTACTTGCTTCTGTATCTTGGGATTTAGAAGTTTCCTTCAGCTAAAAAGAAGGTTGCTCAACTCTAAACTGACTGCTGAAAGAACCTCTTGTCTATGGGTCCACACCACACATAACGTGCATGACTGTACTGACTACATCTAGTATTCTGTCAGTTGGTGGACATTAAAGAATCCAGATCTTTTTTGTGTTGTGGCTCAGCTCCTGTATCTTTGGAGGAGCACGTTCCTGAAGACTGCAGGCAGGTATAGTGCCAAGGTAATCAGCCCCTAAGAGGACAACCCCTTCCCTGAACTCACCATCACTCCAGTTCTGCAGACCTGTGAAAGCCTCCTGCTGGAGTGTAAGGAGAAATAAAGTATATACTTGGTCGGTCCCAAGTAAACTACCAGACAGGGCCTGTGAAAAGGTACTGGACAAGAAAAGACTGGACAGTAGACCTTAAGCCAGAGTGGACATGATATAAAACTCCGTTTATACATTTTAATGTGATTTGTGCACTTCAGACTTTTAATCTAGAGTCAAAACAAAGAGGTCCAGGTGTCAACTACTATTTTTATTCCTGGTAAAGCTAAAAAGGCAATATACAGTACTGTGCAAATGTTTTGAGCCACCTGTTGTTCCTTCATATTTTGGTTTAAATCACCTTCATAATTCAAAATACAACGTGTCTGTCTAACTGTATTACCTTTGGCATACTGAGTGGATTCAAGTTAAAGAAATGGGAACAAAAATCTTGCCATGACAGGCTGAAAGGTACCTAGTTAAATGTGTTCCAACTACTCAGCATTCAGCACCACCAGTATATTGATCACCATTTCTTCACTGGTTGAGGTCTTTTTTCTGCTTGAATGATTCATATGTAGGTCACTATGGGTCTGAACAAACAAAAATACTCCTCTGAAACTGGTCAGGTTCAGGGATTGGACTGAAAATGAGAGTCTTTGAAAGTCCTTCAGGAAGCCTGAAGAACTGTTCCTCAAGACCACATTACAATGCAAGAAAGTCTGGCTGTTTGGAAGCAAAATATGAAGAAGTGAGGGGTGGCTCAAGACTTGCACAGTACTGAGCAATAGGCGAATAAACAAGGTGGTACATGATGAAGACTATGAGGTAACAAGGACTTCATATTTATTAAAAAGAGAGAGACCTGGAGACTTTTACTACAGTGATCAGACAATATTGTTTTTTGAAGTTTTATATTCTTTATATTCATGCCTGTTTTGGTCTCTCATTCTCATTTATTTATTAACTGAGCTGCTTGTCCTGGACAGGATCATCAGGGGGCGCTGGAGTCTATCCCAGCGCTCACAATACAAAAAGCAGAAATAGTAATAATGAATAATATTTAACTACATAACTACATTTCATTATTATGCTATTACTAATAATAACAACAAAGTATGCTCTCACTCCAAAATAAAGGATCCTCTCCTCATTCAAATTTTCTGTTGGAGAAATGTTATCCTTAATAAAGTTTCTTTCATAATAAATCATTATTCTTATTTTAGTTCATATATATAATCCTTAACCTCTCTGTCTTATATGTTCTCTGTGAGTACTGTCTTCTCTGTATCTCTGACAGAAGGACGGAGCGACGGAGCGACGCAGCTGGAAGTGTCAGGGAGCGGAGAAGATACACAATCTTTTGTTTTGACTAACCTTACAACGACTATGTTACACGTACACATTGCTTACTGCTGTATAAACTGGAAAGCACACGCTTAAGATTCAGAACAACTCTTTTCTCAGACTTGCAAGATAATATTAAATCATTCTTTTATACTTTCATTACGTCTCGTGGTGAGCTTCCATTTATTAAACTATATCGACGTCCTTTTTGGGAATTTCACTGACATTTTCCTACAGTACTCTCTCTCTCTCCTTCACTTCTTTCTTTTCCACTGTCCCTCTCTTTCTCTCCCAATCTTTCTCGATCGCCCTGTTTGTCATTCTGTCGTTCTCTTTCTTTTCCTCTCTCCTGCTCTCTGTCTCGTTCCTCCTCTCCACTGATTTCTTTCACTTGCTCTCTCGCTCTCTCTCTCTCTCCACCTCCCTCCCCACTCCTTCACTCCTGCCCTCTCAGGTTCAGCATGTTCAGGTTTCATGAGCCAAACACTGAAAATGCTGCTCATGGTCCACTGCACTGCCTTGTTGTCATCAAAAGTGTGCACTACTGTGTGATTCACTAGCCACTTCTCCTCACACTCATTCTTCCTTTTTTCTTTTTAATTGATTTTGTCTCTTCCAAACAATCACTTTCTTCTCCAGAAAATTTGTTCAGTCTCTCTCTCTCTCTCTCTCTCTCTCTCTCTCTCTCTCTCTCAAACACACACACACTGATGGGCCTCACAGTCAATGTCTTGACACAGATGGCGAGGATACACTGAAGTCACAGATAGCCAAATATTTAGAAACAGACAGACGGAGATAGAGGGAGAGCAAAAGAGAGACAGAGAAAGACACAGAAAGAGAGAGAGAGAGAGAGAGAGAGAGAGAGGAGAAGCATGCAGGTTGCTTCTTAACTCCTGTCATAATGATAAACGTCCCTATCTGTTGTACAGCTAGAAAAAAAACATTGCACTTATGAAATAAATAAATATATAAATAAATATATAATACATATGATACACATCCGTACAACTTAAAGAATGCAACAGGAAATATATACCGAATCTATGTATATATATATACATATATACATCTATACACTCTATCAGTAAATGCATACGATTTATTCAGCTACATTTATATATAAAAAATAACTATAAATGTTTTGGTACAGTCAAGCACACGTGTTGGGATGGTGAAATACCACTGTACTTAGAGGCAGGAGGTTTGAAATTAGCCAATCCGAGAACGCTATTTATTCTCCTTGCAGGAGATTGTCTGCTGCCGTTTGACGCAGCGGCAGTCCAGAATTTCCCCCTTGGAGCATATCGAGTGTTCTCATGTTTTTTGTTTTGTTCTTCTTAAAGCCCTGTATTTTTATTTATTTTTACTTGTATTTCATTTATTACTGTTTTTACCTGCTTATGCCAAAGAAAACAACAGTGTATGAATTCCAGTACAGTCTATACAGGGGTTCTGAATTTTTTCACATTTTTTTGCTGTGAATATTTTTACTGCAAAAAATGCATACATATATATATGTACTTTACCTAGACCGGTAGACATGATCTAAAATTACTTCATGTTCATTAAGTTAAAAATGTATGAAAAGTTCTCTCCCCTTTGGAGATAAGCCATTATGATACAGAAGCCTCTTTTGTGAGTTTTGCTTTAGTCTCACATGCAAAGCAAGTGTATAATTATGGTTTTCATCCCCTCAGTCTCTGAGGATCTGAAGTGAATCACTCCTGACTGAAACTTCAGAAAGCTGGGAACACGGTGGAGGAAAGAGCTTTGAAGTAACGTTTGAAAGGCAAATTTAATTTGGGGAGAGAACGTTGCCCTTGACCTCAGGTTTCTGCTTGTCTGTGACAAGTGACAGGATGATTGCGAGATTACAAAAACATCACTCCGTAAAGTCTGATAGAACCTTGATGAAACACATCACTGCACCCTGATGAATAACTGCATAATAATCCTTTCTTAAAAAGAACAACAAACAAAAATACAAAAAAACTAAACAGGTTGAATAATTGGTAGCTGGACCATGAGAAAGATTGTGGTGAAAACTCAAATCAGTATACTGTCCATCAAAGGTTTGTCATATTTCCCTCCTAAAATCCCAGGCATGGGTCTCTACCTCTGCAGAGTCAGCGATATCACCTGCCTATTGGATAACAGTGTATACTAACCAATAGTCAGCAGTCATTTTCTCTACCTATGTTGGTTTTTGTAGTTTGTTCTCAATGCCTTACAGCCAAACAGTAGTTTCATTTTTATTTTTGAATTCTGATGAGGTACTTCTACCATGACATTGCCCAAGTTCAAAACCATTTGACATCAAACTCTGATATGAAAATGACAAGTTCAGAGACACTTGAGAAATGCCAGAAGTGTAATAAGACTCAGTCTCTTACATCAGGAGGTTTGTGGGTGTAAACTCTCATAATATCACTCCTGTAGCTCTCTAGTAGCCGAAACTTGTAGTGAGGGTCAGAATTTACATTTACGGCATTTGGCTGACGCTCTTATCCAGAGTAACGTACATCAGTGCTTAAGAAGTCCACAACTGTTTCGTGAAAACAGCTTAAATCCATGTCAGCTATTTAACCGAGATACTGTACAGTTGGACCATCTATACAACAACTGAATAATATGAATACCTGAGTATTCCTTTGCTTTACTGGTATCCAACTCTACAAACAATGGACACATTTCTATATGGTAAATGCTAAATTACTCTAGTTGGTTTAGTTTAGCTGCCCACATCTACACTCTGAATCAACACATTATACTGCTTTTCCCATGCTTACTGAAGCTGAAAAAAGGAGATGACTGAAATTATTATTGTAGGAACACTTTAAATTATTAGATGAGCAGAACATTCATAAAAAGGGTATTTTGTTAATGTGACACCTTTCCCATTTAAAGGGTTAAAAAAAAGCTGTATTTGAACAAGAGGGTACAACTGTAGCTTCTACAGCAACATAATGCACATGAGCAACTTACTATTTATACTTTGCTGCCATCTACAGGATGGCTTTAGAACTCCAGTAATAGTAAAATTGGATTACATGGTTAATAATATCTAAATATCAATATTTTAAGAGTGAATTTCAGAAATTGTTTAAAACAATCATAGATAATATTCGTAAAATGCTAATTGGAACAGTCCTAGCAACTAGGGGTCTCTCCAGCAATGTTTGTTAATGTTGCATATTATTGTCATTGCAAGGAAAGTACAAATTAGTATCATGTTGCGAGAAAATACGAATCCAACTGCTGATTGTAAACACAGCATGTTGCATGGATGTTAAAAATGGCTTGTTAGCAGTCGGCCAAGATCTTTAATCAGAGAAGGTCTTGGCACTGAACTTGACTGCCGCTGAGGATATAAAACAAAACACAGTAATTCATTAACTTCATTTATCAGAGTCAGAGAGTCATGTTCTTCAGTGGCATCAAATCACAGGCTAAAATCTACGGCTCCTGTATTTGGCTCAGTGAGCAATGATGTTATTTTTTTTTGCAGTATAAACAGCCCCCAGCCTCTAAACAGACCACCCTCCAGGCAATATGTAATGCGTGGACATCAGCTTGTGTTTGCTAAAGCCCTTTGGCTTCGGCCTCAATTAATATTATTAACTGGTTAGTGGTGTGGCACTGTATCAGTTTAGCATGCCTTTCTTTTTTTAATTAATAGGATGTATGTATGATAATAGTGGAGATGAATGGTCTCTGTGCTATTCATTTTCTCAGTGTGAGGTGTGTTTTGCATCTCCGGGAGAGCATAATTGATTTAGCTCCAGCTGATTGTAGTTCTAGGTGAAACAGCTCTTTATGACTGTCCATCCAAATCAGTTCTCTGTTGGGAACTATTCTAAACACCTGCATGTAATGCGTCTGCTCACTTCAGACACAGCAGAACACACACACGCACACACAAATCTCATCTTTGTAATGCATTTCCATTGTCTTCTGTATGACTAGAGCTAAAGACCTCTGACACTTAGCACATCAGTCAACAAACCTCATGAAGATCTACTTTCCGACCTGCATGTAACATGCTACTCCCAAACCTCAAACCTATGCTTAATGTACACGTTACACGTTCAGAGCCAGTGTGTTTTTGTCACAAGTTTATTGTGTTCTGCTGCAAACAAGATAAGCCATTCCGCTTCGTTATGTTCCGACAGACCTGCAACCACGACTGCAGAGCTCTGACCGGTCAGCAAGATTTGCAACACATCTGTACAACACAGATGAGCAAGCTGGCTCCGATTAAAAATTCTACGCAGAGTCGCGGGCCGCCAGTCTGTCTTAATGTGAAACTTATGAGGAAAAGCTCTCAAGGGTAAGACCCCCTTATTTTCTCTCAAGATCAAATGATGGTGACGAATCTAATTTCGACACATTTACTGAAAGGCTACGGTTTAATTAATTCTGACATTTTGTCGCTGCGTGCTTTGGAATTCTGCCCTGGAACCCTTCTGAGGATTTTCCTCAATGGAGAACAGTGACCTATGCATTCGTATCAAGTTGGACAAGAAAAGTATGCGATGAGGAGTCTTTTGGAGAGAGCAGCAGATGTCGTTTTGAGAAGAATGTTTTTTGTGCTCATGTTTCTATGCGTGTGAAAGTAAACGAAAAACTGACACAACAACAGGAAAGATGATGGATTCAGGAACTACTGTCAATTAAGGTCAACAGTGAAATCATCATGGAAGTTCAAGGAACAGAACAAGACTGTCATACATCACGAAGTGTGGTCTATGTGTGAGAGGGCAACTATGGATAATGTCTGGACAGTTATAATACTATTATTGCTCCTAATAATAATAATAGTAATCATCATCATCATCATCATCATCATCATCATCGTAATATAATTAATTTACAAACATAATGTAGTCAAATTAATGTATAACAAAATCAACAATAAAACTAAATTAATTATTAAAATACACCTTCATTAAATAATCAATATAAATCTGATCAAATCAGATTTAACATTTAATGTTAGAGACCTTTGATTTTTAAATGTACAGCATTGTGTTTTGGTAAAAAAAAAACAAAAAAATGCCTAAAAATACCTATTTATATAGTGTAAACCCTAAATATGCTCCCAGAACACTTTAATTTAATTTTAAACTCAATTTAATGCGTTACCCTTAAAGAAAACGTATAGTTACTGTAAACCCATATTCAAATAAAAATTCCCCGCCGAGATCTGCAACTCAGAAGGTTGTGGGACAAAAATATTGGGGACACTGCAGCAGGGTGGACGGTTTTCATAGAATAAAACCTGACTGATACTCAGGTTAAAAATACAAGTGGAGCTGTGAACTTTGAAGTCTGAAGTGTCTGAGTGCTTGCACCGCGAAGAAATCAAGCTCCGAAAAAAGGGTCTGCTTAGCTGTTTTCTTCATCTGGTACGCTTGCTAAAGTTTATTTTGTCTGTTGTTTAACTGCTGTCTTTTGCACTTAGACTGCTGTTCTAGACAGCTACTCTGTTGTGTATTTATGCTGTTGAGGCGTTAGGTTAGTTTCACTGCAAGTAGTCGGACAATACTCACCTGGTGTCAGGGAGGCCTGAGGTAATTAGGTGTCAAGTGGTGGGGATGGCTTCCACTCTCCCTGAAGGAGTAACAGCATGTCTGTAGCGGTTTGCACCTTCAAGAATCCTTTCTTCCAACCTCCCTCGGCTAATTATAATTATGCTTTCTTCCTTTCCTATTCTATTTATTAAACATCTATTTATTCAAATGTGCATCACTCCTATACCTGTTCATATATCTTCTGGCCCAAGAAGATACATTCCCCATCGGCAGAGTAGAAATCTCAGTAACCTCTCCCAGCAGCTTTTTTCTTCATGGCCTTCTACAGTGGTTTATGGTGGTCTGTGGAACTGCCAATCTTGCGCCAGGAAGGCTGACTTCATCTCTGGACTAGCATCCCTCTACTCATTTTATTTTTGGCCTTCACCAAGACCTGGATCACACCGGAGGACACGGCTACTCCAACAGCCCTCTCCTCTGCCTTCTCCATCTCCAACATTCTTCGCACTACTATTATGCCATAAATGTAAAGGTAAATGTAATCTCCATATAATTGTACTTTATCACCCACCTGGGCCTCTAGGTAACTTCATTGATGAACTGGACATCCTTCTGAATTCATCTCTAGATGATGACTCACCCCTCATCCTCCGCGGGGACTTCAATCTCCCTCTTCAGACCCGTGTGCAGCACCTACGTCTACCTGCAGAAATCTCCCTCTTTATCTCTGTCCTCTCTCCACTAATCCCACTCCATCCTCTGTTGAATCTACTACCCATGACCTTCTTTCATCTTTCCACAGCTCATTCAACCAACTCTATCCCTTGTGTTCCAGACCTGAAGTCGGGCGAATAACCGAAGGGAACTGAGAGCAGCCAAAAGAAGATTGAGGAAAACGCTTAAGAACAGTGACTTCATCTCTTAGCGTTCTCTCTTATCTAATTTTGCCTATGATTTAACTTCTGCAAAGTCTTCCTTCTTCAGTAACAGTAAAATCTCCTTCTCTCCCTTGATGACTGATCATGTTCCATCTGCTTTAAAGTCTGCAGTGGTCACACCGATTTTAAAGAAACCCTTACTGGACTCCTCAGATGTCAACAACTATAGACAAGTATCTCTTCTCTCCTTCCTTTCCAAAGTCTTGGGATATGCCATTTATAACTAAATTAACTTGTTTCTTTCTCAAAATAGGCTTCAGGGCCCTCACCAGTCCAGGTTCAAGATTCTCCTCACCACTCTCTCGAACCTTGGGATCTCGGACACAGCCTGGTAAGGTTTGCGTTCTACCTTGATAACCGGAGGTACCATGTATTATTATTATTATTATTATTATTATTATTATTATTATTATTAGTATTATTATTATTATTATTATTATTATTATATACTGAGCTCCAGTGTAAAAGAAAAACCATAAAAACATCCTGGGTGGTCATTTAAAAAAAAAATTCTATCCCCACCAGCCTATTGCTTTAGCCTTAGTAAGACAAGCAATTTGTAGTTCTACTTTTAATTTTACTTTACTTTACTTCTTTCATTTTACTTATTATTAAAAGCATTTTTTTAACTATTGACAAACCATGGCCAAATGCCCCCCAATATCAAAATGTTCAGTTTTCCATTGAACTGGAAGCATTTGGTCACTGCAAATAACTAAACACGTACACACACACACACACACACACACACACACACACACACACAAATGTAAGTTCATTGGACTCACAGATGAGTGCCCTTTAAAAAAAGAATTTCAAAGGGTAATTTATGGGCTTTGGATGGAGTCATTTAAACATTAAAAACCTTTCTGGCTTCTGAATGGTTACTTAGGTTTCCATGCAGGCAGGAGAACAACGCCAGAGCGGCAGCAATGATTACATTAAAAGCTTTTCAAGACGCTGTGGCTTGAGCTCCTGCAGCGTTTATGCCTCTTGGATCTGAAGGGCCACAGTTTTACATCCCTGACCAGCATGAAATGTCAGAGACCTCTATAGGATTCTACATGTTCCCAAATGCCTCCACCAATGAGTTTCTACTAAGTCTCAAACACAAGCAAGATCCTTCTCGACACCCCGAAGGGCCTCCCTTTGAGGGATTGGCAGTAAGAAGACAACAGGAGAAGTTCTACCTAAAGGTTGCTTTTTAAAAGAGTAAGTGTGTCAGATGGAGAAGGAACAAAAAAGCTATTAAAAAGCACAACACAGTGAGTCATTCTCCGCCTTCATCCTGCAGAACTGCTGTGGTGCTGCTGCGTATGGACCCACGGGGACACTATAGCGGTTTTAATCATACCACACTCATCGCATATGACTTGAACAGACAGGCAATTAATTTTATATGCAAACTTACAGCGTGCAATCACCTATACACACAAACACACACACACCCACACACAACAGCATAACCACATTTCTTCTATGTGTCTTAAAGGGCCCAGATAATTGTCTTTTATAAAGTAACAAGCTTACTAGGACAACTTCAGAGCCTGTCTTGATGTCCCTGGGGTCCTAAGGAACACTGATAGTGAGGTTTTGTCAGTGTTTTGTGTCACTCTCCACTGCTGCCAGTAATAGTGGGAGTTGGGGAGGGGGGTTGTCAACCTGGAGGGTGGAGGATAAGTTTGATTTGTCAGCCAGTCAGGTGGTATGAGACAGAAGGAGAGGTGTCGATTGATAGGGGTTTGGGTGGGAGGGTTAGATTTGTTGATAGGGGTTTGGGTGGGAGGGTTAGATTTGTTGATAGGGGTTTGGGTGGGAGGGTTAGATTTGTCGATAGGGTTTGGGTGGGAGGGTTAGATTTGTTGATCAGGGTTTGAGAGGGAGGGTTAGATTTGTCCACTGGGGTATGGCTGGGAGGGTTAGACTTGATGACAAGGAAGGGGGTAGTAAGGTAGTCAGGTCATTCTACTCTGGACAGCACAGTCCCTTCAGTACCCAGTACACAATCTGTATACAACAACAGAGCTGTGAATTTATTATGGTTGTGATGACACATGACATACATCTGTACCAACCATATCTGGAAGGTAAGCTAGAAAAGTCATTTTGAATTACTCGTGGTTATGATTCTGTCACAATGTGGCCCACGTACCATTTCCATATGTGGGTAAAAAACCCTAATCAAAATGAGCCCTTTTTAAACTTCTCATGGTTGCAAGGGGGTCTTCAGTTACCACATATGACAAAAAGCAGAAAATTCAGACCATTATGACTTTGTTGTGATGTCACACAGTGATCTACATATAGCTTCCCCTTTGAAAAAAACAGAAAGAACAGGACATTATGAATTTCTCATGGTTGTGATGTCACCCTGTGTCCACATCTGATCTGATCCAGGATGTGATGTCACATTCACAAATACATTTATATATGACCCCGACCCTGAACTTGTTTCATACCCGTTTCATACTTAAGCCCAGATTGCTGGACCGCCAATCAAAACAGTGGTTATTTCCTTAAAGGTACAGGAAGAAAAACAGCCTGATTGATTCCGTGGGGTGAAGAGAGGTGGAGGGGCAGTCATGTATTATGAATGGCCTTGTTACAATGAAGTCACACAAACATTCTAAGTGTGTGAAAAATCTATGCATTGTGAGTTTGTGACTGGAATCTTAAATGAATTGAAGGTTGTTAAAGGGCAGATCAATGCACAGTCAATTAACCTGACGAAGACAACAAGGGATTCACACTGCAAGATAAATGAGTGACGGCACTGAAAACACTGCACCAATTACATTAAACATGACACTGCAGCCTGACAACAGCGGCCCCTGGTCTGGTGATTCAGAGGCCACCCCAGTTTCACCTTAGAGATCCTGAACACAGTTAAAGCTCCTGAAGCATAATATGCATATCATACACACACAAACACCTTCCCTCACACACCCTTAAACATGCACACTCTTACAAAGGCACATATACTTTACCAGTCACAGCTTCTGAACATACTGAATTTTTCTACATTTGCATGTTACCCACTTAATATTTATGAAAAATATACTCAATTGTCTTTGCTATAAAATAAATGTACAATATGTACACCATTTTAATATGTTTAATAGAAAGAAAATGTAATTTATCTCAACTGATCTGCAAAGTCCTAATATAATTATAATTATGTGGATCACCAGACAAGTGCTAGACACTTAACAAGCTATTGTCAGCCATTTAAAGTTAAAGGACAGATGTGTCTCTGCATCATCCCACAACCAGTCAAAAGGATGTCAGACCTGCACTGTTACAGATTCTTTCATCTTAAAGGAAACTTGTTTTATTCGACATATTTTCATTACTAGTTATTCACACAACAATGTGCAGTTTATGAAATAAAAAAATCTGAGGTGTGAACTTTTCACTGGAAGCATATATACCTTTAAACACATACACCCTTACATAGCTTCTCACACATGCACACACAATGAAACACATCTCTCTCTCACACACACACGCATACACCCTCTCACATGTACCCTCAAACACACACATGAAGCCTGCACACACACCCTTACAGCTTCACACATATATAACCAGAATGCATGTAATAACCATACATATCCCCACACACACACATGCAGTCCTCACACACATACTCTCAATCACACACACCCACAAACCCCTTCATACACACGCACACACACAAGCACACATGCACACACACAAGCACACACGCACACACACATGCACACATGCACACACACAAGCACACACGCACACACACGCACACACACAAGCACACACACAAGCACACACGCACACACACAAGCACACACACAAGCACACATGCACACACACAAGCACACATGCTTATCTGAAAAAACACACCTTCCCCCCAGCTGAGCTCATTACACAATTGTGTAGCTCAACACTACAACACCTCAACAGTACACACACAAAAAGAGTGTCTAAAAGCGTCTTAAGCTCACTGACACTCAGCTGATGAAAGCTGGCGCAATGTAACAGTGAGTTTTGTGTGTGTGAGATTGTAAGAGTGTGTGTTTGTGTGTGTGTCTGAGTGGAGAGTAATCAGACATGGCTTGAATAAAATGGCAGTAATCAACAGCTTCAGGAGTGTTTTAATCGTGCCACGGCGAAACTTGCTCGCCACTGTGAAAAATGAGCCCTGCCCCCTCCCCTGCGTCTCTAACACACACACTTTACTGCTTTAAACACAGACGCCGACTTTCACTGAGATTAATGAACACTCCCGCCTCGTCCAGCAGCCAGGGCAGACGCACGGAGAGGTTCCGGAGTGATGGAGAGAAACGATGAAAGAGTCAGAGACCGAGAAAGTGGTCTTTTTTTTGTTCCTACTTAATGAGTTCACAAAGCCGTGATGTTCTACTGTTCTGGTTCTATTTCAGCAGGACTCCCTTGGTCTCATATTTATTCTAATTACAAGACAAAAATACAACTATACACTACAATAACATGATAATGAGGTTATACATTGTAATATGGAAGAGAGAAAGACAAAAGAGACAAGACAGATAGAGAGTTATAGAGAGAGAGAGAGAGAGAGAGGGATAGAGAGAGAGAAATGAATCATAATTAACAAATTAATAATGATTAACTATTATAATATATAATATGTTAATAATGTGGTAATACATTGTTAGTTTCACCAAAAAGAAGTGTTGAACTGAACTAAAAGAGAGACAGAGAGAAAGTGAGTGAGAGAGAGAGATAAAACTGCTTCACTGATGTTCAATTGTACTGTTTTACTTAAATGGGACTTTATTTGTATAATTTCTTCTTATTGCAATGTAATACCGTACAATAACATGATGATAATGCAGTAATAACACTGTAATAAGATGAAAAAAATGATAAAATAAGCAAAGAAGAGGAAGGTTAAAGAGAGAGAAAGAGAACAGACAAAGACAGAGAGAGAGAGAAAAACTAATTTCTGTTTTTCTTTGTTGATGATTAATGACCACAAGTCCATTGTACTGTTTTTACTTCAATGACGTCTCTTCAATTGTGTCTTATACTGTATAATAATGCGATAATACTGCATTAATCACATTAAGATTCAACATTTCAACATAAATTAAGAAGAGAAAGAGAAAGAACGAAAGAATGAAAGAAAAGGAAAAGAAAGAAAGAAGGAAAGAAAACAAAAGCAGAGCAACAAAAAGAAGAAAAGAAAAAGAGTAAGAGCACTAAAATGAGGAAGA
>JBBPDB010000028.1:5269434-5301337 GCA_037974465.1 Brachypetersius altus | reverse complement strand
CACACACACACACACACACACACACACACACACACACACACACACACACACACACACACACACACACACACACTTTCGCCCCTCAAAGTGAGAGAAAAGCAGAGAAAGGAGGGGGAAAAGGCCCTTTACTTTCCAAAAAGGACCATAAATGCCTTCTTCTCTGTCCATTTGAGAGATATTTTTTCTAGACATGTTCTTGAGTGGTTATTTTTCTGCTCTGTTATCCCTCTGCACTCTCTCAGTTGGCACTCTTTCATTCCCTCATCTAGTCCTCTTATTCTCTCACTCCCTTCATTCTGCAGAGGAGAAAGGACCCGTCTGTCTGTCCAGGCCGGTCAGAGCACGGCCTGAAATCAATATCTAGCATTAACCACACACACATACTGACAGACAAAGACAGACAGGCACAAATAGACAGACAGAAACACAGAGAGAGAGGCAGACACAAAGACACATACACAACAAGAAAGAGAAGGGCTGTGTTTGGCAGAGAGGACATCCACTACTGTTCATAACCAGCTGTCACTTTTACACAATTACTGATGATACGCATTAAGGTTCAGTCCCTGCTCTTCAGACATGTTCTAATAGTCAATTTCTTAGAATTTCATTCTACATCATTTTATTAGAATTTCTTTCTGATATTAGCATTATTAGAATGACATTCTGGATATTAATTGTATTAGAACTTCACTTTGAATATGCATCCTCAACGCCATGTTACACAGTTATCAAAGTTTGACCAATTCTAGACACATTTAAATCAAGCTACACACTGGAGGTACATTATTTGAAGTTTGTGGAGTTATAAAGTGAGGGGAAATGTCCTAACAGCAGTGTGAGAAAGGAGGTGCAATGCACCACTTCCAAGCGGTAAGTTATATGTATATAAGTTTCATAGATAATACACTGACAGTGATATTATCTCTTAGTTGCAGGTCTAAGGCTGTGTTTATGTAACAGGGCTGAAGTGGCACAAACTTTTTATCACCAAAATATGACACATATCTTTTATACTTAGATTTTGAAATATATTTCAAATCTGGCTTCAGCGATGAGATTTCTGAGCGCCTAGGGGCAACACATTCATGATCATTTATCAGTATCTGATCAAATGCAATATATGTGCAATCTCAGAAAGTACTACTTAAACACAAAATATTTATCAGGTGCCCCAGAGGTGAGAGGACTTTCTGTCATCTAACCAAAAACTTGTGTATGGAGTGTATGGAGATGGCTGGTCACTACTAGAACCAGGTTCTTTGGTCAGGGAAGCCAAAAATATAGCTTTTTTTAATCAACAAGGTTTGTTTTAAGTTAAAAGAGGGGGTTTATACAAAAACACTGTTTCTGTTAAATATGGTGGATGATTTGTGATGTTTAGGGCTGTTTTTTTCCAATGTTAGGATGCATGGCATCATCAGGCCATTTCAGCCAGTTTACCTTCTGCCAAAATGCTGAAGAAAAATTCTACTGTGGGGCTGAAGCTAGAGAGGAGAGGACCTACGACCCAGGAGGATCTGAAGAGATCCTCCGATCTCAGCAGATATTATTGGAGAAAATATATTCTTGCATTTCTGTCTTCTTAAAGGGGACATATTATGCAAATTTCACTTTTTAAAAAAAAACTATGAGCTATACAACTAATCTAGTGAGTGGGGTATCGAAAGATGAGGGGCAGTTCTATGCAAATTGGCCCAGTTTGACGTCATACTGGCTAACTTTTTTCAGATTTTCAAAAGGAGGCTGAGAAACCATTGGCCCATAAACTGTTTTTTCCACTGGCCAAGGGTCCAGGCCTATCATATCTCCCATTTCAGTCACACTCAGTCCCACGCTAGGGTTCACATGCTACCACCAACACTGGGGGGTGAAGACTAGAACCTGCCTGTACGAAGTCATGAAAAAAAAACATTTATCATCATGAACTGCCCCATATCATACCCAAAACTGGTCCAGGGCTACATCCATGAATATAGCATACATTTTAAGTAACAGCAGTTAAGTACACAAGCCTGTATCTTCTTTTTCATTTTTTTTTTTCCAAATAACTTGAAATCGCCAGCTGTCCCTTACACTGGGTCAAAATGGGCAACAGACCAATAGAAATGGTGTGAAATTACTTAGGATAAAGTCCTGTTATATGAACTTACATCAGAAGAACCATTTTCTTTCTTATTTCAATGGAAGAAACCTTTGGAACCAGAAAACTGGGACACATTCCAGTTCGTTCCAGTCCAGTGCACGTCATATCTGCCAGTAGTGTTCTAGTTTTCTCCCCAATTCAGTCATGCTGAATTCCACCCACTAACTAGGGTTCACATAATACCACAAACACTGAGAGAGGGATAGCTAGAACGTGCCTGTTCAGAGTCAGGAAAAGAACCACTGACCTGAACAGCCATGAACATCACAGAATGGCTCAGCACACCTGGTATAGAACTGCCAATTCAGCCACGTCTGGCCATAGTGATGAGGAGAAGTGACGCATCCCTTCCTCCCAAAAGACAGCAAAACTGTGCTCTCATCGACTCCAGGCCTGTCAAACCACTGGTGAACGAACTCAAGGAGAAGATCAACACATACACTGTTGTCCCACTCAAGATGTTTTTGTTCAGAGCAGTCACAGTTTCAGTCTCAAGCAGACGAGAAACTAGAATTAGAACTGAGAAGCATCAAGGCAGGGAAATCGAATCAGAGCTAAAAATAAGAACTTAGGAAAAAGGCTCTAATAAACCTGCAAAATAAACGTGTTAAATGAGGTGTGTTGGGCTGCCTACCCTCCATTAGGATGCACATCACAGGTGCAACAACATACAGAAAGTGCATCTGCGCCACAGATCTCAGGACAGATCACGAGTGGGGTCAGAGATTACACAACAGCACTGTCTCTGCTTCAAGCACATGTCAATGTCGCTGAGGGATGGGGATGTGGGAAGAATCAGACCAAAGAAGCCATGAAGGCTTGCTGACATGATGCCGTCTGTATTCCACACAACAACCAAAAGACCAAACAGCATGACTGAAGCATCTATAGGAGACATCTAAGGGCGAACGCTCACTGCAGTCCCAACTGAAAGCCTAAAAAGCAACGGCTGAATCTTAAACGGGTCCCTACTCCCCATTTCATACCCAAAAGTGATGTAGGGCTACTTTCATGGAATGTACTAAGTGTGAAGTAGTATATCATCGCTGTAAGAACAAAACCTTGTATCTGCTTTTTTTTAATATACAAAATAAGTTGAAATCGCCAGCTTCTCTTTTCACTGTCAAAATTCATGCAGAATAGACAAATAGAAACGGTCTCAAATTACTTAGGATAAGATCATGTTATATTATCGTAATTTTTAATTATCATTTTTCCCTCTCGTGTAAAGTCAATAGAGGTCATGGACTGATCAATTAACTGTTAAGGCCAACCTTGATTTTACAGCCAGGCTTACAAAGTTTATTAGCTTTCTATTTTACTATAATTTGTCCATTTATACCTTCCAGTTCACAGTGTGGGCTCCAAGTGAGCACGGAGTACTAGATGTCAAGGGAAAATAATCTTTCCTTCTGTAAAATGCCATGCAGCGCTTCACATAGTTTGTAATATAATGGCTTTTGCTCCAAAATAGTGATCTATACGTCTGAAAAGCATTTGGGACCATTAAGCACTAGAACTCTGGTCCTGGAGGGTCGGTGTCCAGCACAGTTTGATGGTTCCTCTCCTAAACCTGAGGTGAAGCAGGTGTTTCTGAACAGGGAAATCACCAAAACGTGCTAGACCACAGCCCCCCAGGACAGGTGTTCACAAGCAGTTCAGACGGAGGGCCAGAGGTCAGTAATTAATATTGAACTATATGGAGTGTGTAACAGGGTCGGATAACGTTGCATACAGTAGGTATTATCAGAAAAAATCATCTGAAACACATACTGGATATGTTACGTACAAAAAAGATCAATGATTTTCCCCAAACTGACTGATTTCTGGAGTGATGGGAATAGAGGACCTGTTCCAGTTCAATCCCAGAAGACTTCAGTTTTGAGCACTAAATTCTAAATACCTTTAGTGACTAAAGCTGTTACTGTCCACTGTCAAGGCACTGCAAATGTACAGCTTACAGCTAAAACATAACACGATTAGTAACCTGATTCTACTCCGCTGTGCAGTTTCACACTGGGTTTAAATTAGTCATTATGTGCAAGATTCTCTAATTATAGTGTCTAACAGTCTGACCAGATGGAGATGTGCTCTCTAAAAAGGAATTAGGCTAAAAGTCATCGCAAAATGTGGATGATATGTTAAAAAAGGGGGGTGGGATTTTTAACTGACAAATCCATACAATGTAATAAACTTACCTGTATTATGGTTTTTTTTTACTTTACTTAATCAAAGCAATCCAACTGCAATTTGCTTGATATTGCCTGGAATGCTCAACATGATTAATGAGCATTTAAAAATGGAGACATCTGTTTTTGCAAATGAACTCATTTGTTTTCAAGGTTTTTAATAAAAAAGCAGTTCAATTTAACATGGTCAGTATTATCAGGCACACATTCTACACTGTGCTCAGACCCAAAGATAATAAAACTGCTTTACTGAAGATCTCTTAGGGTTTTGTAGGTCGTTTTTCTTTTTGTAAAATTGATCAGAAATCCATAAGGGATTCGATAAGCTTTTTAGCGTGCGAATGGGTCCAAATCTCCAAGCAAAAAAAGATGGAAGTTGTTTGTTTTTGCCCATATTTGACTAAATGTACTTTTTATGCTGATGTTTCCGCTCCAGTGTACATGACAATTCCGAGTGTTTTTGTACAGCATGTTATATTATTTTGTTTTATAAAGACATCACAGGAGCTTTAGGATTGTGACATGCATTCATTTACAAGGATCACTGTGTCCGATTAGTGTTTGTAGTGAAACCAAATACACAATGCAAAATGGACACACCTTCTAATCATTGAGTTCAGGTGTTTCAGCCACACCCACTGCCAACAAGTGTATAAGGTGTACAAGCACATATGCTCTTTAAAAACACTGGTAGTAGAAAGGTCATACTGAAGAGCTCAAGAACTTTATATACAGCCTAATAATAGAACGCCAACTTTGCCACAAGTCAGTTCATGACATTTCTGTCTTGCAAGGTCAACAGTAAGTGCTATTATTGTGAACTGGAAGCATCTAGGAGCAACAATAGCTCAGCTATGAAGAAGCGGCCCACTCATGAGGCAGCGCGCCGAGTGCTGGAGCGTGCAGAATGTAACTATCAACCATCCACTGCTGCACAAGATCTGAGTATGCGGGCTCTTCGTGCATATTTGCATATTCATGTTTGCATGAATATTTATACAAACTGTACATTTGAAACTTTAACAGCATTTATGTATTACACCAACCTTTTATATAAAAACATGGAAAATCCATTTTCCGTAATGTGGACAGTATATTATGCATGCATTTAAAACAGAAGGGCGTTCTGGATATGATAATAGACCTATTCCGTTTAATTTCGCATCTGAACTGAACCACCTTGCTGTATCTGACCTGCCATCTGTCATTTAAGTCTATATGTCAAGCAGTACACTCTCACTTTACAGCACATAGATAAACTATTCTATATTACTGTGCACACTGTACAGAGCTTGCTTCTGTTTGCCATATTTGTGAAGTTGGAAGAAACTTTTTTCTGTATATTTTGAATATCTTAGTTCAGCCTTTTCTCTTTCATCTTATCTTCTATATTTACAGTCTTATGGGTCGAATCAGGGACTCATACATGTTATACTTGTGTAACTGGTGTGTGACAAAGAATCTTGAATGAGTGACAATTCTACCTATAGGCCATCAGTAATAAAGGCTCTTACATGGTTCTTGGTTTTCATTGACACAGAACCTACATCATGTGAAGGGTCTTTTAAAAAGGGTTTTCACACGCATACATTAAAAGGTTGTTGTTACATGGAGCTCTTGGGAACCTGTTTTATCATTACTACGTCAACCTGGTTCATGATGATTTAACTACATAAAGAATAAGTGTTAAAAGCACTGACCTGTTTGTTGTGTTTCAAAAGTAATAAATATTTTTGTAGTTGTACATTTGTCATCTTATGACATTGCGATTGAGCTACGGTGTATCTTCAACAGCCTTGTGTAGTTTCCTGTAGCGCACTGTAGGACCTGTCTGAATATATTATAACCTTCCTTTTTGGGAATCCTGTAGACACTCCTGCATTATTATTTGACATCATTTTGATGAAAAGCTCAAAAGGCCAAAGTAGTGATAGCAGGTCCAGTGATGGGTATCTAAAATCCATACTAGACTGGTACTGCTTCCTGACTGACCCACTACTAAAATATGGAGAAGCTTCTGGACAAATGGTGCTATTTGTGTTACATCAACAACATACATCTGTTGAGCAGACATTTGTAGATCACTTGTCCCTTATTATAGAGTATATGTACAAAAGTATTATTTTTTCTAATCCTGGTGGCCCCTTAACACCAGTGAAGGACAATCTTAATGAATGGGCACCAATTCCTACAGAAACTCTCTAAAATCCTATGGAAATACTTCCAGGAAGAGTGGAAGCTGTTACAGCTGTGAAGGGGGACCAAGTCCATATTAAAGTATTTGAATGTAGTTAAATAGTGTATATACGGGAAACTCATTTCTTTGTTTTCTACAAAAAAATTATAGAGAGTAGTATCTATGAGAATACTGATAACTAGTATTAGTATCAATACCTATCCCTATCCACAGGATCAGCTCCTGAGAGAACTGTTTGAAGCCATCCAGTTCAGCTTCTACAGGTGAACTTCAGTCTGGTATGTAACGCAGGAGACTCTACCTGTTTATCTGGCGCAGGAGTGAGAGGTAATACATCCCAGGTATTATAAAATAACTCTTGTTTTTCGCTTAAACACAGATTAGGCCGTGTGTGAGTAAACAAGTTAAACCCGAAACAAACACAGTGGCCCTGGCGTCAGGACTCAACCCCTCATGACAAGTGCCAGTCGCCCCCTAGTGACTGGAATATGTACTGCACTTATTTATTACTAGGCCCTCAGTGACCTTTTTCAGGAAGTATAAAAAAAATAAATTCAAAAGTGTATTTGGAGGGCAAATGTGTACATATATATATTTTGTCAGAAAAAAGTTATTTTTAATTAGGTTTAGGATTGTATTTCAGTTAGGGTCTTAGGTTTAATAGAAAATGTATGTTCAGATTACAGATCAGTCACATTTAACAGATAATGGACAAAAGTTACACCAGCAGGCACTTTAGTGATATTGCATTTAAATGCAGACTTTAATATGGAGTTGGTCCCCCTTTGCAGCTATAACATATTCCACTCTTCTTGGAAGGCTTTCCATAAGATTTTGATGTTTCTGTGGGAATTTGTGCCCATTCACTCTGTAGAGCATTTATGAGGTCAGACACTGATGTTGGACAAGAAGGCCTGGCTCACAATCTTTGTTCCATCCCAATGGTGTTGAATGGGATTGAGGTCAGTCAAATTTTTTTCCACACCTAAACTCATCCAGCCATGCCTTTATGGAGCTCGCAGTGTGCACTGGGGCACAGTCATGCTGGAACAGAAAACGTTCTTCCTCCAACTGTCCACAAAGATTTTTTTATCTACTTGAAGTTTATTCTTATTTTCTGTTCTGGTGGAGCCTCAGAGATGAGAACTGAATCAATCATGTCTAGAAAGCTGGAAAAATAAGAACAACCATTATTGAGAATACATGTATTCATTTCATTCCCAGAAAAATGACAACCCCAGGAGTCATAGACTTGCTCCTAGACAAATGCTTACCGCTGCAGATGAAGAGGGTCTGCGGTGTCACTTAAAGCACGATGACAGCAGCTAAACACAGCAATCAATCATGAGGTTTCTTTCCTTTCGCTCCGTTTCACTCAGCAGAACGGACTCGGATAAGTAAGTGTTTCTCAGTTGAGAACCAAATGACATGTAGCAGAACTGAACACATTTAGGACTTTTCAGTCTTGGGCTTAAACCCACTTTTTCAACCATTGTCTCTCACATCAGGCCTGTGAGAGTCCCAGTGGAGATCTTTGATATTCCTGACAGCTGCAGACCTTCCAGCCTGCTAATGATTTAATGAGGCGTCTCAGGCTGGGTCCCTGTGCCTCTTCAGCTGGGCTAATGAGTGCAGTTTAAACACAGATTAGGCCTCCTCTGGGTCTCGCTCAAGACCAAACACATTCTTCTTCTAAGATGGAGCTTCTGTGAACATGCTGCCAAGATTAGTTTGATCCTCTCTGCCCGTGCCTGGATCCACCGCTAAGCTGCGAGGCCCAAACCAAAGTTGAGGGACAGCATCATCATGCAAAAGTTTTTGTTTTTAAAAGAGTATGTTTTAAATCTCTGGCAGTTCAGCTGAGATTTTAAAATACATTTAAATGTGAACGGTGTCATTCTGTGGATGGAACACTGCAAAAGATCCACACAACAATTCAAGAACATGCCAATTTTAGGCAAGAGGTCCTGTTTGAGGAGCACAGAAACTGGAGTTATATTAGACCCCACGGCAACAAATATGCCTACATCTGTTGTCACTGGTCAACATATAAATGCAACCAGTAGTTGCTATAAAACATGTTTCATTAGTGAGATACTGACACTCCGTTGATTTATTGTTGTATAAACCTAACAAACAGACAAGCATCAAAAACTGCTGTCACTTTACCGTTCCCTTTATACCTCAGACACTGTCAAAAACATCAGAGATACAAGAGAGGAGGGGAATGAGCAATTTGAATTCACAGCCCACCTCTGCCATCTGGCAGAATTTCAGAAGAGTTTATCTCCGCCCACCACTCGCAAAGTTCCCTCAGAACACTGCAAACTTCAGACAAACACACACACTCTCCTTCAGCTCTACCCATGGGGCCGGATGGGTAACCGAAAGGACAAAACAGGCAGAGCGGAGAGCAGACGTGATGTTTTATCAAATCATTAATAAAAGAGAGACGACCCGATGCGCTTGTGAAGACTGAATAAGTAATTACACTTTCATAACTTCATAATGGCTTAGGGGGAATAAGCCTCAACCAGAGATAATTAGGACACACAATGACTTCTGGGAGGGAGGGGCAGGCATGATCAAGAGGGAGAAAAGGAATGAGAGTGTCAGATAGGAGATAAAGTGACGAGGAAACAAAAAAAATGCGTATATTAGATCAAATAAGTATTCACAATGATGTGAAATTCAATACCCTTTATTTAAGATATCCATTCCTTACATTTTTCTTAATTTACTGTTTCCACTGGGTCCAGTGGGTTGTGTGGGTAGGTTTATGTTCCACAAAACATCCCAATTTGTTTAAATCCATTTTCTAACTTCCACTTGTCAACTGAATAGTAGGATACATGCAAATATTGAAATGTGATTTTGTCACATCACAAACACAAATTTGGCAGTTTCTGAAGCTGAAATTCCATCTTTAGGCTGATGATCGATTCATGCATTGTAACATTTGATGTCAGAGTCAATGAGGTGAGGAACTTTTCTTTTTCTGTGATAAGGGCCCTTTAATGCAATCAAAACACATTACACAAACCATTCTCCTGGTGACTCTAGAAAACTACTCATGCCTTTAAAAGTTGCATGAGTGGATCAAACTGCTAGACATTCATTTGAGTGGTACTTTAAATTTAAGAGTCATTCATAGAGTGGCCATGCACCTGCCTGAGTGACATTCTCACAGATTCCGCACTGTAAATAGCTCTATTTCTTTCTTAAAATGTGCAGCCCATTGTTCTTGCTAGAGCAACTGGTTGACTTTTAGTGTCTCCAAAATGGTAATGTGATGCCATTCGCATGCTAAAACACATAGATGCTTTTTTGGCATTCACCAGCTGCTTAATGCCGAGTGGGAAAATTAGTTTTACAGTAATGAGACTTGAAAGAGAAAATAAACAAAAATCCACTCGTAAATATTTATTCCTCATCTTCTCTGGATAAGTTTGTTCTATGATTATGTACATATCTTACACAACATTTACAGAAAACGAGCAAAAGAAAAGGCTGGAGACTTCAGACCATGGTCTGTTTCTACAGTACAATTCCATACAGAAGTAGTCTTGGTTAGTGTTAGGGCCGTACGACTAAACTGGCAACTCCCCTAGCAGCTCATCAAGATCATCTGCAAGACAAACACACATTAATAATGCAATATATTAGGAATGTTAAGCTTGGAATCACTAACCACATGAATCACATACGATAATCAGTCCGTTTTCTGGAAAAGCCCAGTCTTAAATAACTTAAATAAATAAAGAAGCTTTATGTCCCATTGAAATGAAAAGTCCTTGTCCTTGACTAGGTCTAGGTTTTTAGGCAACCAGAACAAATAAAATGTGGATTTAAATATTACATACTACTCACACAATCATTTCATATGTTTTATTTAATAGTTCACCCTACCTGCATCCCACAGGGCATCCTCTGAGACCTCTGTCTCTGTAGGCTGAATCACACTGACAGGAGCTGCAGGGTTAGCTAATTTAGTACTCTGCTCTTCCTCCTCATCATTTAAATGCAACTCCATCCGAGACACAGGGCCTGCTACAGGTCTGGAGGACCCACACGGCTGCAATTCAACATCCTACACACGCAAAAAAAGGTGAACAGGTGGTGTTTTCAGTTCTGGAGTATGTGAAATTAAGGCTTTGCATAATGGCAAAAACATAATGTTACAATACTTGTTAGTGTCCAGGATGTGGATCAAACAATCAATTAACTTTGAACAGACAATGCACCTGTAAAACAGTAGCACTAGGTCACCATTTTTGCTTAAAAAGCTGCAGCTAACTGGTGAAAATGAATTTAATATGCAAGATAATGGGCTAACACCCAATTAGCTATAACCCAAACCTTACTGACCATACCTTCCTTAATACCTTCCTATTAAAAACTTTAGGATAATTCTAATTGTTCATAATTCTTCATACATTTCACCATGAAGACCAAATATGAATACACACCAGCGCAGACTGCAAAAGCTGGGAAGAGGCACCGAATGCTCCCTCAGACGAGTAGATTTTGAGCAAGTTGTTTGTTGTAACATTCAGGTAGTGATTCCGGTGAGAAGGTGAGAATACACCCACCTGTGCCAAAAGAGCAAAAAAAGAAAAGCATCAGAGTGAGGCTGAAGGCGCCTAAACAAATATCCCTCCCATTATAGAACAACAGAATTTGAAGATTTTATTAGTAGCTATTCGTCGATATTCCACCCTCATATCCATTGTATAGTCTAATGCTGAAGAGTGAAAATGTTAATGGAAACTCAACTGAGGCCAAATAAATTGTAATTTGAAGAAACACTACAGAAATGTAATATATTAATCTGACACTTCCATCATTGCAGACACTGATACCGCCTAATGCAGATCCCCAGTCCCTGAAAATGATAATTCATAAGTCTGATTTCCTTTTTATTATTTTTTTTTTTTACATGCAAAGTAATACAGTGTTGATAAGCTATCATTTATTCCACGTTTTATTCCACATTTTAGAGAGATGTGCTTATTTGTTCCTGTCTCACCTACAGAAAATAACATCCTAGTCACCATGCTGGCAGTAATGAGTGCATTTTGAACAGTGGCTACATTACTTGTTTGAGAAGTAGCACAACACCAGGCTTCAACTCTCCCTGTCTGTCCTCCAGCAAACGGCGGTGAACAGTGCCCTGCATCTCTCCTACAGCACAGAGCATAGCATTATATTATACATACACACATAGGCAAACAACAAATGAGCAGGAGAGGTGGTGTCCAGTCACTGGTCAGATTGACAAGCTGTATAGGTATGGCATGATACAATGTTTTTCACGTCTGATACAAATACTGATACCGCAATCTCCAATGCTGTTACACACAAACTATGAACTGATTCAACTTTCCACTTTGCTATGATGCACATGCAGCTATATGCAAACATCCATGTTACATTTGTTCTTGGATTTTATAGATTGATGGTATATTTATCCAACAGCTGCTGGTCTTTTGCATATATAAAGTACAAGCTGACATTCCAGTACTGTTGCTTACATTCCAAAGCATTTGCCCAATTTATGGATGTTAAACAAATATAAAAGAAATTTTCTTATACAAAATTGTAATTTTTTTTTACATCTAGTTTAGAGTTTCTAGTTTATTTATGTGTGTATTTTTTGTACTCACTTTATACGTGTATAAAGCTGGAATGACAATGTTTACTTTGACGCTGCCTTTTATGACTTGTCCATTATTGCATTCTGCACACATGGTAGAATCACCAATGGCTCTTTGTTAGATATATTTTTAATATTTTAACAGCATAAAGAATGAGAAGCCACAGCCTTGCTGCTCCTCTGTGCAACTCATGTCCTCATCTGTGTCTTTATACAACATGTCGATCAAAATTTAGTAAAGCATTTCTATGATCATTTAGGCTGTTCCAGCATCCAAAGTGTGATTTTGGCCCGTAACAGACTGATACTGATAGTGTGTCCAATTGGCACATTCCTAATTAAAACAGAGCGCTTAATAACACTGAAGAAAAGTGTATATACTGCATATATGTGTTCATGTATGTGCATAAAAGCAAAGAAAACATAATGACTCAAACCACAAATACTGCTCAACCTGTAAAGGCACTCATATATGTGTGTGTGTGTGTGTGTGTGTGTGTGTGTGTGTGTGTGTGTGTGTGTGTGTGTGCGCATTTCTGAAGGTTTTGAGCCACCCCTTCAATTCACCTTGTCAGTGCAAAAACTGTCTGCCAAACTGTTTCTACTTTATACAAAGTAAATCAAAATAAAGAAACAGGAAAAATATTTTATCATGACAAAGCCCTTAAAGACACAAGGAGCCTAGATAAAGGAGTTCCAACCACCAGTATACTGATCACCTTTGTAGATGGTATTTGTTCTGCTTGAATGATTCATACGTGGGTCTCTGTGTGTCTTAACCAAAAAAAACATTCCTCGGAAACTGGTCAGGTTCAAGGACTGGACTGAAAACGAGTGTCTTTTAAGAAGCCTGGAGAACTGTTCCTCAAGACCATATCAAAAAAGAAAGAAAATCTGGCTCTTTGGAAACAAAATATAAAAGGAATAAGTGGTTGCACCATAATTTTGCACAGCACTGTTTGTATCTAGTCTCATTTTCCATCCACAGTCACAATTAAACCAATAGTTTGTCAGCAAATTAACAGTTTTCCCACTTATGCCATCTGTAGCTCTAGTAACAAACACGAACATCTCTCTGCCTACATCTATGTTGTTATTAAGGTGGTTCAGATTTCTTGATGTAGTTGAGGCCACAGTATATTTGCAGGCTGTAATAATAAACCAAATTGTATTTTCTACTCAAAAGCTGCAGGCAGCCTTTTTAGAAAAGAGCATCTATTTTCAAAAGCCTAATCAGAAGTTCTGATCTCGAATCAGTTATTGTGGCAACAACAAAATACAGTAATCTCTCTAGCCCTGGTGGTTTTCTCTCTGTTGTGATGTTTTGTCTATTGTCACAGTTCACAGTAAGCAAGTTCTACTGTGTCCTAAACCACACAGACTGACCACAGTGAAGACCTGGACGCTGTGTGGGTTGACAGTTTTTTTCTGTATTTACAGAAAAGATTCAAGTGATTGTTGGCAACATTATTCTCGCAGCAGCAATTCTAAAGTAGAGATGCAACATTTGGACTCCAGTATTGTCTTGGTTGATATCAGGGGAAGGTGCAATTTGTGTAAATGTTTCTATTTGTCCCGAAACCATTTCTTTAAAACATTATTATGATCAATATAGTTAGAAATGCAGACGAGTTTCTAGCCAAGACACAAAATGTATACTAGCAAGGTACCCTTTTTAAAATTTTCTCCAATGCATAATCCAGTCACTGGTTATACATTTAAGCAAACATCAATGGTGTGATTGACGCACTGATCGCTATTTACATAAAAAAATTAATAGAAATAATATGCATTATTTGTTAAATAATGTAAAAGCATATTATTATTTGTTAAGTACCACCTACTATTGCACAACACCACTTTTTATTTTACAAATAATTAAACCCAGTAGATATTAATCTAATACTACTTCTTAAAAATCAACTAAGCCTTATAACAAACTGTTTTCATGAAAGCACTTCACTGAAGATTAGCATCTCAAAGTAGGCCATCATGCTCAAACACTCCACTAATCGAACAGGAAGAAACACAAAGTGAACAGGACTGCAGCTTCTGAAATGGATCCCTACTCCCTCATTAATGTTGTGCTATATAGGCGTGAAGTGTTTAGTTTACTAACTAGCGCATAATTCGGTCCATGAATTCAGACAATTTTTCCATTCTCTGCTCACCAGTCACACAAACAATCCTACACTAACAATAGCTGTTTGAGAGGCTGAGGCTGGCTTCGTATTCTTTAATCAAACCTTTATTTACACTAAGGGTATCCCTCATTTACAATGCAGTCAAGCATTTACGGTGCATAAAGAGACTGAAAATATTAAAATGGAGTTTAATCAGCTTGAAACACGATAGACCAAATAAAAACAGCTAAAACAAGGTGAAAAATAAAATGCGAATTATGAAGTATAAATCAATTAGAATTCAAGATTATTAAATAAATCTGACCATCAAACACAATACAATAGTATCAAAATCATAATTAAAGCAATGGAAAAAACAAGCATTTTTAGATCAAACAAATACAGACTGTGTGGAGATGGTTCCTGATGCTCGAGGTAAAAGTGGATTTTCTCATGACCTGATAGATCCAGTCAAGGGGACGTATCTGATATTAGCCATTATTTAAGAAGATTAGGAATGTGATGCAGGGCAGCGTAGGAGCAAAGATCGCTTTATTCTTAACCATAGAAAAATCAGTGTGTGTGTGTGTGTGTGTGTGTGTGTGTGTGTGTGTGTATGTAGGTTTCACACAGGCCACATTTTACAATTCACATTCACCAAATAAATTCATTAAATAAATTAAAATGTGCATCAGTATGTTCTCTGCAGAGGATCCATACTTATTTTTACTTAGAAAATCAATTAAATATGACCGGGGCGCCCAAACTTTCGCTCAGTACTGTAACATTCAGCTGTCCGTTGCTTAGTAACAAGATACTCTAAACACATTTTAGTATATATCCACTTATTAGTCATCTACAGTGTTCGCTAGAAATAACAAGCACATTTCGGGAGATTGCAGTGGCCCCAAAATCTCTCTGGAATGCTGTTTTACAAGTCAGAAAAGAGAAAATTGGTCAAAAACGCAGACAGAGATGCAAGATGCGAGCCACTTCAGGTAGAAATGGAACCTATATTGGTATCAGTATTTACATCGTTCACTCATTGTGTATCGGAAGGATAAAGCCCATCCATATTACAGTTCGAAGTTTCCGATGGACCATGAACCCGTTAGAACGTAACAACACAACATGAGACCTTACCATTCCATTTTCCATCTAATTATGAATCCGTGGCAACTTCATTATGCAACTGAATGACAGATAATTAAACCTGGCCGATGTTAATATTCCTGCTTAAATCAACTGAGCCTTAAAACTGTTTTCATGAAAGCACTTCACTGAAGAACAGCATTTTCAATTGTCTGCTCACCAGTCACACAAACAATCCTGTACTAAACTGAATGAGCAACTATCCTTAGCTGTTGGTTTGACTAACATGATGTTTGGAGATTTGGGTCTGGAAACACAAAAGAAAGAAAGACAGACAGCTACTTTACTTTGTAAAGTGTGTAAAGCCAGTGTACCAACGGTTATAAATACGGTTGCTTTGTGCAATACTACCAACTTAATCCAGTGCCTGCAGAGGTTTCACGTGAAAGAGTACAAGCAGAGCCAACAGAGAATTACAACCCAACCAAGCTTTCCGGAGATAAACTTCCGGCAGACAACCAAAACCTTACAGGGTTCAGTGATGCCGTTTTGTTGCTTCACAGTTGTTGCTGCTGCACAAACTTACTGCCTCACTTGACTTGTTCTTCAGATTTAGAATTTCCTGACTTGAAAGCATTTTTAATCCTTACAAAGTCGCCCTAATATTTAGTTTAGATGATGCAGCCAAGCTTATTATTGTGTATAACATACTAGAAAGGTTTTAGATCTTCAAGATGGTTTTCAGTTTTGCATTTCAAATATCCAGTTTGAATGAAAACATGCTGTGTGGTTTATTTATTACACGATGCAATCGTAGACACAATGCCAACAATAATGATAATATTAAAGTAAAAAGAGCTCTTTAGCCGAATCTGTGTCTGTATCGGCAGTTGTATATCCGACTTGGATTTGAAAAAATGTGGATCCGCCCATCCCTGGTTTCAAGCTCGATTCATTGCAGGATTAGACAAGATTTATATCCTTTTATTCCTGAATATTCTGCTGAGATCAACCCAATATGGATAGCTGGCATCGGATCTGCGGCAGTTATACAGACCACTTTCCTCAGTCGATACAAAAAGCACGAATCAAAACAGTCACACATATATCTGTGTGTGTGAGATGTATATCTTACCTGTGGGGTCCCTGAACACTGCTTTGGCATCAGCATGTGTGTGCAAGATACTCTTCAAAACCACAGCCATGTTAGGAACCTTATTCTTCACCAATTGCCGCAGTGCTGCCTGGGAGAAGAGTGTGTGTTAACGAAGCCCAAAGCAGACATCAAACAAAGTAGAAAGAGCACAAGCAGAACAGGAAACTTCTAATGAAACCAGGCCCCCCGCAACCTCCAGGCCTCTGGAAGGCTAATGAACTATCTCAGCATTCATCACCCTGATGAATAATTAACATGTGTCTGCCATTAGCGGCAGTTCGTTATGGCACGTCGAAAAAACACATTAAAATTATAATGGCTGCGTTAGTACGACTGATGACGTTTGTGATAATCGTTTTTAACGAAAGAATAGCTCATCAGTCCTGATTACAGTACAAGACTGTCTCTGCAAGCATGAATTAAACAATAGCAACATTGATTTCAAGATTCAAACAGGACTGAATCACAAAAAACTAAATATGAAGAAAAAAAAAAACTTAAGTGCGGTTTTTACCATTCGGGAAAGTAACCTACGGTACAAATGTTCCCCTTACTTTCCGCAGCACCATGACGATGCTGTACGAATGCAAGAAACAGGAAGAGTTTCTCTCATCCAGTCCCATCTCAGTCTTCATCGTTGCCCACGGACCCCCACTGAACTCCTCTTCCTCGCTCCCTTGGGAATTTGGGACCTGCTTACATACACACTGAGTCAGTCTGATGAAAGCTAATGTGCCCCTAATAATACTAATTATTACACAGTTTTGTAATAACTGTACATTAAACACACATGGTGTAATACAGAGGCAGATCTGTTGCTGCCAGACTAAGTTGAATTGATGAGCAAAGACATCTCTGGAGACTGATCTTTGCTTCTTCAGATGTATACTGAAGCTGTGAGGCTAATGTAGTTAACAAGGCTGCTCAATTAATCAAATGGAAATTTCAATTTTGGCTTCAAATCATTATAAAAGCAAGATAACTGAAATAATCTAGTATGTCGCTACAGAACATAACAGAACGAATCAGCATAAAGCCTCCAATGATGTAATCATAAATCACATCAGTACATAGACAGAAAGATTGAATCATTTTTCCAGTTTATTTTGTATTCATATATACTGAACATAGATTTCCTAGCTTTTAGCAGTTTGTGGAGGTGCACTTAAGTTGATCTTATTTGATTTGATCAAATGTATTATTATTATTATTATTTCTGTCTTCCACTCATGTATATTTCCAAGAAAATGCATTGTTCTTTAAGCTCAATAAATGCATGATGTTTCCAAAGTCATTCCAAATGAGGAAGCTTGATAAATAATCGTGATCTCAATACTGAACAAAAAAATTGTGATTATGATTTTTGCCGTAACTGACCAGTAATAACAATGTATACTCCACAAATCAGCACTGTGTAACCTGCAGGCTTAACTATCACATATTTGCCTTAAACCTAAAGTAAGAGTTAACAAGCCAGTTTATTTCTTAGTGCTGGTCCAAAGCCTGGGTAAACGGGGAGGGTTACGCCAGGAAGGGTATCCAGTGTAAGAGCTCAGTTTTAAATAGACTTGCTGATGTAGTTTTTGACACT
Organism: Brachypetersius altus; assembly: GCA_037974465.1. NCBI lineage: Eukaryota > Metazoa > Chordata > Actinopteri > Characiformes > Alestidae > Brachypetersius > Brachypetersius altus. The sequence continues at coordinate 5,283,187 of JBBPDB010000028.1, read as the reverse complement.
GACACATTGTTATCTATAAAAAAGGACACAGCTATATGAGAGAAAGACAGACAGAGGATGTTTGTGTGTGGGTGCGTTTTATATTACCTCATTTCGTAGGCGAGCCACAGCTCCATGTGCTGGCGTCTGAGGGACTGTCACAACAATGTCATCTAGATTCCGCCCATTGGTCTGTGATATCAGGAAAGAGAGACACATAAAACAAATAACAGGTATTTTTACAAGCAAGCTTATTTATCAGAGATGAAAATCCAACCCATCCCTCCTTAGATACTGAACTGACTGTCTGCACACAAATGACTGAGAAATTTGTGTTTTTTTTCCCAAGTAAAATAGAGAATTACCAGCCAGACACCAGAGCCAATAAGGGTATAAGCATATACTTTCACATTTACAACATTTGATAGATGCTCCTATCCAGAGTGACATATATGAAAGAATCATGGCAGTTTATTGTGAAGACTGTGTTACGGCAGTGTGTGACCTGAACTTATAGTTTATAAGCAACAACTAATTTAAGTCTATTTAAGCTGGACTAGTTTTGAATGAGGAGATTCTAAAACTGAAATGATATACAATACCAGTCACGAGTTTAGACACAACTTTTCACTCAACGGTTTCCTTTGTTTTTATTATTGGCTACATTGTAGATTAATACTGAAAACATCACCTACTGCTCTGATGACAGCTTTGCACACTCTTGGCATTTTTTTTTACCAGATTCATGAGGAATCGACCTGGAATGGTATTTATTTACCCTAGATCATTAAACATTATGTATGGATCTATGGTGTGGTGCTAAAGACAAAGAACGATCAGCAAGATGGGTTACCTGCTGCGGCAAAGCACCTGCTGGTCCAGGAAAGCGACGAGTTTTGGATCGGACCGTGTCCCTCCGTGGTCTCTGAGGCGTCTTATTGGCAGCGGACACCAGCTGCACCAGATGATTGGTCAGGACAGGCGTATGGAGGGGACGGGGTGTCCGTGTCTGAGATGGAGCAGGAGATATAGCCTGGAAGAGGGACTCGGGGCGGCGCTGTGGTGCTCTGGGAGTCACAACCCCTCTCTGTAACTCAGGTGATGCTCTCACAGGTCTGGGACTGGAGAACCTCACAAAGGACTGGCATGTACTCTGAGGAGGAGCTGCACAATATGTTATTTATTGTACATTATGAAAGGGTTACTGTTTGCTTTATGATAATCATCAGGAGATAAACCAATCTCTATATTGTTCCATTTTGTCTTTAAATGAAGTAAGTTCTTCATATAATGCAACAACCCAATCATTTTAATCAAAATGACTTTGTGCAGTAATGTGTTTTGGGACACATTTTAAGCACATTTTCTCAAGCATGTAAATCCAAATGAAATCTGGAAATGACAGCTGTTTAAATTCACATTTAAAAATGACTATTTCCAGGAACATCCATAGTAATTTAATCTATTCACAAATTCAGCCAAAATTTATTAACTGCTTGTAACTCGTATTTGTCACAGTGCACTGGTTTAGTCAACTCTCTAAGCCATTTCCAAAGTCCTTTGGCTAATCCAGTATATTTGAAGTCCCAAGAAACAGAGTAAAACACAAAATATTCAGAAAGAACAAACAAGGCAATCCTTCTTGTAATAAATATGGATTTTTAGATTATGCTGCTTCTGGCAAATTTCCTACCTGAGGGTACATTCTGTACTACATTCATCACAAAATGCAGAAACAATACTGTAATATGATATTTTGGCCATATTATGCAGTCCTTCTCTGTGGTGGAGAAGTGGGCACATTACCTTGTGGTGTAAATGTGGAGGGACATGGGGGCCTGATAACAGAATGTGGGGTTCTAGGTGTTAGAACAGTATTGCAGAACCCTCTGAGAGAAGACACAACTGGAGTATCTTCTGCTGGCTTAGCAGAGAAAATGTTGTCAGTGCCTGTTGCTGAAGCAGGCTGGTGCCTGGAGGCGTTCTGAAAAAGACCCTCATCCAACTCCTCCAGATCCACATCCCACTCATCAAAGTCATCCTGGGGGAGGTCGCTGGAGGGTGGAGGGTTTGATTGCTCAGAAGGAGGCTGCAGGGATGAAACAGTGCTGGAGCCTCCCAAAGGTGCTCGAAGAGAAGCAGTGGGTTTGTGAATGGCAGAGGGAGCAGGAGATGAGGAGTTTGGGTGGGAGAGACTTCTTAAACCCTTAATAGACCCCGGTTCTGAAGTACCGTCCTGGGAGCTGGCTGATATGCTGAAGGAGCCTTGATGTGCATTGTGGTTGTGGAAGGTGGTTGATTCCTGAGAGGGTGCAGACGTTGGGCCTGTAGAAGATCTTGATGCAGAAGGAGGTTCAGATGTGTTTGTCCAATCAGCTTCCAGCAAGTCCTATATTAGAGCAATATACAAATCATTATAAACACAAAGCAACACACACTGCTCCACAGTTACTATCAGACTGTAAAACTACACAGACTACAGATTAAAGTCACATCAGTCTGTATTTAGACTCTAAAAAATACACAGCCATTACACACTGGATTCAAATTTCTACACACATTTCTACCAGATTCATACTAGCTTAACATCTATACAGAATTATTACTGTAGGACTGAAGAAAACTACAATGCAGATTCATCCTGGATTTGAATGATAAAATTATTACTGTCAGATTCTTTTTTTCAAGACCCACTTGCCTTAAAAATTAGTCAATTGTACAGCAATGTCAATGTCAAACATTTCTGTCTCATCCAAAATCAAATCTACCAATTTGGTCAAAGACCTTAAGCTCACATGAAGCCATTAGAGCAAATCATAACACTGCCAATATACACCAGATTAAAATCTCAGCAGTTATTAGTGTAAAATGAAACAGAGAACAGATTCAGAGCGGATTAAAATCACTCCATAATAATTAAAACAAGACTAAAATCCATACACTGCCAGTTCACACTGGATTAAACTAACCCAGCAGTTATTCCTGTGAGACTGTAAAAAACTACACACATGACTGAATTAAAATGTCTCCATAATTAGTATTTTAACACTGAAAACAACACAGACTGTAGATTCATACTGGATTCAAATGTCACAGTTTCTACTATTAGACTTATCAAGACCTTCTTGTATCAGAACATCTACTATGATTTGGGTGGCCTAGTGGTTAAGGCATCCACCCTGCGACCAGAAAGCCCAGGTTCGATCCCCAAGACCGCTAGACACTACTGAGGTCCCCTGAGCAAGGTACCGTCCCCACACACTGCTCCCCGGGCGCCGTGTTCGTAGCTGCCCCCTGCTTCACTTGGTGAATGGGTTAAATGCAGAGGGTGAATTTTGTCCTGTTCACACTGTGTGCAGTGGTGTGTTCACGAATGATCACTTTTACTTTCACTTCAAAGTGATTGGCGTATACTATAAGTCTTTAAACCCATTCATGTGTAGCCCTTGTAATTAGTTTACAGTTCAGTGTTAAATGGCAATGGCCGATGCAATTCACTGGATCGCAGTACTGACCCCATAACACTGTTCCCATTAACAGTGACCTTTTCCACTTATATGCCATGCCCATAAACCAGAGGTGTCTCAAGCTCCAGAACAGTTTGGTGCTTCGCCATCTCAAACACATTCACTAAACCTGGCAATTAACAGGTGAGTTGAACCTCCTCTGAAGAACATCTGTGTTCATTTGTGCTGTCTAATAGACACTAAAACGTCCATTAAGACAGAGAAGCAGTTTATTCAACATTTCCAACATCATCAAAACAAACATGTACCATATGAAACTTGCCTTTGAACAGTCACACACAAGATAAATGGATGTTACATGTCTAGTTTTGGTCTCCCGCTCTTTAAATGTCAAGTATTTTAGGGACATGAGCACAGTCATACAGTCACAGACAAAAGTTTGAACACACCCAGTCTAATTGCATGTTTGATTTTGCAAGCAAAAATAAGTTAAAACATACGGTCTTCGTCTGTAAATGTCAGTGTAGTTTAACAGTATGGAAAAATTCAACATATAATATAATACATAAACACAATATGTGGCATTGCTTTTGCACACATATTTTCTGTTATTTTATTCTAATATATTAAATTCAGCAAATAAATAGTAATTATGCTACTAAAATATGGGACCTCTGTGGAATACATGTAGACTAGTAAAGATCAACAAATCATAATTTGGCTTGGGGTGCCAAATCTTTTGTACATGGCTGTCACTGAGGAGGTAAATACTGCTCTATTCCAACAAAGAAGTTGTATGGTGTAAATGTTACAACAAACAATACCAAGATTTAATACTGACTGTATGTAGAATATGAGGCAGGTATGAGATATGTCGTCAATACAGTGAACAAATATGTTACACTAAAAGGAAAATGAAATGGCATACGTAAAGCATGCTGATCATTTATTGATTAACTTTAGAAATCGACTAAAGTCTTCAGACTTGGCCTCTGACACTGAAAGTGCTCTACCTCCATCACCAGCTTATTTGGGGGCCATGGAGGTGACTGAAGTAGACTGCTTTGTGGGGGCTGGGGTTGGGGAAGCTTAAGGTCTTATGGGTTTTCGAGGCAGGTTTTCAGACCTCCAGACTGGTTTACATGATCTGGCGGTGCTGGCCATACCCGGTCATACCAGCCTGGGACGCTCCACGGTTGCTGCCCATCTGCAGGCCAATCAGGTTCTGACCCTGCCGCAGCTGCTCTTCGGAAAACTCTCGCCGATTGGACTGAGATTTCCTGTCAGCAGAGATCAGTTAGCTTCACACATGTTTACGTGACTGTGAGCAGGTTACTCAGAAATATTGGTTGCTCACCTGTGGAACCAGTCTCTGTTGCCCCGGTAATGTCCATCATCCTTAGTGAGAGCTACACTGCCCAGAGCCATCAGAGTTCTCTGGACAGCAGCCATGTCCCTTCCTGTAGTTTATGAAAATATTGAAATATAACAGTCACCAAAATCATTTAATCAGGACTGATAACTCACCCGACCTCCTACTGAAGGGGCACATTGGCCACTTTATTTGAAACGCCTACCGTATAGCTTTACCTTGTTATAGTTGTATAAACAATTATACTGCCCTTCAAAGCCAAAGCGTCTTCTACATCAAACTAAACATTATTAATTACATATATATTTAGAATACTAATACTACCGTTACTACTACTAGTACTACTAATATTATGAATAATAATTATTATTGTTGTTATCATTATTATTTCTCTAGATTTTTCTGAGTATTTCTGCAGAGCTTATATTTGACTTGTATTTTAAACATTATATTAAACATTGTTCTTGTCTCTGCGTCTCTGTGTGTGTATGCATTTTAACATAAGCAGTCTCCTCCGGGTTCTAAAAAGCTTCTTGATTCTGCTTCTGAATATTGTGGTATAAATAGGTGAATCTATATTTTAGTGTTCATTTAAATCAAGCAAACTTGCAAGCTTACAGTCAGTGTACTGAGAAACCACTTTACATAATATCCGAACAGACCAATAATAAAAGTGGTTGATGGTGACCGTGCAAGACAACAGATGGATGACAGACCTTAGTTAGGACTGAGGGTGCGAGCGACCTCATGCCGTATTCAGTGAGTGGAGGAGGGTATGTGTTCCTAACAAAGTGGGAGCAGTTTAAGCTTTCTCACCAAACAGATCAGTTTAATAGGACGGGGAATAGGTTGGTAATAGCATCACTCCATCATACCTTCCCATAAATCTACGGTCTGAAAGATATCTGTGGTGATGACTCCGTAGGCCTCAGCCGCCTGAAGGAACTGCGAGATTTTTTCCATCTGCTTAAAGGCCATCTGAGTGTCTTGGATCTTCTTAATGGGCTCCTTACCACGTGGGTACAGACTGTTAATGAGTCTACAGAGGATCTGGAGAGAGCAGTAAGGAATCCAGAGAACACAGAGCGCAACAGGGAATACATTAGCATGCTTCTACTTAGTCTCTGCTTTTTCCAGGTAGAGATTAGTGTTTGGCCTACACACTTTAAAATAAAGGTTCTCAAAAGGCTCTTGGCTTGGACCTTTATTTCTAGGAAAAATGTTTTACTGTTCTGGAACATTACATTAGGTTAACAACTACAAGTTCAATTCAATTCAGTTCAGTTTTATTTATGTAGCACTCCTCAGAGCCCAGCAGACAGTCCCCGTTATTGTTCCAGCCAAACTCACAATGCATGAAGTAAAAATGTGGACCATTTAGCCGGCCTTGAGGACCACTACTCTATGGTCTTCAATCCACAGAACATTTGAAGCACTTTTATATTTGTAATAAACTATGTAAACTGCACTAAAAAAATCAGCATCAGTCTGATGACTCACAGTGCCGTCCCTGAGCCAGCTTTGGAAATGCTGCTTCCCTGGCTGTGGCCTCTCCAGGTTGCCCCCACACTGTGCAACGATCCAGTCCACCAGCCGAGACTCCAGGTCGGGATCGTACTTCTGCTCAATTTTCTCCTCCACCTCACGGCTCAGTCCATAACTGGGGCCTCTGTTCGCCATGATCTCGCAGCTGACTAGACTATTGTCTGAAGATGCAAACATTTAGTAACAGCATACCTATACTCAGTATAGCTATTTTAAAGGTCAAAGATACATTTAATTTTAGTCTAGATTAAATTAGTTTACAGTAGGCAACACATTCGCAAAACATCACATGCCCTTAACTGGACACAGCTGATCAAGGACAGCACATGTTCAAGGGCCAATAAAAGGGGAGAATAAATTTTTTCTGGCTTTTATTTTGTTGTAGCATCATTCACTCCAAACAGTCCATATATGAAATATGAAACATTGAAACTAATTTAGTTTTGTAGTGGCTGAACTGTGTTTGTGATGTCACAAACACATCTACATATATCTGTCTATTCTGGATAAAGCAACTTGGTCCAGCTCATTCTGGTTGAAACCTTAAAAGTGTTTCAGCCAAAGTAGTGATTCAGTGAATGAGGCACAATACAGGACAGCCATTCAGAACAGAGGTCATTTACATATATCAGCCTTAAAGGAGCTCTAACAGTCTTTTACATCATTACATCATTAGTCATTATTATTAGTAATTATAAGCACCTCATTTGCCTGAAATAAAGCAAATACATACTCTTTTCATTTTGCATATGAGTTTCATAGCAAGGCGAATTGACTTTAGTATACCGGAATAGGGTGTGGTTCACATGGACTCCAGCATTAAAACAGCAGCTCATGCACTACAGCACTTTCATGCAGCTTTCCCCCTTCTAATGGGGATCAATAATCATGCAGATGTTAAAACAGGTCATATAAAATAGTACAATTAAAAACTTACATGCAAGAAGGCTAAAAGGCTATATACCAAGAGCTGCACTCACTTTGTATGTAGTAATATAATTATAAGCACACTTACTTCTGGCAGATCTGCCTGGTGTGTCACTTGATGTAGATGTGCTTGTCTGTGGCACACGTTCTCTTCTGTCCTGTGCACGCTTCCTGAAGATGCTGAAGTGGAGCATCAATGCAGCTGAGGGCGGGGCAGGGATCACACATGCTGTCTGGTTGCCTGTAGAGGCCATTAAATAGACACACGTCACAGGGAGGTCTCAGGAGACAAACCAATGAGAAAGCATGACAGGACTGGCTGGCTATGTGGTTACAAAGATAGGCAACAAATTAAAAATGTACATATACATATACATATATATATATATATATACATACTGTATATATATGTTTGTTTATATATATATATGGACACACACACACACACACATGTACCATGACACCAAAAACTCCACTCAAAAGTGGTGTTTTAAAATGTTTTTAAAACACCACTCAACTAGCACTCCTAGAAATGTAAGGGGTGTTTAGATTTATATTGCAGTGTGAGTTGACTTGAGTGTTCAGAATCCCTTAAACTGTTGTCCATGACATGTGTTGATATATAATACAAGTAAATGATGATGTTTTCTGAGCAGATTTAAAGCTGGGCACCAAGCTCAGAACACTAACTTATTATTCAATGCGATCATAAAACACTGCCATATATTTGGAAAATATTTATCTTATTTTTAAATGTTCCGTTAGGAAAAAATAACACTGTACTAGCTAGAGGATTTAGAAACGTCAGACATGTACAAATGATATCAGTCTGTTCTAATGCTGGCCATCATCAGTAACAGCGAGACAATTACATTATGCACATTAGTGCTGGATAGAGGCTGCAGCACGTGCCCAACACAGCACCACAATGTAGTTATGGAAGATGACAAGCCATAAGCTTTTCTCAGTAAAAGCATTTTATGACTCAGTGCTTGAGTGATGTTCGACCAATCATCTCGATCGATCAATCAGAAAGGCAGAATCATAACTTTTTAGAGTGTCATTGCATGTGTGACACTGTTTCTGTGGGGTCTTTTTGATAGAAAGAACACATTCCAGCCCACATTACATGCTAATTCAGAGCTGAGTGACTGTGTGCCGGTGGTGACCGGCTGAAAGGTCACTCTGGTAGTTAGAGAGTGAGATCATAGCTGGTGGATCGAGCTCCGGTCTACTGGACTCCGTCCAACTCTAATCACACGTTAATAAACAACCGAGTGATTCCTGGAGCAAATGGCTCAATACTCACAGCGTACACATGGAAGTGTGTGTGTAGATTAGATCAAAAGGTCAGCTGTGACACGTTTGTAAAGGTGGGTCAAGGCAGCAGCAAGGGAAATCAGAAAACTTTATTGAGGAAATTGCTTAAAAAACGGCTAGCTACCGCTAGCTGTTAGCATTAGCAGCATGCGGCGAGCCAAAAAAAAACAAAGGGTAGGACACAAAAGAAACGTTGAAATAACTCTCTCGACCCACATGTTTAGACAGGGCGCAGTTTTACTAATACTAAATAAAGTAAGATAACTGTTGAAATTTGGGGGGAAATGTTTAAAACACTGAAATAGGAAGACAAGACACGAAACAGCCTGCACAACATAAAGTTCTGGGATTGGCTACTTTCAAATCTCCCGCCTCTAAGTACAGCAGTATTTTACCATTTCAAGACGCACTTTCTATATTTTAATCACTATATTTGTTTACAGTTAATATGTATGTAACAAAATTAGTAAATTATATATCAAATATATATATGTGTGTGTGTGTGTGTATATATATATATATATATGCAGTTTCCACGTTATTATGGGGATTTCCACGTACCATTATCAGTTTGGTTCTCAGAAAAAATCTGCATTAGACTGCTGATCCGCATACAAGTGGGGGTTACTGTAGATGTTCAAATATATGAACATGCCATAATACTGTGCATTTAATAACCAGTAAATGTGAATTAACATAAATTACTTAATGACTGCATAGTGACTACAGCAGCAGCAATGCTGTGTAATACACTCCCACATACGTACCATTTCCACAAAGGTTGCCAATTCTGTGACTGTAAGGATCCACTACCCCTATCGTACCTGCTCATTCATGGTCCTGGCAGGATAAAAGAGGCCAACAAATCATGCAGAGTAACAAAAACAGGCAAATGGCATTTGCCTATTCAGAGCTGATAAAATAGTCAATGAGTGCAAATACAAAATGTATTTATTTGTTTGCTCACCCGTTTTATACTACTGTTTACTCTAGGAAAATGTTTATCTGTACCTAATGCTCGGGGATCTATCCAGCACAATACCAGCCACAAATAAGCATTTACAAGAAATGGATATAAAGAAGGTTTATTTCCTTAATACAGCATGGGTAAAAAGGCACATGAGACCAACATAATGTGGTACCAGAACCAGGATATCAATTCTGTCAAAGTGGAGCAGCTTTTATTAGAGGATTGATACACAGCACTGGAAAGTAAACAGAAATGAGTAAAAATGGAAAAAGAACACTGTGAAGGCACTAAGGAACCAGGTTGTAAGGTTTGTTTTTTCTTTTTGCCCTCACTCACACGTTCCTCCTCCTTTGGTTCATGCCTTCGCAGCTTCACACATGATTGCATCTTTGAGGACCAAAAGGCAAAGAGGGTTTGGCAAGAGGAATCGGGCCACAAGTGTCAGGGTCGTACTTCTTGGCAACAAAACTGCATATTCACACCATGGTGGTCAGCTTGTCTATGAGGTCATCGATTGTATAGACCATAAGCTTGATGTCGTCCTTCTCAGCCATGCGGTGCTGGCCATGGCGGCGGAGGATGATGTCCACGTCGGCGCTGAGGACCCGCTCTGCCACCTGCATGGAGATGTGCCAGGGAACGTCTTCATCCTTCAGGCCGTGGATGAGGCGCACAGGGCAGGTGATGGGGATGGGACTCTGCAGGATGCAGTGGTTCTCCGCCTCCTTCAAGAAGTCCATGCTCACCGTGTAGATGCCCTCGTCATTGCTTTTCGTCGGAATCGTCCATACGCCCTTGTCCTCAAACTCCTTTCTTGCCTGGTGTGCGGTGAAACAGGGGTGAAGATCTGACTACAGTTCTTTAAGAAATTATTTAATACATCACAAAATTTCAAATGTCATGTCCCTTCAATCTGCAGTTTGGTGCACATTGTCTTTCACCTGGACCTGAGGTTGACATGGTAACTTGTTCTTACCTCTAGAGGAAGAGACTTAAAGGCTGTAACAAAATGATCAGCTGCTGTGGAGATCCCCACCAAAGCTTTTGTCTTCTCAGGTCGGGCAATAGCGGCGAGCAGCATTAACCAGCCACCCATGCCAGAACCAACCAAGATCTACAGAAAAAAGCATGGAGAGTGGTTTCAAAATGAAAAAGATAACAGCACTGGAACACAAGTGGCCCGAGGTTTGGGCCCAACCATGGATTTTTAAAAAGAAAATGAAGCAATAAAATAAAAATTCAGAAAACATTAGAAACACTTTAATGTAACTGATTGTTTTTAATACTCTGTAGTCAGTAGTAACACATTATTTAGCCACAAAGGCGCAAACTATTGGCTAGTGTATGGACATTCACTCTGTGTTGGACCATTAAAACAGAAAAGTATCACGCAATTTCTTAAGATTACACAGTTCCTTCTGGTTTATGCATCATTGGACAAAATTCCATTCTTCAGAGATTTAAAATTATGCAAAAATGATATCCAGTCCAAAGAAGAACAGCAAAAAAAGTTTTGGGAATTATGTCTTGACCTCCCCAGTCTCCAAATATTTCTTCCAGTGAGCTGCGTGGGTGTCCAGCAACTGAGACAGAACTTGAAAAGGTTCTGGGAGTATTTGGACTAGTGGTGGGCATAGATTATTTTTTTAAATCTAGATTAATCTCACTGTAATCTTGGAATTCATCTAGATTAATCTAGATTAAAATGGCTCATTTGAATTCTGCCTAAGGCATTCAGAATGTGTGCGCTACCCAAATAATGACTAAAAGTAAGTCTTTGAGAACGGGATATTTTTTTTATCGCCCAAAAAGAGTCTCACGTTAACGCAGCACATTAAAGCAGATAACGGCCCACCGCTAATTTGGTTATTTCCAAATATTGCAGGAAAGGATGCCACAAGTCTGTGCAAGGGGTGGAAACGTGTACATAAACGTTCACATCCATTCAATTACACTTATAGTGTAGTGTCCATTACAGCAAAATTAAAAAAGTTACATGCAGAAGAGCTTGATCCAAACATCAGAATCTTTAAACATCTTTAGAATAGGGGGCCAAATAAAAGACTGCCAGTTGCTGCAGCTGTACATGGCTCATCTTTTCCAAAATGTCTTTATTATGTAACATGGGGCAACTACAAGTTACTATTATGTAACCATGTACAAAATACACAAATGAAAAGAGAGATAATCCAAATAAAAAAAAAATGAAGCGGGCACTGAAAATAATATAAAAATATACCTTTTAGCATTCATTGCTCAGGCAGAAAATTCATTGCAACTGCTCTTTGAACTACCTGCATCACATCACAGACCTCTAGTGGTCATTAGTGGTAATGTTAATTGTAAAACCTGTAAAAGAAGTCTAGGGGTATAAATGTCACCTGAGGTCCTTCAGCAACTTCATCTAACATGAAGAGAACATCCTTCTTCCAGGTTCCAATAGTGCCCTCTGAAAAGACCCCTTCTGAGGCTCCGTGGCCTGTGTAATCGAACCTATTCAAACCACACAAACCAATTAGAATTCAATGGTCAACACAAGGAAGGTATAGGATGCACAAATGGACAGTTTACTATTATTATTTAAATGACCTACAGGCTTACGAAAACTGAACAGAACTGCATACAACAGAGCAGACCGATGTCATGTGTACCTCAGATATGAATGGCCTAATGACTTGCAGAAGTCCCGTAATGCTTCCGCTTTCTGTCCACTCATATTCGAGCCATAGCCTGGCAGGAACACCACGCCAGGACTCTTTCCTTTAACTCTGTGATAGGCAAGCTTTGGTAAATCTGGCCGGGATATGTACTGTACACTGGACTTCTGTCTGACCCCTGAAAATGAAAGCAAGACAGTGTTCAAATATAGTTTAGTAAAAAAAACCTCCACACCCAGTGGAGGAATGAATTCCCTCCTCTGAAGACCCACTCCTTCAAGGAGTACCTTGGTGACTAACTAGGCCTCTTGTTATTGCTAATTCATTTCTTCCTCCCTATATTGGTTAAATAAAAAACTCTTTGGGCACTTACACTCTTAACTCCTTACTTTTGCTTTAATCTCTGACCTTTCTTTGACAGGAATTGTTTAGGTGTATAACCTAGCTGCCATTAATTTGGTTGAATACCAGATGTCTAGCATTTCAGGTTGAAGACCAGATGTGGAGCACTAATATGTGTCGCTCTGAATAAGAGCGTTTGCTAAATGCCATAAATGTAAATGTAAATGAAAACGTAACTCATTCACACGCAACTACAAATAGTATGAAGAGAAAAGATTACAGAATATGTTCTGATTGGTCTAAATTGGTCTGTGTGTCGTCATACAGTGTCATAGAAATGTATTCATCCTCCTCTTGATTTCTTTTATCTTTTTGAAGTTTGAGACCTGAGCAAACCACAATGACAGCCATTATGTCCAAGTGTGAGGAATCTTCCCAGAAGTGTCCAGCCTACCAAAATTCCTTCAAGAGAGGAACAACGACTTCTAAAGAAGAACATCATACCAACAGTCAATTATAGCAGAGGTAGAGCGGTCTTAGGGGGCCAGCTGGTGGTCTAGTTGCTAGGAAGTTTTCCCTGCAATCAGAAGGCCATGGGTTGGGATCCCAGGACTGTTATGGCATCACAGAGGTTCCCTTGAGCAAAGTATCGTCCCTATACTCTGCTCGCAGGTCTGTATTCCTGGGTTCCCACTGCTTCACTTGGTGAATTGGTTAAATGCAGAGAAGATGTTTGTGCTGTTTACACTGTGTGCTGTGGTGTATTCACATATGACAAATGACAGCAATTACAGATTTGTTCTCTACTGGTCTATGACCTGAAGCTCAGGAGCAGCTGGGTTATGCAGAAAGACAATAGTTTTAAGCACAAGAGCAAGACCACTTTGAATGGCTCAAAAGAAATAAAAAGTCCCAACTAGAACCTACTGAGAAGGTGTAGCAGAACCCTCCAGTGCAGTTGAAAGTAATTTGATATTTAACAATGGTTCCAAATTCCTTCACAGCAATGTGAAAGGCAGATCTTGTTTTGACTGCAGATTAGTGTTGTCAAAAGTCCCGGTTCTTCGGTACCAAGTACGGTACCTAAAAAACAATGTTACGGTACCAGATTTTCGGGAGTACCGGTGGTACCGAGCACACGGTACACCCAGTTCCTGCTGCGTGCAGTTGCGTC
>JBBPDB010000028.1:5257971-5269334 GCA_037974465.1 Brachypetersius altus | reverse complement strand
AATGCAGAGGGTGAATTTCGTGCTGTTCACACTGTGTGCTGTGGTGTGTTCACGTATGACAAATGGTCACTTTCACTTCAAAGACCTTAAGCTCAGCTAATGCTTTCGGAGCAGGGGTGTTTAGTCTTCTCCACAAAGGGACTCTGTGGCTCTGGGTTTTCATTCCAATAAAACACATCCCACTAACTGTTTGCAAACTGACCCGACTGATTGAACACATTGAGTCAAATGCGCTTCTACAGCCATAGTGGCCTTCTGTGAACAAAACTGGACACTCCTGCAATAAAGATTAATTTAGCACATCTAATTTAACTAATCAAGGTCCTGATTACTGGCTAAGCTGAATCAGGTGTGTGTGTTAGAGCCCTGCGGTTTCTATGCTGATACTGGTTTCCTAGACGTGGACTAAGCCTAATCTTGAACTGAACTGCCATGGCAATAATGAATCGTCACTGGGGGGCTTGTTTTAGTCTAGGATTGGTCTTAATCTGGGTCTTGGAAACAGTCCAGTTGTATTTTTATTCCCATTCCTGCTCTGCACATGTGTGCTTTGCCTATTCACACACCAACCAACTTGTTAATTAGCTGAAGAGTTGGACCAGGTGTGCTGGAGGAGAGAAAGTACTGAAATGTGTAGTGGCAGCCCCAGCAGTTTCTTACCAGACACTTCATGAGGATAAAATTGAGGTGGGACATTAACCATCAAGCAGTCAAATATATAATCGTCTAGATCTACAAGTGGGGGGTTTACATCTCCACTCATGAGGTCCCACTACTCTGTAAGTATTCTCATCTTTAGCTCAACTAATCATAAAGAAAGGGTCAACAAACCCATGAAGGTGGACACTAGGTTTGTGTACTTTTTAAATGGAAAAAGGTACAGAAAAGTATCGTGGGGAAGGTACAGGAAAAAAGAAAATGGGGGAAACGGTACATAAAAAGTAGAGGGAAAAAGGAGTGAAGGAGGAGATGCAGAAGTATTGTGATTCCTGACCATAACACTGACATTCAAATGCATAGGCTATTATATGGGGTTGGTCTACCCTTTGCAGCTATAACAGCTTCCACTCTTGTTGAAAGGCTTTCCACAAGATTTTGAAGTTTCTGTGGGAATTTGTGCCCATTCATTCTGTAAAGCCTTTATGAGGTCAAACACTGCTGTTGGACAAGAAGGCCTGGCTCACAATCTCCATTCCAGTTCATCCCAAATGTTGGATGGGGTTGAGGTCAGGGCTCTGTGCGGCCAATCTTTCACACTGAACTCATCCACCCATGCCTTTAAGGAGCTTGCTTTGTGCACCAAGACAGAGTCATGCTGTTGAAATTGAGTTAACAAAGTTGGAAGCATGGTCTTGTCCAAAATGTTTGTCTCCTGAAGCATAAAGATAAAGTAATGAGCCTAGCTCAAACCCTGGAAAGAGGTTTGCTTTTGTATAGTGTCATTACACACATTCAGAAACGCAGGGCACTCATGACTGTAGCTGAAAAACAAACGGATTAAAAACCGGTCAAATGGGAGCCTACAACCCAAAAGCAACATACTGCATCATCGAAATCTTCGCCAACGCTGAAAAGTCCGCTCCATTTGTTGTTGCAGGCCTGAAAAACAATGGAGTAAAACCCATAAATATATAGAAGCAGTTGTGTCATCTCCATGTTTTAAACCGGGCTGTTAGCACTGCTAGCTGAGAAATGACCTGTTAATGAACTTTACTGCCTCTTACCGTGGTCGTCATGACTTTCTGCTCCGGGTTAGACTTCAGAGGTGTAATATTAAATCCACGTGCGTGTCTAGGGAGTTCTTACATTTCTTTTTTTTAAATAAAAAAATTTAAAAAAAGCCCAAATAAACTAGCGTCGGGTCTGGAGGATGGATCTCCCCGCCGCCACCTTCAAACACACCGTGACGTGGAGGGGAGGGGCTAGGCCCTGCTAGCGACGCCTGGTGGCCGTCCGCCAGTATTGCACATACAATGCGAGCTGGTGGGTATTCCATGAAAGTAGTTAAAGAAAGCCAGGCTCACCCGAAAAAGTAAGACTTAAACTACTGCCATCTCTCAATCAAGCCTCATGTCGTTATATCAAGGATAATTCAAGGCAGTCTTGCATAGTCTCGCTTTGCACGCGCTCCCGGGATGTTTAAGAAGCCCAAAGGAATGGATGGCCGAGAAGTAGATGAAATGGCGCGGAACGAAGCCAAAAGGAGAGCAGGGTTTTTCTCAGCAGCAGAACAAACGCTGCTCATTGAGCTTTTCGAAGAATATAAAGAGACAATAACCAAGAAAGGCAATACTGCAGTCATCAATAAAGCCAGAGTGGTGGCTTGGCAGAAAATTGCAGAAAGGATAAATGCGTAAGTCTTGTACCTTCTCTATATTGGCTTCATATGTTCATTTTACTTTATAATGTAATTCATTATTCTCCATAGAGTACTTTAAATTGCATTTTGGCTTTACATGTAATACGTTTAAATAGATCTTTGTGACTTAGCAGTGGTTTAGAAAATACAACTTAAGTGTAACCCCATCAGTACAAAGACTTTGTTAAATACAGCCCTGCTGACTGCAGTGAACGAGTAAACAAGTGCACTTTTCGGACACAGCTAGACGTGTTTGATCCCCACTGACCCTTTTGCCCAATTATTGACGAATGTCCATCGTTCACTATTACATCTCAACAGATGCAATCTCAGTCGAGAGAGAAGAACCTGGCAACAAGTGAAAACAAAATATAAAAATATCTTTCATACTGGTAAGTATCTAATGAGAAAGTCATTTTGATCACAATAGTTGTGTTTGATCACAATAGCAAAACTCATAAATGTAATTGTAGCCACAAAGAAAATGAGCCAGGCCACTGCTACTGGTGGTGGGGCTCCACCTGAGGACCTCAAACCAGAGCAGGACCTCAAACCAGAGCAGGACCTCAAACCAGAGCAGGACCTCATACCAGAGCAGGACCTCATACCAGAGGAGGGCCTCGCACTGAGCGCCAGTAAATGTCGGCCTCGGGAGGAAGGAATACAAGGGGGAATATCAACAGAGATCATCCCCCCAGTTGCCTGGGAAAAATATGTAGAGGGTATTGTCCACTTCTTTTCCTCTAGGTGTCCATTCCTTAATAGTGGTATCTAATAACTGTTGGTGTGCCTGTCTCTGCAGTGACAGGAGATGTAATACATCTGGCTAATCCCACAGCCACATCAGTCCATGACACTCTTGACCCATGTGTGAGTATGCAATGTTTTTTGCTTTAGATAAGAGGGTCATGACATTTTCTGTTACTTTAACAACTTTGCTATTCCTCATTTTGCAGTTTGATGGCCCCAGTACATCTAGGGCTGTTGACGAGAAAACAGTGTCGGCAGACACTGAAGTGCCAGAGGTATGCCCACATGTGAAATGCTTTAACTGTGTTTGCAGTCTGAAGAATTAACAATATACTTAACTGAAGAATTTAACCACACCATGGACCCCTACTTATAATTACCAACAACATGGCTTCTTTGCTTCCTTGTGACCCATCATCCCTTGTCACAGGATATACGTACAATTTATAAGAGGAAGCTGCTCCTGTCTGTGGAAAGGGAGACACTGGACATCAAATACAAAAGGCTTCTGATAAAGAAAACCGAACTGGAAGTCAAGAAGCTAGAGAAGGAGGTAAGTACACACTTGAAGGACAAAGTTCTATGGTTTAAAGTGAGTTTAATTTTCTGTTCTTTCTCTTTCCACAGCTTCAGACAATGCCTGATTAGCCACTTTTCAATAAATTATTATTTTTACATTTTTTAATTACCACTTTTCAATAAATAATTTTTTTTAAATTCAGAATGGTGGAGGTATGACCATCACCAGTGACTGTGTAATAGGAGTCTCTATAAAGGTTCCCCACACTCCTTCCATCTGTTCCCTCTTCAAGAGCAGGAATATCCTCCCACAGCTCCTCCGCCACTGGTGTGGGCAGTCTTTCGCGACGCATGTGTTCAATGTTGTGTAGGACTGGACAGGCAACCACAATATTGCACGTACGCACGTCGTTCAGGCACCTAAATCTACAGAAAGAAATATGTTAGCCTGAAAAGTTGGTCTAGAAGAAATGTGGTGTGTATGAATTATGAACCGCGACTTTAGTTGGCCAAAGGTCATCTCAATTTGTTCCCTTGTTCTGTTGTGGCCGTTGTTATTTGCCTTTTCTGCCTCAGTTAGAGGTTCCGGGTAAGGGGTTAAAAGGTGAGGCAGGCAGGTAGGCATATCCCTTGTCCCCAAGCAGGACTTTTTAAACTCTCCTGGAGAAGAAAGTATGGTTCAAAAGTCACAATTGTTTAAAAAGTATTTGCTTGGATGTTAAGATCTCATTAGTTTTAATAAAATATACATGTTCAGCAAAAGTGTTGCTATAGTATTCTCTTGCATTCTGGAAACTTGTGTGCCGGTGAGGATGCTCGGAAGATTCCGGAGTCGTGGGCAGAGCCTGGCCATTTCGCTTTGACATTAGTAGCGAGGCCATTCATATCACAGATCATCTAAACACAGAGTTGATTCAGAGATACACTTTGCCTAGCAGAGCGTTTGTTGTTCTGTATAAAGTGTTCAGTCCTGTTTCTGCACTGTTCATGTGCCGTAATGGTCACAGCAATCAAAAATATGGCCCAAGAACAATGACAGAACTAAGTCTATCTATAAGGTGCAGTTTAAGACAATGTACATACGTTTTAATGTGGGGGGATCTGGAACAGTGGTGGGCAATAGTCTCACAATGTGAATATCATTACTTATGTCAAATGTACTGATATTTAATATGTGCAATAAAATACTCCTACCATCTGTGTTGTTAGAAATTCATTTAACTTTCAATGTTACTTATCTGTAGCATTAATAACCCAGCATTTGTGTATATAGCATAGGGAATTTCATAAGAATTTTTTTCTACAGACCTTAATTGGATTTCTTTAGATTTTTATATTTTATATTGTTCTTGTCTGTGTCTTTGCAGCCAGAATATAAACAATTTCCTTCCCGATCAATAAAACGTTTAGTTTCTGATTTTCCTGGTGATGTCACAAATGACAACCATGCCATGCTATATTCGTTCTATATATAAAGAGGGTCTCAAAAATGTTTAAATATGAATGATTCCTGGAGAATGGGATCATTTTAAATGCACTGTCTTATAAAGAGGTACAAGGGCTTTAATAGGATAAATAAAATTATACTAATATAATAGGAATAAGATAAGAGCCTGCCTGTTAATATGGAACCTCAGTGCAGTTAAGCAACAGTGAATGTGTTTGGTCTACAAAGACTGGAACCACAGCATTTTGTATCTTTTTTGGAAATGTCAGGTCTGATGTGGCAGTAGCTTTCTGAAAAATAACATTTCCACAAATGCATCTCAAATGACCTTTTAATAGATGCCTGCTATGTTTTTAAAATGTGTATTATCACATATCTGATCCCACTGGCATTTTCACTTATCAAGGGCTTTATCTTTTAGAGAGGCCTAACTGAACCCTCATATGCCCAAATGAACATTTCTTGACTGAGATCAATTTATCTTATTTGACCACAGCAGTTTAAACCTCCAGAAAGAGGTTGAAATTAAATGTGCTACCCATGTGTGTGTATATATATATATAAAGTGCTTTAAATAATCTTTGTAATAAAGCATGCTCCCACTGTGCAGGAAATCTCAAGGCAAGTGCATATTCCAGTTCCCTGAATTATATGAACATTATATAGAATATGAACACAACGCAAGTGTCTAACACAAAGCTGTCAAGCTGTCAAGAATATGAACACAACGCAAGTGTCTAACACAAAGCTGTAAGTGTTTTCAAAAGAGAATCTTCAAGGTTGACAGTCTGGGGTGAATAGTTGAGGGTATCTTAGACCAGGGATTTTGATTTATAATCAGATTCCACTTATTTAATGACAACTTTAAGACAGATGTAGAATCCCTATGGCAACTTCTTTCAGAACATTAGTTACATAACACCATGGCATACTATTGGAAATAACTGCAAACTGGAATAAGCAACAACTTGACAAATCCACAGAACTTTTATTTTAATTTCCCAAAGTCAATACAGTGGAACTTTAAAACTTCTGGAACTGTTTCTTGGCCCCTGCTGCTTTGGTGACCTTCAGGACGTTAAACCTCACCGTCTTGCTGAGAGGCCTGCACTCTCCGACAGTGACAATGTCACCAACCGTCACGTCCCTGGAGATGGGCAGAAGACATGGAACATGTTCAAGGACCACTGAATCAAGTCAGGATTAATCAAATACCAAAACAAGCCAGTTAACCCAACAAGAACATTTGCCAAGCCAACACCCCTCTAGCTCTTAACATGGTAATGCTGAATACAAGTCAAAGATAGATTTTACAAACTCTTAGTTTCCAGAAGTTGAGCAAATAAAAGCAAACCATCACTGAATTACAATTTAAACCACAATGTAACCATCAGTCTGTTAAAGCTGCATCAGTAGTGCCATTAGGCAGTGTCGTCAGAGCCTCATGGACTTGGAAGACCATCGTGAGAAAAACCATCATATGCAGCTTTGTTCAGCAATTTGAGCAAACAAAGTCAAGGTAAAAAGAAAGCTGGGGCACTGAAAGGAGTTTACCTGAAGCAGGGAGAGAGGTGGACAGACATGTTCTTGTGCCTCTTCTCAAAACGGTTGTACTTGCGGATATAGTGCAGGTAGTCACGCCTGATGACGATGGTCCTCTGCATCTTCATCTTGGTCACCACACCTACAGGAAGAAATTAAATACAATTATGAAGATACATTCCCCAACACCTACAGGCCAAAGCACTAGCTTTGGGAACAAATGGAAAAAGACAAATGTACTGGACGCTTCAGTAAAGCCAAAAGGCATTGTCGTCAAAACCCCAAGGGCTTGGAAGACCATCGTGAGAAGACATCATTTGCATCCCAGTGAGAAGCACAGCACTACAATAATCAACTTACCAGACAGAATACGGCCTCTGATGGACACATTTCCAGTAAAGGGGCATTTTCTATCAATGTAAGTGCCTTCAATAGCCTGTGGAAGACAACCCCAATATTTACAAAAAATTAGATACCATAAGTTGTAAAACACTGCATTACCCAAAAGATATGAAATAAATGTCTTTAAACTGCATCAGCAAAGCCATAAGGCACTGTCCTCAAGGCCACAGAGGCTCAGAAGACCATCGTGAGAAAAGACATCACCTGCAGCCTGGAAATCGACTAGCAGATTTGAGCTCACCTCTCTGGGGGTTTTGAAGCCCAAACCAACGTTTCTGTGGTAACGTGGGAGCTTTTCCTTGCCACCTTCCTTGCCTTCACCAACTAAAACTCGCTTCTTGTTCTGGAAGATGGTGGGCTGTTTCTGGTAAGACCTCTCATTCTGCCAAACAAAAATTAATGTTTATTATTCATGCAGGTCTTATAGTTTCTTATATATAGTCTTTAGGAGGGGGAGGGGCTGCATCAGGTTAGCCATATAGGCATTGTCGTCAAAGCAACAAGGGCTTGGAAGACCATCGTGAGAAAGACATCATCTGCAGCAGCAATCTTTTTAAAATATGCTCCTTTTGTGTTTGTCTTCAATTAGAACAGCGTTTAATATGAAGGGGTTAAACTGATGCCAAACGTAAGGGAGGTTTTTAATCCAAAGCAAAGCTGTTAAGAGCAGAGCTTCCTGAGCCTGAAAGCAATTTATATGAAAACATGTCTAGAGAGGTTTAAATTTAACACTTTGTTGGGATGGAGATCTTCAGAGGTACTAGATTAGCATCAATTAATTTCATTATGTGCAACCCCAAATTCAGGCTACAATAATCACTACTGGTTTTGATTTTTAAAAAAGTAAATACAGTGAAGCTGTATTTGTTTCTTCAAAGAAAAGAGTTCATTTCATTTGTGCTATGTACACATGACAATAATACTTGAATCCTGAATCCATTTTGGAGCCAACAATAATTTCTTGCTTTGCAAGAGTGGGATACTGCACCAGTAAGTTAAAGGCTTAAGTCATAAAGGTACTACAGACTGCAATGAAACGACAGTACAATGATTAAAGTTACTGGTTTAAACTCTACTGTAGGGACACAAGTATCCAGTCTAAGGACCATGTGGTGGTAAACTCTCAGAAAGTATATAAGCAATGCCTACTTAACACAGGTGGAAATATGATCGATTTTAACACCTTAATAGGGCCTACTATCAAAGCAGGTGCATAATAATCTCCAAAACCTTCAAAAGTAAGGTTTATCGTGTAAGGACTGGAGCCGCGGGCCCGAAACACGCCGAGTTTCCGTTCCACCACAACAAAAAGGCAAAAAAATATAATCAGATACAGAAGCACGGACTATTTAAACGCCTGCGTTCAAAAACAGACCATCTCATATCTTATCAGCTGTCGAAAAATGCGACAATAACCGAGTCATTCGTGTCATTTTTGCCGTTTTTCTGCACCACGCCGCTCCCCTGAGCCTACCTGAGTGTCCGCCATCTTCACCAGACGAGTCGAAAAGAGAACCACGCATGCGCGAAACGGAGCGAAGAACAGGCACAGGCAGGATGTGACGCAACATAACGGTGGAACTTCCGCTCAGGACTTTTCTAATAGAATGTAATAGACTATTATAATAGACTATGTGGAAATAAGTAATAAAAAAAACATGTATATACATATATACATGTACACATACATACATAAATGCATAAGTGAACACACGTACATAAATAAATATATACATGCATAATAATTAACTGAATAACTAAATAATTGTTTACATACACATATACATAAATGAACACATATAAACACAAATAAAACAAACACATGTATATATATATACATACATACACATATTCAAAATACATGCGTACATACATAAGGTGATTCTGCCAGTAAGTGCTTTTTACAGAGCACAAATGTCTCTTATGATTCCTTATTGTTTTCCGTCTTTCTGCTTCACATTTTTCTCTTCCTTTTTCCCCTCACTATATCAATATGTTTCTGACGCTGCTGGTGCTGGTGGACACTCATTCACCAAATATTAAAGTATCAAGTGTCTAACCAAACAATACCAAATAGGAAATATGAACTACATCAGCCTATGTATTCAATATTGTGTTTCCTATTAAATATCAGATCAATGAATTTCACAGTGGTGTAAATTAAAATTATTTAAACATCACCATGTAAAATATTTACATACACTATACGAACAAAACTACCGGGACACGCCTGTTTTTCTTGGGTTTGGGCTAGGCCCCTTATATCCAGTGAAGGTCAGTCTTAATGCTTCAGCAGACCAACACATTTTTACAACACCATGCTTCCAACTTTCTAGACACAGTTTGGGGAAGAACCTTTTCTAATCTAGTATGACTGTGTCCCAGTACACAAAGTGAGCTCCATAAAGACATGGCTGTGAATTCAGCATGGATGAACTTGACTAGCCGCACAGAGCCCTGACTTCACACATTTGCAATGAACTGGTCCAAAAAAGGGGGACCAACTCTACATTAAAGCCTATGGATTTGAATGCAATTCAAAGTCATTAAAGTCCCTGTTGGTGTAATGGTCAGACACATCTGTACTTTGCCCAAATAGCGTATGAAGGACGATTGCATACCTTATGTATGCCAGCAGATGTCGCCACTGTGTGGTGTTTTCAATGCCTGGTGCCCCACCCTGTCTCTCATTAATCTAATTAGATACAATACCTGTAAAAACTCTCTTCATCAGAGTGTATACACTTTCAATAAAAACAAATCATGTTGTAGCCAATGCTCATGATTAACATGATTTAAAAGCTAAAATGAAAGGCACAAAATAAGGTTTTCATTTTATTATCTGCAAAGACATTTGTGATATGCACATTTTTTCAAATTGTAAAGCAGTGATTATGGTGTATAAAGCAGGGCTGAAGCCGGAGGGAACCTGGAACTGAGTGTCGCTGAACTAGAACAAGACCTTTTATAGGGCCTCATAAAGCCCTCAGGCTGTACCTGTTCTAACGTTTAAAAAAGACCTGTTTCTGCCACTACACCTCACATTAGTGACAAATGAGGCATACTGAAACTCTTTGACTAACAGTCAGAGCTGACAACTCACACATCTCACAGCACACTTTCAGTTTCCCATATTTCTTTATTTGAGTTTTTAAAATATAATCATTAAAGCATATGCACACCTTTCAGTATATATTTCAATGTACACTTCAGTATACTACAGTAACACCAGCAAAAAAGAGTAGGCCAGCTTGGAATAAAGGTAAAACAATTATAGAAGTAAATTATAATCAATATTTTATACTGATATTCTATAGGGTTGAGCTTGTGAAGCAGCAGGAAGTATGAAGTGCACTTCCATTTTTTCTGATGAATCTGAATACCTGTAATCTTTAGGTGAGACCCCATTACAGCTGTTTCCTCTAATTTTTGTACCAACCATGACCTTAAGAACCCACTCCCAAGTTTTTATTGTATTTTCATATTGAGGTTTGGTGCCTCATCTAAAGGGCTGAAGGAATGTGAAGCCCTGGGGGATTAAGATGTTGGCAGCGTTGGGCTCTGGGATCACAGCACCCTGTTTCACCTGGTAATGACAGCCAGATTAATCCGAGCAGCTGAGTCATTGCACTCGTGACCCAAGTAGGACAGGGCAGGATCCTGAAACTCCGACTGTGTTGCTACCTGATGACATCACTCCTGGCCAACTTGGTCTCTGAGCAGGACAGGAACAACAGAATCGTCTCATTGGCTGTTACACTTTACATGACTGAAAATTATTTAGATTTAGGTCTCAATCTGGGAGCAGAGAAGAATAAAACATACCATTTGAGAGAAATTCTATTGACCCCCAACCATTCATTTTAAGACATTTACATGACCAGGCATATTGCATGTTTTTATGTCTCCATGGCCTGGTCCCTCCTTAGTGATGTTGTCTTCTTCAGACACACTCAGACACATGGCTTGTTCCTCTACTTTATAAGTTTATTCAGCATTTTTTTCTTTTTCGCTTAACTTACAAGAAACATAATAAAAATGTTATACTCTTATTTAACATTTGAAATATTCTATAGGTGGTTATATTAAGCACAATACTAACAATAATACACCAGTGGGGTGAGCAAAATTTTAGAAAAAAGATCTTAAGAGGACAAATAAGCAAAAAATAGGAATGATTTTAAGCTTACACTAGTAATTTTGCTCTTTAACAGATATCCTACACTGATTTCGTTTTTTTTTTTGTAGTATAATTCTAATATTGTAGTGAAGTGAAAGTGATTATTCTGTCATACGTGAACACACCACTGCACACAGTGTGAACAGCACGAAATTCAACCTCTG
>JBBPDB010000028.1:5224999-5255831 GCA_037974465.1 Brachypetersius altus | reverse complement strand
GCCCGGGGAGCAGTGTGTGGGGACGGTACCTTGCTCAGGGTACCTCAGCGGTGCCTAGCGGTCTTGGGAATCGAACCGCAGGGCGGAGGGCGGATGCCTTAACCACTAGGCCACCCAACTGCCCCAATTGATAAGGTCAATTGGTCACTATTGATAAGGTCTTTTAGTGCACAATGACTTTGGGCTCATAAATAAAATTTATTATTATTATTATTATTATTATTATTATTATTGTTGCTCTTGTTGTTTCATTATTATAATTATGGTTGTTGTTTCTTTTGTTATTTCAATGGCAAAACCCAGCCCAAATTGCTTTGCGATAATTTCCTTGTAGTTTAACTTTTTCCTGAGCTCTAAAGAAGGTTTCACCTGGAAACACTTGTGGTGAAAAGTGACAAAGTGTACAGTGATGATAGTTTACAGTGATTAGTACAGTGATTATAGTGTACAATGTTTAGTACAGTAGTGAATGTACATTGCTAACTGTGCAGTAATGAATGTACAATGATGAGTGTACAGTGATGAGAATGTAAATTATGAAAGTGTACAGTAATAATAGGATACAGTGATGATAGCATACAGTGATGAGTGTACTGTGATGATAGTGTACAATGATTAATACTGTGATGTGTGTACTGTGAAGAGTACAGTGATTACAGTGTACTGTGATTAGTGCATAGAGGTGATAGTGTAAATGATGAAAGTGTACAGTAATGAGTGTACAGTGATGATAGTGGTGTAAAGTAACTAGTATACAGTGATCAGTGTGTACAGTGTAATTAGTATACTGTGATAGGCACGCAAGAACACTTCACAGTACACAGTGTGAACAATGTGAAATTCGTTCTCTGCACTTAATCCATTCACCAAGTGAAACAGTGGGCTGCCACCAACCAGGGACGCCATCTTGCTCAAGGGTACCTCAGTGAAGACTGTAGCAGTGTGGAGATTCAAAGCCACGTTTTGATTGCAGGGGCAACTCCTTAACCACTAGGCCACCCTGTCCCGAGGTGACAGTCTACATTGTAAAGTGATTAATATACTGTGATGAGTTTACTGTGATGAGTATGTACAGCCTGCTCCTCTGACAGCTGACTGTCTTGGGGGCGGAGCTTCTAGACCACGCCCTCTTCTCTCACCCAAACCGATACGTCACGCGAGGCGGAAGTGGACGGCAAAAACATTCTGAGAGGGAACATGGCAGCGCAGGGAGAAGGCGATGCGGGTAAGTGGCGAGAGAAAAAAAGACATCTTAAGCGCCTTATTTTAGGCAGTTTTTAGGCAGCACACATTACGAGAACCGTGCCTTTATAGTAGAGCTGCAAGGGACCAATGTAACGCAGAAATGTGGAGGAATTCACCTCTTTGTCAGCTGCTGCTAACTCCAGTTAGCCTCTCGGCTAACTTACTAGTCTAAAAATGTATTCAACAGCAGCATCAACAAGACTCACACAGCTCACATATGTTCAGGTCAAGGATACTTTGTCCTTTATCTCCACTGGTCTGTGGGTTTGGTGCCATGCTGAGAGTTTTAGTGTAGTTTTGAGGTGATGTTCAGTTTTTTTTGAGAGAAGGGGATGACGTCACCTGTCTGACTTTGTTTGTGATCAGCTGTGAGGTCTGAGTGAAACTGAATGAGGATCAGAATCAGAAAAGTTTACTGATCCACGAGTAGATTACTTATGACGCACAGGGACAAGAACAAAATGTAAAATATAAATCAACCAATAGAAATATTAAAAATAATCCATATAAAATACATTTTGGTATAAAGTAATATAAAGCCAAGTGGTCTCTTATAGTCACGCATAAACCAATCACAGAACACAGTTTGAATGTATTTCTTTGCATTTAACCCGTTCACCAAGTGAAGCAGTGGGCTGCCACAAATAAGGAGTGTGCTGGGACGGTACCTTGCTCAAGGTTACCAGAGGTACCCCAACCAGTCTTGAGGTTCGAACCCCTGACCTTCTGATCGCAGGGGCAACTTCCTAACCACTAGGCCACCGTGCTGCCACAATGCTGGGTATAATTACTGCGAAGAGGCCTGGTGGTTAGGGCATTCGCCCTGCGATCAGGAAGTCATTGGTTCAATTCCCAAAACTGCTAAGCACCTCTGAGGTACCCTGGTGCCCACACACGGCTCCCCGGGCGCTGTGTTCCTGGCTGCCCGTTGCTTCACCTAGTGAATGGGTTAAATGCAGAGGAGGACTTTCGTGCTGTGGTGTGTTCACATTTGACAGAATGGTCTCTTTCTATTCACTTCGTAAGTAACGTACAGTTAAGTGAATTTGAATGATACAGATGGTAGTACATTATTACTTTTAGTAGAGATTAGTAGTATGCTTTCCACACTTTGTGTACAGTTTATCCTTTCCTTCTACATTTTATGATTTCAATTTCCAAATTCTGAATTCTATTAACGCATTAACATAGCAAACCTATTTAATTGTGATCAGATTAAAGACTGTTGTCATATATTAAGATTATTTTTAATATTCTAAAAAATATACCTTGTTTTTTCATGTCATCTTAAGCACAGCTTATGATTTAAAAGCAAAAACATCCTTTTCATATTTATGTTGCGTAGTTTACATGTCTTTGTTCTGATTAGATACTAAACCATTGTTTAACTCCTTTAGCATGCTCATTGTTAATAAAAACATGATTTGCCATTCGACCACTGACAGTTCTTTTTAACCCTAACTCTATACTATTTTTATTCATATTTTTTTATAAATATTGCTCAGATTCACGTGAACCCTGTACCATTTGATTTACCTATGGACACCCTTGTAAAATTCTCTTAATTCTTAATTAAGGCAGCTTAGTTTTTTAGCTAAAGAAATCACATGAATGGCTTGTTGTTCTATTATTAAGTTATTAATATTAGTATTTCTGCTAATATATTAATGTCTATTTATAACAGGAGCACATTTTTGTCTTACTAAATCTAAATAAATTAAGATATTTTATGTAATAGTCTTATCTCAGCTGTAGACAGTGTTTCTGAAAATTAAACTCTTCAGTGTTGACATTAATGTTTTAGATGAATGAAACCTCCAGGGTTAAGGATGTGTGCTGATATAAAATAACTACTTAATCCCCATTTACAATATGATCAAAATATTTGAGCAAGGAATGTATGTTTTCTGAATGTCAGTTTTAATAGCAGCAGCACATTACGTGTGTGTGTATTTTATACACACACACACACACACACACACACACACACACATACATACATACACACAGACATACTTATATATATATGGGATATTTATCTGGACAATACAGTGCTACATTATCGTTACTAAAATATTGACAGCTTGGTGGAATCAAGAGTTATTCCACGTCTCCAAATAGAACATCTGATGAAACTGCAACTTTGATTGGTATTGTGCGTTAAATATAGCACAATACCGTTGTTATTTATTAAAATTCGGTACATCCTGTCCGGTGTGTACACAAAAATAACAAGAATCTGCTTCTAGTCAGTGATGAGTCAAAACAGCCAACAGTGGAAATTGATGTGGTTTTGTTTTGTGTAATTTTCCTTTGGCTATAAAGAAACTGAAACTAAACATCTGAATTGCTGTGTGGACCAATGTTTCCATCCAGGCATTTTGATGTTGTTTGTGTCAAGAGGTTGTTAGTCTCGTGTCAGTGTTGATACTGTTTTGAAGAGCTGATTTTTGAATTGGTTGTGCATCTGCACATCTCCAGTTAAAAATACATTCAAAGCCGTATCTGTAAACACTGCACATGATATTGGGGTGGACCGTGTGACAGAATTGAGTCATGAAGCTTGAAGACACTTTCATGACATTTTGTTTTTCTGACATATGAGAAGATGAAACTATTGAAGTGCATCATAGTTCCAGATTTAAATATTGTCAAAAGATATAAACCCCATGATTAGGGGCTGGGTGATATGTTATGATAAGTAAAAAACTTTTGGTATATTACACTATTATTTTTGTATGTTACAGTACTATTTTTTGTAAAATCTGATCAATTGTAATGGGCCAAAGATATTGTTTAAATGATTTTTACTAATCTTTGACAAATTGCAGTGCACTGAATCCAATTTAACCAGGCCAAATATGCTCCATTTGCAATGAAACATGCAGTTGGTCCATTTAAGTATGTAAGGTATTGTCAAATTACCCACCCGTACATGACACGAGCTGTGTGTTATCTGACTCATCACTCTGTCTGTCTGACATCCGCACTCACAGTGTGTTCTCTTTGTGATCTGTGTTCAAAGGCGCTGGCAATGATCAACTACTAGAATTAGGATCTTCGCTGCTGAAAGAGTGAGTGTCCACTCCTTTTTTCTTTCTTTTGATTCCATTTATCTTCTTGTTTCATCCTGCCGCCTTGCCCTGATGCCTTTCTTCTCTTTATTCCGCAGCTTTATCTACGAGCGGGTTCATCGTCACAGCAGTGCGGTGGTAACCAGGAGCGAGTTAGGTGGGAACGAGCTGGTTGACCCCAGTCATAAGAGACTTGCACAGTGTCTGCAGCAGATTGGAGATGAGCTGGACAGTAATGTGCAACTGCAGAGGTGAGATGGTCGCAAAGATTCACCCGGGCATGTTTTTGCTGCTCTTAATCTTTGTTTGTATTATACAGTATAATTAAGGATGCGTAGATTCAGCCTTTTCTGTTCAAGTCAAGTCGGTTTTTATTGTAATTTCTACCATATACACACAGTACATAGTAAAAACGAAACAATGTTCCTCCACGGCCATGGTGCGACACAAGAGCAGCACAGCACAGAACAAAAACACAAGTGCAAACAGGACAGAACACGAGCAACTAAATGAGACAAGACAACGTTCAGTGCAACTGACAATGACTACATTGAGGATAAATACAGTATTTTGACCAGCAATGCATATGATTGTGCAATGCTTGTGTTCCCATACAGACTCAGATATCTGAATACAGCAGGTTGGGTACTGCCGATCCAATAGCAGTGCTCTGTTTTAACTGCATTAACATACAGCATACAGGCTTTCATTCTCTTTAAGATGATTTATTTATGATTTATGGAATTACACTGTTATAAAAAGACAAGTAAAAAGTAACAAAAATAACACTATAAATAAATATTAAATAGTTAATAATTAAAATATTAATAATGATAATAAATACAAGCTGAGCTGAGGCACTTACAGACTGACTGGAGGTGGTAACAGATTAAAAGTTGAAAAGAGTGAAATGTGCCCACAATATATCAGCAAGTCTATATTTGCTAATAGTCTCTGAAATTGCTTATTGTCCCAGCCAAAGATCATTTTTCTGTATGTTTGGAATGTGTGTATGTTCTGTGGTCTGATCCTCTATCTGAGCATCTCTCTCACTGACTTGACAGGATATTTCGTATTTAATTGTGGCTTAATGTTTAGTCATCCTGTGGATCTTTCACAAAAAGTTTGTCATTCAGATTAAACACATTGAAACTTCTGCATGAAAGCTCGCAATTTTTTAACAGTAAGGACGCACAGAAGATGTTGAGATAAACATATTGATTGTTGCTGATGGTTATCATCAGCTGCAGCGGAGCATTGTGAATAAACTATGAACAACCTAGACCCCTAAAACGTGTGTCCTGTGTGAAATGGCCTTTAGCTTTAGTGCAGATTGAAACTGTTTCAGATATGTTGAGTATATAATTACCTTGTGTCCATGGTTTCAAATGATGTTAGAATTTTGTCCTATTTTTTCAAATCCTAGTCACCCTAATCATTTCAGCACTAGATGGGTCTTGTCTCTCTGACACTGATACAGTATATTGAATCCATATAACCTACAGAGTAGCTGACTCGAACGCATCATTAACAAATCAGTTTATCATGAGTAAAGGTAGGTATGTAAACCCTTACAAACCTCTAAAACCAGATGCCAAAGATAAGAGGCGGTACTTTTTAAGTCAGGCTGCGTTTTGTGTTCTTTCCAGTATATTCTGTAATGGACTGCAACTGTCATATGATCATGCAAGTTCAAGTCATGTGGTTTCTGTACAGGATGTTCCCACAGTCATGGTATGAAGCTAATCGATGTTTACAGTTATTTAAATGTCATGTTGCCTGTGTCACAAATAGTGTCTGGTTTGGTGTCAGCGATCATGTGTTCTATTGTGTTTCTGCTGTACTCAGAACCGACCTCTGGATGTCAGTGTGCATTAACTATAGTCTCTCTTTCTCTCTCTACCTCTCTCCCTGTCTCTCTCTCAGTATGATAAACGACTCAGCAGTACAGCCTACAAAAGAAGTATTTGTGAAAGTCGCCTGTGAAATCTTTTCTGACGGCAGGTTTAACTGGGGTAGAGTGGTGGCACTGTTCTACTTTGCTTGTCGACTTGTCATCAAGGTGAGATGCCCGCTCAGTTTGCTTTAATGAAACCCTTCCCTTTATCTAAAAACATGGATTTGTAAGTGGAGCGAGGATGGCATGAAACCTTGATAATGCATGTGTGCGGTTTTAAAATAACGTGAGCTTTAATGTGAGCAGTTTTTTATATGAAAAGATCCTGAAAAAAACCAAACAGAAATGGATCAATAAAATACCCAATTCAAAAATGCCAAAAAATAATAACATGAAAAATGTGATTGTAGCATAGAACCCATAGAGTATATGGTGCTCTTGTGTTAAAGCTTCAGGTCATTCGCAGTGGTTTGATGTGAAATGGTTAATTTTGAGACGTTCACCCAGTCTAATTTCTTTACAGTGGTGGTGATTGAAACCATGGTAAATAAAATGCCTCCATTTGAGTGGACCAATTTAAATGAAGCCTTTTAATTTACCAAAATGGGGGAAAAATGGAACATTGCCAGTAAATCAACTGTTTATTCCCAACCACTTCATCTAATATCTTTAAAAGGATTAAAATACCTCTTTAGACATCTGGGTGCATTCAACAACACTGAACAATATTGACTTAAATATCTTTGCTTGTTATTGTTGCACATTACACCAGTTTATTTAAATGTTTTTAGTTTAATTATATAGAAATTCTACAAAAGTCTTCCAGTTTAACCTCCCATGTGGCTGTCACATGACCTCCTTTTTTTCACTTTACATTGTGCTACAAGCAGTTCTGTGATATTTTTGATGGCATTCATACTTTGTACTGGTATAGGGTGATATCTACACTGGGTAGTAGGTCTTTGCAGTATCTAAAGGACCCAGCTTCTTTATGCCTCTGTATGGATGGATCTTCGTTATGATTCTCTTTTCTTGTCTCCTGCTCATACACATCATTCAGGCTTTGGTAACGAAGCTTCCTGACATCATCAGAACCATCATCAGCTGGACCGTAGATTACCTGCAAGACCATGTGATTAACTGGATCAGGGAACAGGGAGGCTGGGTAAATGTTCCATTACTTATTTGTCAGTTTTCCACAGATACAGCCAGATGACATATGGTACTGTCCATAGTCCCACAAACGCTTAGAACTCCCTGTAGTTACTGATGACAACAAAAACATCTCACTCATAGCTTACTAAAGCAAGCAGAGAAATTCTGGAGTGTTTAAACAGTCAGTCCGAACATCACTTGTGTTAGATGAGGAGAAATCTTTCATAACTTGGATTCGATGAGAATGTAATATGCATACTGTTTAGTGTTGTGGAAAGAAAACCTTGCTTTTATCGTGTTTTGACATTAGAATGAAAAGCCTGAAACTCGAACGTTTCAATACAGAAAGCTGAAAGTGTAATAAAATGTGTATTAACAAACTGAATAGTAGAGCTGGCTTGAATGATTTACATACTGTTGGTATTTACGTAACTTTGGTATTTGTTTGTTAGCATATATACGTTTTAAGCCACAAAATAGGAACGTAAACTACAAGATCGTTCAATAGATGAATCATTGGCAATATGTACTGGAATGGGCTGGTGTTTAATATAATAAAATAATTGTACTTACTCAAGTACAATGTTTTATGTAGTTTGTTAATCATAATATTGCTATTTTTTATTGTTTTACATATGGGTGCGTTCTTTTTATTAAGATGTTGAAAGTAAGATTACACGAAACTGTATGTTGGCATTCTGTCCCATAAAGAGAATACATGAAGTGGGTAGTGACATATTTCCATTTAATGAAATTTAAATGCCATTTCTAACTAAGAATTCGTTGCCACCGTCTAGCTGGACGTTTCTGTTCCAACCTAAAAGGTTCTGAGTGAAATGTTGCACCATTGAGGCAAAATAGAAAATAAGATCTGTGTTAAGGCAGAACTGAAATTGAGAAGCCAACAACATCGTCATAAATTCCGTCACAGATGCAGTGTCTTCAATAGACTAGTCCTTGTTTAAACGCTGTTTGCCATTTTAATATCTTCCCGTTTCTTTAGTCTTTCAGGGAAAAGGATGGGGGGGGTTGTCCATTAAAAGCCATTTATTCCTGGTTTTATTAAAAACACCTTCTTTATGACCTACTGGGGTCCCAAGGGTTAAAAAAAGACAATACTAAATATAAATATAAGTACAAATACTCAGTTACGTGAGCACCCGCATATATTGTGTTTTGCTAAAAACAATGCCTAAAAGTGCCCATTTTTTATAGTGTAAACCCTAAATAATCATTTAAAAAGTTTAATACATAACCCTTAATGATAATGTAAGGGTTAACCCATATCCGTACTGTACAGTTTACTCTGAACTCCTGTAATGCTAGAATGTAAATACCGATAATGCCATGTAAAAAGCAATAAAAAGTGCTAGAATATTCGCAGTCATTGCATTATTGTGGCAATTTCCGCCTATTGTGGAGAGTTCGGTTCTCAGAAAAAATTCATGTATGACTGTATCCATGACTCCTTATTCACGTAAAACTGGGGGATTACTGTATTCAAATTATTTGGACAGCAAATATACATTACATTACATTCTAGTTAGTTATGAATTCCAAATTAGTCTTTCCTAAAAATGGCATTTAATATTTGTGTACTTACTGACTCTCTATGACTCTGTGTTTGACTGTCTGTCTTTTTCACTCTCTCCCTCTGCTGTTCCCATTGTTTCTCTCTCCCTCTGTCTCTCCCTATCTCTCCCATTCTATCTTATATTTCTCTCTATCTCCCTCTTTCCTGTTCTCTGTCTCTCCCTCTCTGTCTCTGTTTCTCTCTTTATGCCCCGTCTCTCTCCGTCTCTCTAACTCTACCTCTCCCCTGTTTCTCTCTCTCTTTCTCTCTCTCTCTCTGACTCTACCTCTACCTCTCCCCCCGTTTCTCTCTCTCTCTCTCTACTCAGGAGGGAATCCGGTCCTACTTCGGAACACCGACCTGGCAGACTGTGGGTGTTTTTCTGGCTGGAGTTCTCACCACTGTGCTGGTCATGCGCAAGATGTGAAGAGCAGCGAGCGCGTAAAGGAAAGGAGTTAATGCAGAGAGAGAGAGGCGGACAGAGAGACAGTTGATAAAGGGAACAGAGAGATGAGGGGGGAAAGAGAGACCGAGACCATGGCATGCAAAGGGAGATAGATTGGACGAAGAGGGTGGACAAGGATTCGCTCCTATAGAAAAGAGAGAGAAAGAGGGAAGAGGAAAGAGAGGGACAGGCATAATGTTTAATTGCTCCTCTACACAATTGCTCATCTGACTCTTTGAGCCTATTCCCTTCCTCACACACACATACGCAAACCTCAGTAACACATGCACTGAAAAAGGAAAGCGAGAGACAGACCGAGGGATGTGCAAGAGCCTGGATAGGGCTTATTTTTAAGTTATTTATTTTTTTGTTTTCATGGCACATGAAGCCTATAATGCGTAGATTAGCTGTTTGAAGGATTTCAGACATTTCTGCATGCCTACTTGAACCACTCCCCTCTTTCAACGCATAGAAATTGCACATACTTGAGGACTAATTAAGTTCATTTACTCTTCGCTAAGTGCTTAAATGTCATATTTTACCTCAGTGTTTATTGTTCTTGTTATTTTTTTTTTTTCGGTTTCTTAATTTCTAGATTTGTTAGCAGTAGGCTCAGGAGGTACTATATCGTCTCCCTCGTTCTTTCTCTCTCTTCCTCCTGCATTCATAGTCTGCTCTCAATCATCCTGACGTTCGAATCCTCCTTCTGATTAGCGTGTCTGGAGGTGTGTGTGTGTGTGTGTGTGGACGTGATTGTGCTTTTTTGGTGATGGACATTTACATCCCATTTCAAGCCACTACGGGGTGTTTGCAGCGAGAGGAGGTGTAGCAGCCTGATAATCTTCTCTTATATTTCTGATGGTGCAAGCTTTCGCTGTGAGCCCATTAATGAGGATTCAGCCCTTGATTACGCGACTCACGTGTGTTTGGAGCTGGAATAAGTCATAAATGTGCCCCGAGGGGCTCAGCAAAGATTTCTGGAATTCTGCAAAGACGCACTTTTTATACAGCCATGGGTGTAGTCTGGAAATAAACACATCTATTCTTGATATTCCACTGTGCTGCAACCTCCCCTCCCCTTTAAGACAATGCACACTCACACTCACGTTCATAGACACAGTCTGGTATCACATAACTTTGTCTCTTCAGGGTGGTCTCCTCAGTACTGTACCTTTCCCATGGTTAATCAAAACCACAGTCCTCTACAATCACTCTTTTTATACACCTTTCCCTTGTTTGGTTGTTTGGATACAATACCCTTTTCCATTTTTTTAATTTCTTTTTATGTTGACAGTGCCTTGGCCTTTTTACTACGGAATCTCTTTGATACGGTCTCCACTTTTTCATCTTTTTCTAAATCTTTGTATAAATGTATGAATTTCTCTGAAACCTCATGCCCTCATGCTGTTTTTTTTCTTGCTGTGAGCCCATCCGTTTGTTTTGTAAGTCATTATAAGAAATAATAAAATGTTTTTATGATTTCAATGAATTGAGATGGTGAAGGAATGATTGTGGAAGTCGCACCCATCACAGCGAGAAAGGGAGTCTTTTTTTGTTTAAAGTTTTCACGGTTAAATCCATACACTTAATAAGGCAAGCTGTTTACACTCTTTTGTCAAATGCAGGCTAGTTTTCTTATCTGCAAGTAATGTTTTTAGCATGTTTAACCACATTTTACTATGTACTGGATTCCAAGGAACACGGTTGGTTCATATTTTTCACACTTTTCAGTAAAAACGCTGATCTCAGTTTACACCTTTTACACTGCATGGAATAATAGAGTATGAACTGCTGAGAACTGTGCTAAGATCAGTGTTCTTGTTTAATATGAGCCATTACTATCCACTACTGTGTGCTGTGGTGTGTTCACATGACAAATGAACACTTTACATTTAAATGTAAGTCAGGAATAAGAGTAAACAGTACAGTAAATACACATATAGACATCTATCACCTGTGATGTTTACTGCAATGCCATATAAGACATATATAAAATGGAACACATGTTAATCCTGTATGGAGAGCACACTTCTGCATATTTATGTATAAAAACAACTTGATTCATTTTACACAAAAATTTTTTTCTCCTATAATCCCTTACATGTAGAAATTACCCTTTTATAGTGCCTCATATAGGCAGATTTAATGCACTCCTTCTAAAGTCTCTGGAAATATGTGCTGAGTAGAAGTCTATATTTCAATGCATTACATCAAACTTTTTCGTTTAAACGAATTTGGTTTAACTTGGTTTTCATGTGAATTGATGGGCCTTTTTAAAGCCAGATTATTCAGTATTTCGAATAAACCTGCGTTCAATTTGATTCACTCCAGTTGCAGGGAAACCACACCAAATCTAGTTCTACAGAAATCCTGTGTTTCAGTAGATTTGAGTAGTTCTGTGTTTCTGTCATGTCAGCTAAGAACACAGTCATTATTCAACAGATATTGTGGGCAGTGTTCATGTTTAGTCCTCAGATATATTTACAAAACCACTGACCTTAGCCTGCAATGATTCAGACAGCTGGGAAATGGTATACAATCACAGGCTTTATTCTCACAGTCGTACACATTGTTCCCACAGAAGTAAATGTGTGTAGCTATGGTTCAGCTACAACATGGTAAACTGGAAATGACACTCTGAGGCTCTGTGCCGTCTGCAATTATTGAGATTGACTGACAGGTGTGTTGAATGAGACATGCCTTTAAAACAATACAGACGCACAAGAATTTGTAACCAGGGCAACATTATCAACATTAAAATCTCTTTGCAACACAATGCACAACTTTTGCTGCTTAACATTTGTTTCAAAACACACAAGTCACAGGAGAGCAGACGTAAAAAAATGCTGGAGACACTTAAAGCAACAGTCAAAAACCAATTCCCTTCACCCCAAATATGCTGGATCAGCCCGAAATGGACAAAAATGCTCACATAGGCAATTCTATTCAAGTTCATGTTGTTTGCATGATGCTATTCTCTATATAAACAGCAGTATAGCTTCTGTAAAAAATGAAATGGGTTTGGACTTCGGCTATATTTAGAGTGAAGGGAAAATGCAAATCTTAACTTTTCTTAAATCTTAACGACACTTAAAAATAAAGGTTCCTTATTGGCTCTTGACTCGGATGTACAGCTGTAGGATAAAACATTTGTAAAGATCGTTCACGTAAAAAAAAAGTGTCTCTGTAAGGATGTGGTTCTTCTATGGCCGGGGTGCCCTGGGGGGTCGGCGACCGGCACAGTTTGATAGATGCCCTCTTCAAACACACTCACTAAATCTGACAATTAAGTTTAGTCGAACCATGTTTGTTTGAACAGGGAAATCACTAAACTGTGCTGCTCTCTGGCCCCCCAGGATCATTCCTGGTTCCCGGTATTGCCCTGAAGATTCCTATTGGGTTCCTTTATGTTAAAGAGTGCACTGCCATACAAAATTGAAGGCATGCCTTCATAAGACACACAATGGCCCAGGTTTCAAGAGTAACGAAAAAAAACTGATTATGCAACATCAGTGGATGCGGAGGGATCAGTCCCTGGTCTCTAGCACCCCATCCCGGATTCTCCAGCTCCACGCCGTTTTACAGCAGGGGGTGTGTCTGCAGGCTGGAGCCCGCTTGCAACAGGGGGCATGGCCACAGTCGGGGGCAGGGACACAGCGCAGGAAAAGCCCCGTTTCCTGCACCTCCTTGTCGTGGGGGACCAGAGACCCATCTTCACTCTGCAGACTGAACACACCCTCTGATATCTGCAGGAGACAAGAACAAACATCAGTAAACACACATATTCAAACACAATACACCGGAAGTCATTCATTTAACGTCCATCCGCTCTCCTTACTTGATCACTGATTCCCACAGCGATGTGCCCCACTTTCACCCGGGGCGTTTCGCGGATCAGGATGCAGCAGCCATTAAAATCTCTGATACAAACGTCCACCCCTGCAGAGACCAACAGAACACTTCAGTATATGTTCATACATGTTTCATAAACCTGCCTTTTTTATTTTCATTGTTTTCTCTTGTTTTATTAAAGAGGTGTATATTATTATAATAAAGTGCTATTATATCTATGATTATAGAATATATAATACACTGGCTTGTGCGCCTCCAGTGGCTGGGTTATATGTTCATAATCATTATATCTATGATTATCTTTACAATTAAATGCTATTATGTTTATGGTCATGATTTTTTTTTTATCACAAATTTACCTCAGGATGTTTCAAACAGACACATGTTCATACAGATAAAAGATTTGGTCTCATGACTCATTTTGCCTCTTTTTTTATGAAAAATGCTAATAAAACATAAACAGCCAATAAGTAGAAATTGTGCTCAGAAATAGACCAGAAATAAACATAACACCTGACCCAGCACTTGGGAATTAGTAAATGTGCCAAACCAGGTATTGCAGATGAGGGGGAAGCACAAACTTGTGCACAGTGTGGGGGTCTCAAAACCAGGATTGGGAACCCCCTGGCCTGGACTGATTTCTCGAAATCAATATGTGGTATTTATTACTCACCCTCAAAGCAGCGGGGTGGGGGCTGATGGGCTGGAACCAGCCAGTCCATACTGAAGCTCTGGCCATCTGACTGGCTGTTGTAAGAGAACACCCCTGAACTGAGGTCATCGCCAGGTCCGACCGACCAGCGCCCCGAATCCTGGCAGGGAGAAAAAACACAGTCAGAGACCCTGACACGTTCACAAATGATACAATCTTTAGCTATGGCTGCTAAAAACAGTAAACACAGAGCTTTGAGGCTTTGAGGAAGTGGAGACTTTCCAGTCACAGGGAATGGAGAAGTATTAGAAGTTGTTTACTGTGGTCAGCAGAATGTAAAATAGAGTACGCGGAAGCAGTTACTCTCGCAATTATCACTCTTTACCAAATCATATATTGTGACCTTTAACAGTGTAGGATCTACAGGAAATGATGGACTATTTTGAAAGCCTCCTACTGTTTTCTGGCAGCAGCTGTGGACAACAATACATGTAGAATAACCTGAACTTCCAGTGAACCTACGTCTTACTGACATTCGCTTATTCTGAGTAATCTGATCAGACGGAAGATCAGCACAGAG
Organism: Brachypetersius altus; assembly: GCA_037974465.1. NCBI lineage: Eukaryota > Metazoa > Chordata > Actinopteri > Characiformes > Alestidae > Brachypetersius > Brachypetersius altus. The sequence goes on along the minus strand of JBBPDB010000028.1, from coordinate 5,241,358 downwards.
AAATGTGCCTGCATATCCTCATTCCGTGTGAATGTGCCTTTACCTTTTTGTCCCACAGTTCTCTGGTGGAGAGGCAGTCGCTGCCCAGGCAGGAGAGGAGCTGCTCCTGTAGTTCAGCAGAATGAGGCTGAGACAGGCTGCTCAGGAAGAAATCTACACATGAGAAAACAGAGCAGAGTTTCAGTCTCATGGGACGCAAATATACAGTGCAAATATACATACAAAGACTGCATCTGAGAAAAGTAAAGACATAGTTTGCAGAAAGAGTGACCAAAGAAACAGTAAGGCTGCAACTATTAGTCGAAGATCATGTGGAATTTTTCTTCTACTGGCAAATGTAATTAAGCTTGATGTTGACCACGAAGTAATGTATCACCACCATATTATTATCAAAATTTATATCACACGTCATGTGACAAACTGCAATACGCTACTGGAAGTGTAGGGGGCGATCAAGTTTACGTTGTTTTATTGCAGAACAAGAGATTTTTGTGGTGCAGAGTTAATCATTCAAGTAAATTAATTCAATTCAGAGTTCAATCATTCAGGTTAATCAGTTTATCAAATAACATTCAAGAGGTTGAGACCTTAAATTTTAAGGCTTATTACATCCTAAAGTGTATTATTTCATAATCAAATGGAAAACTATGAAAACTAGTTATTATTAGAGAGACGCTCTGACCAAGACTTTAAAGCTACCCATGACTACATGTGTTGTAAACATTCCATCTTAAAAGTTCCTGTGCCACATAAAACCAAAGTTATTGTAATTTTTAAAACATGTAAAAATAATAATAACTGCTACCGGGGTTTTAAAAAATGACATCACGTGCAAATGAACAAAAAAAAAAAGCCCAAAGTTCTATTATTTTAGGTCTTTTAAACAAACAGACAAAACAAAGGATCTTTGAACCCAAGAGAACTTTCAGGAAAAAAACAGCAGAGGGAGGGGTTCCGGAGAGGGCAGAGCGACAGATCAGCCAACGGCGAGTGTGTAAGAGAACAAACACTGGTTTTAGACTGATTTACATCGTTTATATTTGTTGAAATCGGGGGTTTCTAAGGGAATTTAAGAGGTTAGAAATAATAGTTGCAAACCTATTGATAATTATGCACTACAGATACTGACCCCTCTCAAGTTTACGGAGCTGGAGCTCTTGATCGGTGAGTTCGTTGGGCTCAGGGGGTGGAGGGTGGACGTAGAGTGCTGAAGCTGGAGGAGGACATCCATCATTTCTCTTAATGTCCTCCTTCTTCACCTCCTCCTCTTGATCCTTCTCCTCCTCTTCTAACTCTTCCAGTTCTCCCTCACTGGTGCTCATGTGCCCTGGCCCCACCTTCGCTCCAGACCCCTCTCTCCTCTCCTGCCCTGGGCCCATCCACTGCTCCACAGAACTATGGGAGAAAGGGGTGGGGTCATGCCTCTTTGGCTTCTCTATTGGCTTCTGATAGGCTCCTCCCTTAGCAGGACTACGAAGACCTCCCACTGCAGAGACACAGACGAACGATCAGTGAAAAAAAACAAGTGGTTAAACTTTTTGTCTCGGGGGGCGAAAATGAAACATTTATAGTGGGCTAAACACATAAATTACTGTGCAAAAGTCTTAGGCACCTGAGAAAATTACACATTAAAAGCTGTTTACTACTGGGTAGTCGCAGTAACATTAATACAGTAAATTGTTGTTTTCACCATTTCTAGACATCTTTCCTCAAGGAAGCCCAATATTACTAGTAGCTCTTTTAGATTAAATTCTAACCAGTTTGCAAAATATACAATGTTTTAAAAAAAAGAATTCTTGATACTTTTTCTAGCTTTCTCTTTGTTTGCATGTGTTGTAATGTTCAATTTTCACTGTTCTGCTGCCAGAAACAAACCCACGGCTGATATAAATGGCTTAAAACTATTTGCATTGGTTCCCAAGACTTTTGAAAAGCATTGTACATTTAAAAATGTATTTAAATACTTATATTTCCAATAGATTTCAAGTTAAATGTTGATTTGGCAGGTCAAGTGGCCCTGCTGGAGTGATATTGAATCACACATAAGCATTCACACACTTCATATAAATGTATGCGGACGCACAAATATGCTCACATTCTTTAAGAGCCTTGGCTGTTTCAACCCTGAGTTCCTTGGCGGAGGCTCTTAGGCTCGGATCTTTCTGCAGCGCCCGCTTAATGACATCAGCCGTACAAGGGTTGCAGTCAGGTGGGATCTCCCTCAGTGGTGGCGGCTTTTCAGCAATCTGCAGCAACAAAGAGACTGAGTCACTGAGACAAATGATTCACAGAGACCACTACAATACGACTACATCCTAATTATTTTTATTTTTTGCTCCAGTTCTTCAGTTTCCCTCTTTCCCTAAATGTAGCTGATAAGCCAAGGCAAGATGTTTGGTGTGTGAGATTTGAGTGAATGGTGTGTGTGTGTGCTCTGCGGTGGGTTGGCGGCCCGCCCAAGGTGAATGCCTGCCTCGCACCCATTGACCCTGGATGCGCTGTGCACTGGAGCCATGAGGCAAGCTAAAAAGCTAACAAGTAATGCAAGCTAATAGCCATCAAACCATCAAAATATAAAATACTCACAATATAGACTTGCTCTTCTCTTTTCTGACTCTATATGTCTCAGTAGTATCTATAAAAATGGTATGTTCACTGATGAAGACCCAATGTAAAATATAGGCATATTAGCCTTGGGCCTACTGGGCACGAGGGCCTACATAAACTTTTTAAAACAAAGGAACAACAAGAAGCACTCTCACACTCTCACATCGTAATGGTATTGCAATGGTAGTATAATGGTGCACCTAAACTGAACCCAAAGACAACTCCTGCAACACATTCCCACCAATAACAAAACACAAGTACTTCATATAAAACACAAAACAGCTGAGACAAATCCTCTCCTTAAAGCTTTAACCCCAAAAAACCCACATAAATAAACAGAAACTAAGGATGACCCCTACCGGTCGTCCAGTCACATAAACCCCCTGACCCTTACAAATGGACTAGAGGGCGCATTTCATTTTGTGCAAGTTCTTCTTATTGAGCGCAGTTGTCTGAAATATCACTACTTATGTCAGTATTACTAATCTACTACTGATCTCTATTATGTGCAATTACACTCCTAACCACTATTCACTTAACTGTAAATCATTTATCTATCGTATTTACACCCTGCATTTGTGTATATAGCATAGTGTATTTCATAATAGCAGTTTCCTGCTCAGTTTTTGTTTTTGTTTATTTACATTTTCTCTTCTATATTGTTCTTGTCTTTGTGTCTCTGTGTGTCTGGGGACAATGTTCTGATTCTGGTCTTGATTACCTTGAGGTAGAGGGGGCGGGAGTAGTAGCGGGTCCAGGGGTGGCAGCCATTCAACATGTGCAGGAACATGCAGCAGCTGCTCCACACATCCACCTTGGCACAGCGCTTCTCTCCTCGCGCCACCTCCGGAGCCATGTGTGTCTCAGTGCCCTTTAGAGCTTCACACACAAACACACATAGAAATTCAGTGTCCAGCAAGACTCTAATTTCCACAGTGATGTTTGAGGGTCTGTTACCAGTGTTTACCTTTATAAGGACTGAAGCCATGCTGGTCTAATCGTTCTGATTCTCCAAAGTCACATATAAATGTGTCCTTCCCATCTTCAGACAGAAGCACATTGTCCGCTGAAAAGAAATCCACATATGCAAATTAAGGTTTAAGAGCTGCGGCACGATGTAATACGTCATAGATCTTATGGCAAAAAGTTTTCAACCAGGAATTTTAACGGCTGCTGTTTTACTCACTGTTTTATATTCGCTAATAAATTTGACGTACTGTAAAGTAGACATCATTTAAAATCAATTATTTAAAATTGTCATCAATATTACATAAGTTACAAGGCAAGAAGTCTGGAACCACTTGTCATTTTACTTACTGCTTTTTAATCAATAATAACTTTGCAGTACTACAAAGTAAACATTAGAAGGCATTTAAGATGCTCTTTTTTGGGTAGAGAGGACAAAAGTTTTCTATTATTATCTATTTATAGCAACCAGCAATGAAAATGATTGCTCTTCACATTTATGTGCCACATCATTTTTTCATATACTTGTATATTTAGGCATTAATTTCAGTCTATTTATTTATTCACTCTATTTATATATTTATATTTATATATGTATGCATTCATTTAATCATTTTCATGCCACTATGTAACTGTTTTGTACAGTAATTCAGCTAAATGGCGTAAATGTAAATGTAAATGTAAATGTAATTCTAAACCACTCTTTGATGGGAAATGAAATCACAATAGTAATTTTTATCACAATGGTTGTTTTAATTGAAGTTTTAACAGTAGTAATCTGCATTGTTCTCCTCTGTTCCAATTTGTGGTTTTATGTACTATGGTTTTGAACATTACATCTTAACTACCTGAAGTTTCCTCAAGTAATTTTACTATCACCTACAGCTCTGTTCGAAACACATCTGTTTAAAACCTTTCTAAAAATGAGCTAAAACCTAAGAAGTTGATTACTGGCATCTTACTAGAAGCATTAGGATGGTTTGATATTAATGAAAACAGTGATGAATGCTGGTAACTACAATTACATATGAACAGTCTGGCTACATGAAAGAAATGACTTTCGACGCCTGAGGGTTGATATTTGCTGTTTTGTGGTCAGAACCCTGTGAAAAACAGGCCCCGGCAGGTCGGATAAAGACGTTTACAGGATTATTTTAATGGATCCGGCTGCCAGGCAGACTGGCTCTTCCCAGAAGGCTGCTTGCTTGTTTGGGCAGTGGTTTGTTCCAGGAAGGTCTAGACACGAGTGAGAAAAGTCCTTTCGGTTTCCACATCGTGCCTTAAGCTACAATTTGAACCCCTTATCTGTGATCATCTTGACTCAAACCGAACACCAGAGGGCACCACAGCAAAATCTGCTGAGTGACTTCCTAGAATGTCATTTTCTTTCTGAACGTCACTTGAAACAAATTGATACTCGTATTACACAGTAAACTCTTCTTATTGTTCTCACAACAGGGTTGTAATATCTATGCATTCATTTTCTTTTGACAGTCAATACCTTTTTTCCCTTTTCTCTACCCCATCCCCCTCTCACTCTCTGTTTCATGAGTCACTCTGGGAAATTCCCAGCCTTGGCCTCAGTCACTCTCTCTGTCTCTCTTTCTCCCTCCCTCCCTCTCTCTCTCACACACGCACACACACACACACACACACACACACACACACACCCCACTCCCTCACCACAGGTGCTGCGTTCTCTGTGCCTCACCTCATTCCTCAGAAGAGCCATAAAATCAAACAGCAAGCCACAGAACAAAACAACTGTTCAAGCTGAAGAATAAATGACCTCATTCTCTAATAACATATTTTGTTTTCATCCTAACATCTTACGGAAAAATCTCTGCAGGACTCACGTAATAATTCATCATTCTAATATCATATTTAAAGAGATATGATTATCACTTTACAGAGGTTGTAACACCCATATAAGCCTTCTATGATGAATTACATGGACCTATGTAAACTAATATATATCTACACAAACTTATATTACCAACACAAACTAATATAGACCTACACAAACGTAAACAGACCAACACAAACTAATATAGACCTACACAAACGTATACAGACCAACACAAATATAGACCCACACAAACGTATACAGACCAACACAAATATAGACCCACACAAACTTATACAGACCAACACAAACTGATATAGTCTTACATAAACTTATAGTTTGACATAAACTTATAGTCTTACATAAACCTACACAGACTAATATAGACCTACATAAACTTATCTAGACCTACACAAACTAATATAGACTTAAACAAACTTATCTAAACCTATAGAGTGGAAATGGATAAGCAAAAAGATTCTAAAATACTAGAAAACTAAAAACTATTGGGATTTTATAAAGAGTTCATTTAAAAAGATAAATTAAACTGATTAACAGAGGTACACTGTTATTGTTTTACTATTACCCTACTATTACCCTAAACATACTAGGAGGCAACAGCATCAACCAACAACATCCTGAATTTTAGAGATCTAAATATTAAAGTCCCATATGAGTGTTTTCCTGCCGTCCAACACCAGACACACCTTCTCCACTCCTGCTCTGTTAAAGAATGTGTGACTCAACCGAAAACAAAGTTTTGAAACTTTGTGTCAAAACAAAAGTTCAGAAATCTTGCAAATCAGACAGACAACTCACAACAGCATATTTCACATATTAAGATGTTCCAAAACTGGCTACGGTTACTTGAAATGTTTTTCACTGGCTTCTGGCAGTGCTGCCTCATCAGCTTCGTTATGTTCACATTTTCAAAATTACCTTTAATGTCCAGATGTAAGATGCTCCTCTTGTGCATGTGCTCCAGTGCTCCCAGAACCTGGTGCAGGTAGTGCAGCGAGAGGTCCTCAGGCAGGCGACCCCTCTCTTTCAGCAGCTGCCCCAGAGAGCCTGAGGAATGAGAGAAAAGTGGAACAAAAAAGAAAAGAGTCACGATACACTACAGAGAGGAATCCCAGGTCTGGATAAATCGGCGGCCATTTATACTGACCCTGACTAGACTATGACATACACGAATGAGGGAATGGGTGGAAAAAATCTGATATCCAGTGTCACGGGGAGGATACAGGTAATAATCTAAATAAATATCTGATCCAAATCTTGCCTGAAATGTGACTAAACTGCTTGTAGTGAAACATCAGAACTACAGATAATACTTATGTGCAATAGACTGATGATGTGAAATATTAATTTGTTTAAATATCAATGATCCACATGTTGTATTGATTTAAATGAATCTTAATTAAAAGCTGTCTGATCAGTTTGATAATAAGTCTTTTATACGGGTATTTTAAGTGCTTGAGTTAAAGCGCTGTTGCTATTAATAAAGAGAATACTGAATCACTATCGAAGCCAGGGTTTACCGAGGTTTCAATATTGGTACTGGCAAAGAAGAACTGGTCCGGTGCCAGCTCACGTGTGCACGTGTGTGTGTGTGTGTGTTCTCACCGGGTTTGAGGTCCATGAAAAGGATGATGGATGGACCCTCACGGACAAATCCAAAGAGTTCCACTACGTGAGGAACGCGGAGGGCACTCCACGAGCCCACCTCCTCACTACTGAAACTCTTCAATGGCACCTAAAAGCCACAAACGAGAGAAAATGGTTAGACATATACATCCAGACACACATGAACACACACAAACGCATACACACACACACAGATAATTCACAGGTACCTTTTTGGCAGCACACACGAAGCCGCTGGATTTGTCTCTAACGCTGTAGACGTCTCCATATGAACCTTGATTTATTAAATCACCGATTTCGTAATCCCGCCCCTCCTTGTATTCATAGTTTTCAGGCTTAAGTTCCTACAGACAAAAAAGCACACATGCATTAGTGCGATCCTGCTGGTGTGGGTTTGCTCTCACGCAAAGGCACTAACAACTCCCCCTTGTGGAAAGTCTGTACATGACTTAATAAATGACATGTGGATTCCCTGTTTATCATTCAAACTATATATAAAATAAATCTCAATTCATTTAGAATGTAAATTTTAATGATCCGTTTTCATTTAACTACTAAAAAAAGCTATGTACTCAATTATTTACTCGAAATGATTGTTTATCTGAACATCTCTTGATGCAGATCAGATTTCCGCAATTATCTGATGACATTGAACTCAAATGCACTTCTGAGGTTGGCGAGGTGCAGAAAGAGCCCGCAGTAACACGCAAGAGAAGCATCCTACAGCTGGGCTGAGTCTAAAATGTACCAAAAAACGTTGTTCTTCAAAAGTGTCATTTCACAGAATACACATGCTGCAGTGGTGCCTGTGGGCTTGACTCGTATGTGGTTCTATAAATGTTCATCTGTTCGTGTGGTGTGCGTGTATGTGTGTGTATGTGCATGTGTGTGTGTGTGTGTGTGTGTGAGGAAACTCCCGTAAGCAGAACTAGGCTACTGAGGTAAACATGAAACTTCTGAGCACTGAAAAACAGGAAATCAGCAGCCACAAAGACAACTTGTAGCTGTTCAAAACATGCATGTGTTTGTGCCTCTATTATCCAGCGTTGTTTTTTTATCAATGTATGTATCACTCTCTCTCTCTCTCTGTCTCTCTTTCTTTCTCTCTCTTTCTGTATTAGTATGACTACTGTATGTGACTCATTCCATCACGGGTTAAAACAGACAATGTAACTGCAGTCATGTATGTCGTCGTATCGGGTGGCAGCAAGAAGTCGATATATGTTTGACGTTGTACTAATAATTTCATATGTTTTTGTGAAGTAAGTGTGACTTTTACTTCTGGTGTTTTACATCTTGTCCCATTCGAGGAGATGGACTTGTACGAGCGTGACCTTGTATGACTCACATAAATGTCCGGATGCAATAAAAGGTGGCTATTGATAGTACAAGTCCTTTTCTACAAGGACTTGATAGTATACTTAACAGTAAACCAGGCGTTTGGAAATCTGTAGTAGAAATCAGTGGGCAGATGCTAATTACATCTTTCTGTTCTTTTTTACACATAAGGAAAGTACTGTCTATAGACAGTAGATAACTCTGGAGTATACTTTGAATCCTTAAATGCTAAGGCCCCGTCAATAACTACATTTAGAAATGATAACTGATTACTAAAAAACAAGTGGAGGATCATTTATAAGAATTATAACTGATTAACAAGCCTCAAGAGGTCAGAATCACCTCTTTAAAGAGAATGCCTTCGTTGATGTCGCATTCCTCCCTGTCTTCCTCCCCGTACTCCTCCTTTCGCTCTTCCTCCGCTCTGACCACTTCTTTGGCCAATGCTGCGACATAGGAGCGGTCGGCCTGCGTGACATAGTTTCGGAGCCCCTGTACGGCCAGGCTGCAGTCCGTCTCGCTGATCAGGGATGCCTCCTGCGAACTCACACACTCCTGACTGTAGCTGTTGCAGGAAGGCAGGTTCTGGAGCCGACCCCAGAGACGCCCCTCGGAGCACAGGGGTGTGCAGCAGAGGTCAGGGTGAGAAGAGTAAGACGGTCGCGCCGTCTCCTGAACCGACAGGCTCTCTGTGCTCACAGCCCTGCTGCTACTGTAGGATCTGCTGCTGTTGTAGCTACACTCTCCCACCTGGAACAAGAACAGGGGGGCACACCAGGTCAAACACACTGGAATTCAGGATCAACTTTTACTATAACCTGAGTCTGCTTGATGATTCAAAATGTTCCAAGACTATATTCACAATTATAACAGTACAACATGTAGTGTAATTAACTCCTCTTTTTTTCTATTATACTGAGAAAACTGAAGTCTAAAAGTTCAGTTTGTGCAATAAGGAACAGTTAAAAAGTGTTTTGTCCTGGTTGAGAGCATTTCGACCTGAACATTGAAGCTCCTCCTGAGCCTCTTTGTTATAATTATGATACTGAACTTGTATTCAGGGGATTGTATTCGTTTTCTTCTACAGAACCTAAGACATGCATGGTGGACATGCTCCAGACTTCTGGCCTGTAGAGATCGCTGTGCATTCATATTTAACCCAGGTAATAACCACTAGAGCAAGTCTCACCTCTCCACTGTCCTGCTCCGGCACTCCGGTCAGCCTCCTCTCTCTCACCCTGTCACTCCCTCCATCTCTCTGCTGTCTTTCCCTCTCTGCTTGCCTCTGCCTCTTTCGACGCTTCTTACTCGGGCGGCGGCGAGAGGGCAAGACCTGGCTATAGGGGAGGACAGTGCTGAGGTCACTGTAGCTGACATTCTTGTGTCTGAAAAGAAATGCAAGAGGGGCTTGAGGAATACAAACACAGCACACAGGTTACCGAGTGATTCTTAATAGTCTGTCGGGCCTTTACCTGCTGTTGGGACAGAATTCCTGCGAGTCCTGAGATTCACCTGTAAAAGGGCGAAGGTTTGGCATAGATGAGTCTTTTGATTCATGTCAGCAATAACTGCAACATATTTTCTGCTGTAAGTCAAATAAAGGTGACCCCGAGTTAAAAAAAAGACGTTACTTACACTCTGCCTGGGCAATAATGGACGGCTTCTCTGTCCCCAGAGGGCTCGTCCCCACATGCTTGGCAGTTCCATGAGAGATGACATTCTGAAGGAACTCCACCTGAAGCATCAGCGTGTGCAGGTTGCTGCTTTTCCCAGCTGTGCCAGTCGCATGTGGTTCTGGTGTGGGGTCGAGGCAGCTGACCCCAGTCTTGAATTTTGGCTGATCTGAGGACATGGAGAAGGGCCAGGTGGAGTTCAAGATCCTCTGTGCCATCTTTCAGTGCTGGTGGAGGAAGCCCAAACAGACACAAAAGATCATTAGTCAAAGATAGACATGTATCTATGATCGTAAAAGATGGCACTGATCAGAGTATTGCTATCCCACAAATGACAGCGAACACAGTAAATAACATAAGAAGATCTCACAATAACATAAGACATGACAATAATTAATAGCTAAATCCTTATTCTACCAGCATTTTATTGTGTGATCTTCTGTATCACATATTAAAAAAGCGTTTGGTCAGGGCGACCAATATAAACATACAGTACTGCAAAGGAAATGTAACACCGCAAACTGTGTACAATCATTTTCTGTCAACATTTCACACATCTACATCTAAGTGTGCAGTTGGTCTGTATAACGTATAATTTGCTTAGAAAACCATAATGGACACTATGTGACTTAATTTATCACAAAAAAATGATAAATGTCAACATATGTTCCAGACCTAACCAACAGTCTACATGATGTTTTTTGGACATTTTATACATTTTGATGTTCAGAGTCAAACACTTAAGTGTCGACAATATACATATCATTGATTTAGAAACTTATAAGTTAAGGATTTATAAGTTAATGTTTCTTATGTGCCTTCATACTTAATAAAAACATGGTTCCACAGGATTTGATTGAATATTAGCCAACGTGGATAGTCACATAGGCCTATGCTACACTTTTAAGCCAATTTTAACCTTAATTCACTCCAACACCTTTTTCAAGTATGAAGTGATTTTCAGTTTGGGAGTTTGGTTAGAAGCCATTAATGCTAATTTGCATAATGCAACAAAATTGGTCACAATTGTAATAAAATATCATAATAACAGCCCACTTCTATTCATCATTTCATAATTCATAATACATGGATCTTTGTTTATACAGTAGTATATATTGAACTATTGTTTATATCTTCCTTATATGGAAGTCAGCTGCCAATTTGCAGCTATTTCTCCACCTCTCAAATTGATGGCTAAATTTTTTAACCTCATATTGGTACCACTTTACAAAAGGACTACCTTTATATAGGGTTTATACATGATCATTACAATCATATTGTTAATTAGGTTGTAGACAGTTTATAAATCATTCATAAGCAAGTGATAACAGTTGTCATACATTGATGCAGACTCTCTTATTTGGCAAGATATTTAGCAGTAACTTGTTAAAGACCTGATGGAGTCCACCTGAGAAAGAGACAAGATAAGCTCAACTGTCCACCGCCTAATTGACAACCTGATTATAAATCATTTTTAAACCTTTTATAAGGCTAGTCTGTGTTACCCTCATATTCCTACCCAGTAATGGGATCTGGGGATTTTGAGCGCTTTCTTGGAGTCAAAACTCATGTGTGTGAAATCCTCATTTAAACATGTCTCACCTGACACTCACACACACACACACACACTTACACATACACCCACACACTCACAACTGCCCTTCACAATCGCACGGTGAGTGACGCCACCTCACACCTGGCCCTCTTCAACCGCTGCCCGTCACGGTGACTTACAGGGCCCAGTATTTTCTTTCAGACGTGAGCCGCTAATAAAAACTCACTTAGTGGAAATGACAGCTGACTCGTTAATCTCCTGAACTTTGTACCTGCGATTAGATAAGCAGAGTAGACAGCTCTCATTGTGTTCCACAGAACAAAGCACAAACGCCTCTCTGTTCTCCCTGCACTTCCTAGAGCTTGTGGAGGGTGTCTCTGCTGGGCCAAGGCAGGAGGAAGCGGAATATGACGAAACCTGATCGCCCTGCTGCTTATCGGGTGGAGGATGCGGCGCTTCAGGCCGAGTACAGAGAAACCACACGCTGCGGGCTGAGGAGGAAGTTGCAGCAGAGGCCAGAGCCAGAGAGGCCAGTTTGTAGCCAAGTCTCGAGGGCGGATTACAATACTTCAGGATTCAAGATTCAAGATTTTTATTTGCCATTTGTGCGTGAGACCAGAAGTTCATGCAAGTCCTGTTATTACCATCAGGCCTGATGTCAGAAAAACTACTGGTTAAATGGCCATGAATTATCTCAGTGTACAGTAAACATAGTCTGACATGTTGCTACATTTCAGTGGTTTCTATCTTTTCCTTCAGTTTCTGCTCATTTCTGTAACGGAGGCACATCGATAAAGATTTGGGATTCAAAAGTGGGTTTAAAATCTCTTGTTTTTGCATCAAAAGCAGAAAGCGTTTTTGATCCTGGAAGAAATTGCTTATATTGTGACTGCACAGACACACAGAGACAAGTACAATATAAAATATGAAATTAAAAAAAATCCAATTAAACTCCACAGAAATAAACTATAGTAAATACACAAATCCTGGGTATTAATACTCAGTAACTGCCTTAACTGTAAGTTACATTTGGTATAAAGGCATAATGTCATCGGTTTCATCTTGGCATTGGGATATAATTGCTTAAAAATGTGCTTTTTCAAACCAATATTTGATGACAAATGCAACTGTATTGTGAAAGGATGCTGGGCTTCTGTGCTAAAATGTCTCTAATCCACTTGACCATATGTATGTTTGATATATGTTTACGTATCAGCACTGACAGCAAATATCAAATATCAGCATCAGCCCACAGTTCCTGTCTTTGTCTTACCAAATAGATTCTCAACCTCCTCGAGTCCTGGAGTTTCCTACCTGTTTATGTTTTTTCTGCTTACACACCCACTTCAACCCAGAAAAGTCTTTTTAATTAACAGAATAATTGAATCAGGTGTACTGGGAACACTGAAATGTGCACAGAAAGAGGCTCCGATATAAGGGATGACCTACTGGTTTTTAAAAGCAAATAAACTTTACACAATTCTCTCTCCATTCCAGATGTCATGCATGTTTACCTGCACTTGAACCTGCACTTTAATATAAAAAATGTAGTTCTGCAAAACTATATTTTACAATGAGGAAGGAAAGTCTTGCTGACTCTGTTTAACTGCAGCTTAATTAAAGGGTCCTATTTTTTTTAATTCTTTATTTAACCAGAAGTCCCCTGGTAAACACGTGGGTGGTTTAGAGTACCAAATACGCTCTGATCTCAGGTTTACATGATTTTCTAACCTCTCTTTAATAAAACAGGCTGTTTTTGTTGCTACATCTTTAAGACTGAAGTACAGCAGCATGAAAATTCCGGCATGAAACACTCCTTATAACTAGGGGTGGGTATTCGATTTCAGATCCGGTTCCACTTTATCGATTCTGGTCCTTAAAGATTCCCTATTTCAATTCCACAAAGGTAAAAAAACAAAAACATAAAAGGGGTTTTTTTGGATTGATTTTTAACACTAGAGTAGCTGAAAGCGTCAACTGACGTAATTTCATCAGGCTCAGAATCAGAGACACCATCGACCGGAATCAAATTCCTTGTATTTGTTTGTTCACATACTCGGCCAATAAACGCGATTCTGATCCTGATTCGGCGACTGGCGCTGTACGATGGCCTCTGGGTCCAAAGTCCACTGGAAACTTGCTGTGTCTGCTGGCTGCAGGACTAAACGGCCAAACATACTGCAAAACGTTGTAGCAGGAAGAGTCTTGTGAGAAACTGGGCACTGCGTCAATTGACGCACAAAGCCGTTATGGGTATAGCCAATTAGCCGCCATTCTAGTGTTAAGAACCGATTTACAGAAGCAAAATTAAAATAATAAACCGAGTGGGTACCAGGATTCAGGTTTTTTTCGAATCGTTTATTATTTGGAACCTAATTTCGGTTCCCCTCCGTACTTATAACGTCATTGTGAAGGGGCGGCGCTAAACTGCTGCAGGTTGGATGAATGTAGGTGAACCATCTGTTGTTCAGAATTTCATTTCATTCCAGTATATTTTGTAAGCTGACTGTGTGGACTGGAGTGTAAATGGGACATTTGAAAACTACTGTAATGTTTACAAAAAACTTTAAAACTTTAATTTCATTCCAGTTTTTCAGGATTCATATTATTCAACCCAACAGTTATGTCAACAACTGTTGATGACACAAAACACCCAGCAAAATATTCCAGGTCTAATAATAATGAACGATTTAATTTTTTTAAATCGTTCATTATTATTAGACATTAATTATTCATCAATATTGAAACAGGCCTAATGATTGAGAGAGAGTGTGTGTGTGTGTGTGTGGGGGGGGGGGGGATAGAACTGAAGCTCTTGCAGTATGTTACATCAGAGAGCTGTCACATGACCCTACTAGCCTTCACTCCTGCTGTCTCTCTCTCTCTCTCTCTCTCTCTCTCTCTGTCTCATGCTTTATCTCTAGCTTACTCTCTCCTCCTACACCATCTCTCCTTCTCTGTCTATCCTTTTTTTCCACCCCCCTCTCTTTCGTGTATACCTCTAAGAGAAAACAGGCCTCTTTCTGAAAGAGACATCATGTGAGAGGAGGCCTGCCAAACACACACTGGCTTCAGAAAACTGAATCCTCCATTTTGATCCCTCTCAGCAAGGCAGAGGGTGACATCATCACAACGCTTGCAGGGCAGCTGAGAGCACACGTAGCCCAACGTGGCTCAACGTTTACTTCAAACTCAAACTAATCAACCAATGGGGGGAATTTGAGTCAAACATCTCCAGTAATCCACATCTGCTCCTTAAACCTGTAAAGCTAAACTTAAATTAGAGTCCACTATTCAAGCAAGTTACTGCAGGCTAGGAACACCTAAACACCTGTCAAACAATACAAACAGTACTTAAACAACACCTAACAAAGAAAAGTCAGAAGTTAAGACAAAAGTAAGGAAGAGATGGGGGTAATGTTTATTTTTTGTTCTTTTTGAGAAATAAGCAAAACTCTCCAGCTACAAAGAGCATATCTGGCTTTTACACTAAAATTAGTATCATGCTTACACTAATCAGATGGCTTTCAAAGTGAAATGTATACAGTAAGGCCGCATTGTGCTAATTTTTTAGTGTAGAACCAAAAACGAGCTTTGTTAAAGGGTGTGGCTGGTCTCTGTGTAAAACGGAAACCAGAATGAAGAATCTGTGGCTCAACGTGTCTTTAGCTCAGTCAAAAAGTGTTTTATTTGTTATCAAAGGCTCCTTCCAACTCACAACGTGAGGATTTACCCTCTAATCTGGATCCATTTCTGAGTTGGGCACTGGCCGAGAAGGGCCGAGCCAAAGGTACAACTGTGTGCAAAACTTTTAACACCCCTGTCAAATGACGTTTTGTTGATATTTGGTGGGGAAATGGGAAAACTCATCCTCTGCTGAAATATGGCATTTTTTGGCAAATTTCAGAATATATTTCTATTCATTTGTTGAGTTTAACGCACTGAAAAAAACAGGCGCGTTAAAATGTACACACGTCTATAATTTGAAAAATCATGTCATGTGAGAAGGCGTGCCTATACTTTTGCACACTGCTGTACAGACCCACACACACCTGCATGGCATGAGTCTGGGCTTGAGAATTAACCCAAAATTGGGGGAACTACCAAGTAAGACTTAGAAACTTGCAAAAACAGACATACAACTGATTATACTTGATCACAGTGCCATCCAACTAGCACCTGGTTCAGCTCCTTCCTTGGGGCAAAACAATGCTACCATTACCATTTATGCTAACTATTTCTTTGAAGGGCAAGCTGTCTTGTCACTTAACTATGTGGCAAAACGTGTACAGATGGGTGTGTCCGACAACGCTCTCTACTGTAAGAGAGGTCGGTAAAATATGCCTGTCATGCAAATATGCCAGTGGTTCAACATAAACAGTGAGTAATTGCAACATCCCTCATGTGATGTAAGACCAAGACTTCAGCAGTATATAATTAGTACTAAAGATCAAGAAAGCAGGTTCTTAACTGGATAAATGTACAACAAACACACATAGGTACTAAAACAGAATGTAGAAACTGGAAACAGCACATGAATGTCATCTCGCTCTCCCATAAGCCATCTATGCTTGTTCTCCCACTGCAGTCTTTCTCCTATGAAATATTTTCTCTCCATTCAACTTCCTGCTGGAGTTCCTACGCAACACAAACACACACACACACACACACACACACACGCACACACACACACACACACACACACACACACACACACACACACACAC
>JBBPDB010000028.1:5214510-5224899 GCA_037974465.1 Brachypetersius altus | reverse complement strand
GCACACCTGTAGAAGCTGGTGAGGACAGTGGTGGACACCCCAGCCTTCTTCAGGCGTCTGAGGAAGTGGAGTCTTTGGTGGGCTTTTTTGGTGACAGCTGCTACATGTTCTGAGGACTTCAGGTCAGCACTGAGGGTGACCCCAAGGAGCCTGAAGCTGCTGATCCTTTCCACAGCATCTCCCCTGATGTAGATGGGGGGGTGAGCCGCACCGTGCCTCCTAAAATCCAGTACCATCTCTAGTTTTGCTGATGTTGAGAGAGAGATTGTTCTCCTGACACCACTGCCAAGAGTCTCACCTCCTCTCTGTAGGCCGTCTTATTGTTTGTTATTTTGAAGTGATGGAGAACCAGTACAGAGCTCTGAAAAGAGTAGACTGTGCACTAAAGAAGAGACTGGTTACTTGTCTTTTGAGTTGCTGTTATTTGACGTTATTTGTTTGATTTTTTTTCTATTAAATAGTGTGAAACATTTTGAATGTCCCTCATAGTGTATGTTTATATTCCTGCTATGTTGTGTAGGTTTTGTTCATTTTACTGCCTTCTGTTTCATTTTAAGCGAAACAGAACAAACCAGTTGAACCAAACAATTGATCAAGATGTTTTGGGAACGTAAGACTTTCTTTAAGCACAGAGTAGCAGTCATCTTAATGCTGTGAAATGTTTAAGCCACATATCTTTGAACCACTTCCTCAGTGTGCTCACTGTGGAGCTTCCTGATGGGCTGTTCCGTATTGCAACTTTAAGCTTGTTGGCCTTCTCACCGTGCTGCCATAAGGTCAAAGAAGAGGCAGGTGTACTGCAGAGGCAGCTCTGCTTCTTTAGGCTTTGTTTGCATTTGCTCAGCTGTGGAGAGTGTGACAGACAGCTTGCTGTTACGTTAAGGGACAAATGTCTAAAATAAAATGTTTATGTAAGAATTAAATTGCTCATTGTACCATTTTCATTATCAGCAGTTATCAGCATTGTTTGTTTTGCTCTTGCATTAGAGCATATTAAGATTTATATCATGGAACATCAGTTCTTCCTTGTTTTGTGTTCTGATGCAGTTTCGAATGTTTTGTTTTTGCAAAGTCATGTGATGCATTTATCTACCTTGTCACTCTACAGCATTTTTGCTTCTGTTGTTCATGTTGAAACAGACTGCATTTGAATGAGAAACATAGAACAGCCAGTCTGAACAGAAAATCTGTGTATATCTGTCTCAAAAGCTTAAGAAATGTAGTGGTTAGGAAGCAGTCACATTCAAGTGAATGGCATCTGATTTTTTACAGAAATGCAGAGATGTCCTCAGGGGGGAATACAATACTTTAAAAAAAAAAAAAAATCCTCTGGTGCACTGTTGTCCTCACCAAAAAGCTAAGACAAAAAGGGTTGTCTTACTCTGCTTGACCATGGTTTCATGCCATTTTTTCATCTTCTTTTGGCAGTCAGTGTCCTAACTGCTCACTGAGCTCCAGCTCCTGAGAGACTTACACTCAAGCTGTCTCAGACTAAGCCTCCTATTGGCAGGCAGACATCCCTATTGGTCCATTAAGATGGATGGGGAGGTAAGAGTCGAAGCAGTAGAGAAATGTCCTGCACTGGAAAGTATTTCCCAAGAGAGGTGTCAGTCACACAGCTTTGTACCTGCCCTCCTAGGACTGATTCTCATCATTTTGCATCTGTTGGCTTTTCCATGACCTAACACATCTGGCTTCCCTTCATCCACCAATAAACCCAAGGAGGAGGGGAACAGGCTGCCTTAATGGCGCTGGCCCAAAGTTGATTCGTGTTATTCAAGTAGTCTTAACCAATAGAGGGAGAAGGGTCAAGAGACAAAAGGATTGGGACATGCCTCTTAATTATTGAATTCAGGTGGCCCTTTACCTCCAGTGAAGGGCAATCTTAATGCCTTCACTATACCAAGACATTATGAACACAGACATGCTTCCAACTCCGAGATCTTGTGGAAAGCCTTCCAAGAGGAGTGGAAGCCGCAAAGTGGGGGCACCAACTCCATGTTAAAGTCTAAGCATTTGAATGCAGTGTCATTAAAGTCCCTGCTCGTATAATGGTCAGGCATCCCAATACTTTTGTCCATATAGTGTATATCGACAGCACATGTATTATACGGTATATCCAGTATTGATATTGGTGTTGGAGCCAGTCACCGCCTATAATCACGACCTAGTGCCTGGTGTAGTCACTAGAGCAAGGCATTTCCATTCCTTTCAGCTCGCTGAAACTGATAGTCCAGTGAACAACACTTGGCTGCAATAATGACTGCATTACAACACAACCCCCACCACCGCTTGTGCTGCACTGCACCACTGTCCTGTTGCATTTAATCCACTCCTATGCTAATTAGTGCTTACGCCAATGTTGAACTGCTTAAAGCATGTAGACAGTCCACTTTTGTGACAGTTTCAACTCATATAAAAATAAAAGTGCTATCAATAAAGTTCCCCATTGCCACCATGCCACAACTTCTGGTGTTAAACAGGACTGCATTAGCCTGATTTGATCTACTGGTATTTTATGTCCACCTTTATAATTGGACTCCACACACCAGCCTGAACCCCAAACCTTCCCCCCACACTTCTGCAGAGGTTTTGCTCATTGAAGTTGTAAGGCATCCAGACATTGCAGTGTTGAACGTTTGCCAACACAGCAAGTCTAGATAACAATCGCTGCCCCACACAAAGAACACAGGAGGTTTGATTCCCTGTCCAGTCAGGAATGCATCTCCTAGATCAGCTGTAGTTTTTGGGCTTGACTCCTAAACTAATTTTCACAGGTTGTTCTGGATAGTAGGCCTTAGGAATATGGTACATATTAGGGCACAGTATTTGTGTTTTCTTAAGGTCACTGCACTTCATATATAACTGTTTAAACCTCCTAAAATGAAAAGTTGTCTGGTATTTGTATCAACCACAAGAAGACATGAACTGGCTATCATTATTACCCAGAAATTCTATGAGTACATTCTTAATCGAACATATTGATCTGCAGCTGTAACCTGAAGCCATCTTCACTCACTGCAGTAACTGATGACAGTTTTGTGAAAACAGAATGTAGTAATAAAAAAACAGATGTTTTGGTTTCTGTTGTTTACAAGAAGGAGACTGTCATGCCTCAGCAATGAATAAAGCCTTGCGCACAAGAGCGATGAAATTGAGGTAGGCTGAGGGAGAGAGATGCTTGGGAAAGGGACAAGATGTATTGTGTTGGGGCTTAATGTCAATGTTAGTGGATGACTGCTAAAACACGACGGCACTCAGAGTAATTGATGCTTTTAAATTGTTTAATCATAGAGCCGTGCTGCCAATTATGAGCCTGATGCCGCAGCCCTTTCTGTTCTGTGGAACATAGGCTGATTATGAAACTCATAGGTGGCTTCAGTTAAGTTTGTTTTGTTTGTACTTCAGTGTTTGTTTCCTAGAGTGCAGAAAAACAGGTGTGCGTGTGTGTAAACTATCTGAGCAGTGTGGTTCTTCTGTGGAGAAGAAGCACGACCTGATTTGATCCCATGGAGTTTCCATTCAGTCCTTCACCCTAGTCCTTGTCAACATGGAATGTGCATTTGTTGTGTACACATGCGTGCCCACACTCACAAAAGGTGTTGTTGTTTCAACTAGGGTCACTTGGGTGAGTGTGTGTGCAGGATTGTCATTGTGCTGACAAATTCACGGGGGTTGTCAATATGACCGTATGTCATACTTATGATAAACTGTGGGTGTGTACGAAATCGCGCACTAGCGTCAGGGCACTGAGATTTAGTGCGTGGTGTGCACTGCACACTGCCTTCTGTAGTGCGCACTGCTGTGGGTCAGTGAAGTCCTAAACGGAACACTATCGCTTTGCACTTAGCGGAAGTGTCGGACTAACATTTGCTCGCGATCCTCCATCCGCCAAAACATCTGCCGGTTTTACCGCAGTGTGCATCAGTAAAAAATTTTTATTAACGTTACTTACATTTATAAGAACCAGCTGCCTCCGCTTGGGCTTGTATTTCACTGTTTGCCAACATTATCCAACTTGAAAATAACTTGAAAATAAGTCCCGCCCCCTCCGCTACGTGATCAAAATGGCGCCCGTTTAGTGCGCATAGTGTTCATTGTTCCGCACTGTTTTCTGGATTATTTCAGTGCACCATCTGGGTACTTTCAGTGCACTGAGTTTTAGCTTGGTTTTCAGTGTGAGCGCAAGTGTGTGATTTCGGACACACCGTATGTCACGGAGTGTATCATGGGCATTCTCTGTACTTTAACAGCAGTGACCAAGAGTTCGCGTTTACATTTTGCTGCCGTGGATATGATATTGGTCTCAGTACACATGTACAGGGAAGTGCGGGTTTGAGATAAAGTGTATTGTAGCTTTTAGTTTTTACTCTGCATTTGTCCATGATGGATGACTGAAGTTTGAGCTTGGAAATCATTTGGGAATTAAGTTTCTGGCAGCATATTTCTTAAAAACATTTTCAGTCCCCAGACAATATTAAATATTTTCCAAAATATGTGCTGTATGGTTTTGACATCACTGCTGAAATCCACCAACACATTAAAAGGTTACATCCTGATAGAATTGGCTCAGTCTAAAATTATCCACTTGTTTTATGCGGTTAGTGTTACATTTTCAACAAGGTCATGCTGCTTCCTAAAGTCAGGCAGTGGAACACAAAGTGTCTAGTAAGTTGTGCAAAACATGCTCCTATTATTAATTATGGCATTGTATTTGTATAAATGCATATGGTGTTTGAAGGCATTACCAAAATATTTAGAATGTGATGCAGCACAGTATGCTGAAATAGGGAACTGACCATATTATATATTTCCCATTGGCTCCTTAATCAAATTATACAACAGATTTCTCTCTTTCATTCCTTTTTGGTTTGGGAGGGATGTCTGTGGATCTGAAGAGGGATATCAACGTGCAGCACATCTTTTGGAAAATATTTATAATCTTCTGGGGACTGCAGAGTTATTCAACAAATATGCTGCAAGCAACTTGCTTCCCAAATGATTTCCAAGCTCTAGCCATCTATCGTGATGATAGTATGAGGCTGTTTTTGGCATTGGCCTGTCATTGGCGCTGAGGTTATTTCCCTACAGCAAGGATTGGTGGAGAGATGCAACACATGACGACACTATGTCTCATTTGACAGCTCGCTGATGAACATGTGTGTGTTGATGAGAAAGCATTCAGACTTCAGAAAAACAGTTGACGATTCTTTCTGTCTTAGTTAATATGTCATGTTCTGTTTAGACACTGTGTATTGAGACTTTTGGGTTTTGTGGTTCTACATGCAAAATAAGTTCTGAACTTTCTGTAAAGTGTGGCTGTGAGGGGGAGAGAGTGTCTTTCATAGTGACCTTTCTCCTTTAATGAAAAGATGAGCAGGTGCAGTACATCATAAATCTTACATCCTTCTTCTCAAGGTGCCCTCATTTTTCCTACTTGATTATGCTCCAGGGAGGGTTTCTCTCAGCTGAGTTACATGCAAATAACGGAACCCGTCTGTCTTCACAGTGAGTTATTGTAGTAGTTTTAGCCAAACTTCAGGATAAATGATGCTGAAAATGTCGGAAAACATGAAAATAGATTTAACAAATTTTGGGTTTTTGGTTGTCCTTCACCAATCATTACAAGACTTCGCTCTGAACATGGTATCATTGAGAACCTGACGTCTTGTAGCATTTCTTGTGCACCTGTAGTCTTGTAGCGAAGCTCAGAGTGTTGTGCTATTTTTAATAATAATCTTTATTTGTGCAGCACCTTTCATGTGTTGAAGGCAGCTCAAAGTTATTCACATGAATCTGACATAAAGGAATAAAAACAGAATAAAAATATGTTGAAATAAGTATTAGGCCCAAACTAATAGAATAAGTAGGAGGAAGTTGTGTGTGCATAATATTCAGCTGGGCACTAAGCAGTTATCAGCTTTTTACATAGTGCATGTTCTCTGCGTTTCATGTGGGACAGTTCATGTAACCACTTATGGGAGTCTTAAACGCTGCATGTTTTTTTAAATTTTGAAATTGAACTGACTGCAACCTGTCTGTGAGTAACAGACATGCTCACACCACACAGGATAATCTCGGAACATAATCCTTTAAACTGAGGTAATAAAATGACAAAGAATATTAGATAATAAAGTACTAATTAAATAACAGTAATTTACATAATTAGATAATAATTAGAATACATTACAAGCAGAAACAATACCTTTACAGTGTACATGTAATAGAATAGAATGTCTGTGGTGTAAAGTGCAATGTGCTGGTTTACTAGTTGATGTATAGACAGTTCTAAAACACAGCTGCTGGGTGAGACAGAACTCTGATCCTGGTTTCTCTGATCCTGGTTGCTCTGCTCCTGCAGACTATGCAGGCGTGGTCCTTCTTTCCTAACCTGTGTCTTCTCTGTCTAACAGGGCGGAAATCACTTTGACCAGTATGAGGAGGGCCAGTTGGAGTTGGAACAGGCCTCTCTGGACAAGCCTATAGAATCGGTAAGATCCCACCCATATCTTGTGCCATTGGACTAAATCAACGGCTGACAGTGTGTGAGTGAATGATTGGTCCAGTCAGAGATTATAGTCACACCTCCTCTGCTGTCAACCCTGCCCCATTTTCAGTGTCTCAATCTCGTCCCACATTCCCCTTCTCTCAGATTTAGTCAAATTCCCCCCCTCCTTTCATGTTTATGTCTCTCTAGAGCCCCTATACAGTACCTTCTAGCTCCCCTTCCTCAGTGATCACCTCTGGTGTCTTCATCTGTGCAACTGTTACCGTAGTTACCATAGCCACATGATGTGGAGGAGATTTGTTGAATTGTACCAATCACTGTGATCAGTCCTCTGTTTTTGCCTCACTTGATCACAGATATGAGCGCTGTGTGTGTGAGAGAGTGTGAGAGAGATGTGGCGTTGTCTGTGTGTTGCGTCATGCCCCAGGGCCTTTCTGTTTCATTTTTGACACGTTTATTGATTTTAAAACTGTGGAGTGGACAACACACTGACTGTTAATAAACTGTAGAGCCCAATCCGAAGCTTAGTAGCATGCACTAGCACACACATCTGTTCTGGAACAATCGAATATCTGTGATTAATGACTTTTTGAGAGTGCATTATGGTGCACCAGGGAAAAATCTTTATAAAATTCTTGATTCTAATCTCATTTTATAAATATTGGTAAAAATCGTATTAGGTAGGGCATTTAATCAGGACTGTGATTGTTACTATATGGAAAAATATAATGAATAAATGGCAGTTTTAGTTTCGGCATTTACTTCACCTTGACACAGAACTATATATACAGTATAACTGTTCTCCATTATTGATACTCGAATATCGAAGTTAGTCAGAATTCACCAATATTTTTTTCACTTTAACTAGGATTATGTAAGCCCTAAGGTTAAAAACAATTCACTTGTTTTATAGCTGGATCTTTTTTCCATGCAACGGGATATTTCGGGCTTTGCTGGTTTTGAGGAATTGGATTAGTCTCATCCAACTGCTGTGTAGGAGGATGCCAAGAGGCTGCTTGATGTCCAGAGTGACGCTAGATCACGCTGTCCTGAAGCATCTCTCTCGCCTTCACTCAAGAATATAGAAACAGAAGATTGATTTGTCATGATACTTAAGGACATTTTGAAAATAAATAATAGGTCAAATTTGTTATTTATTCTCTGACAAGGTGATTTTAAACATGCAATTCAACACTGATCTTTAAGTACTTAAGATTTTTCACGAATATTAGATATAATTGCCCAACCCTAAAACCCAGTAGCTTGAGGTAAACTCGCTAGATGCACTTTTATAGAGCATTGACATGTTGAAGGACAAAGAGTGCCTTATGTCATATAAAACACAATAAGAGTTTTGACACAAACAAGTTTCAAAATGTATTATTCACGTATTACTCATTTCCCAGTCCATTTAATTCATATGAAAATTAAGCTACAAAAATTGAGCTGACATTTTTTGTAGTCTTATGAGAAACGCACACTAAAGCTAACTCTTCAAACAAAGTCTACCTCGACTGATTCTTAACTGTACCAACTCTGTTAGCCATATATGGCCAATCTGTCTCACAGCGATTAAGTTTGCTTTCTGACAACGTTGGTTGTAGTGCTATATAAATAAAGTTAACATTTACATGTATTCGCCTGTTCCGCCATTGAAGGTATAAGGAGTGTTTCAGGCGGGACTGCCTTCAGCCTGAGACATCAGTATCAGAGCTCATTTACGTATCTCTGTCTAAACAGAATAGTAATCAAAGCAGTCTATTAAATTTCACAGATTCAGATTATTGACAAAAACCAGCATTCGCAGTCATAATTTATTGCATGTTTTCATGAGTTCTGTGTGTTTTCCACTCCGAAATGAATGTGATAGCAAGAATGTTTGTTGTGTGTGTGTTTGTCTGCGTGTGTCTGTCTGAAAGAAAGGAAATGAAAAGTGCCTACCTGTTAGTGAGTGAGTGCGTGTGTGTTTGCGCACCAATGATCAGTATTTGTTTGCGTGTGTATGTGTTCTGTTTTTGTGTTAGTGTCTGTAGGACAGTAATTTCAGATATTTGCAGTATTGTACACAACTTGGGGTGTTCGACATTTCTCTCCTGCAGCGAATTGGCCCCAATTAGCTAAGCAGCTCTGACCCGGTTTGTATCTGCACGCTCTGCTCTACTACTCCTGTCACTTTAGGGGCTCCTTGTAACGCTTCTCTCACTCTCTCTTTCTCTCTCTCTCTCTCTCTCACTCACTCTCATTCTACCTCTATCTCTCTCTCTCTTTTTTTTCTCGCACACATTCTTGTCTTTCTCTTACACTCTGTCTTTGCTCTCTCTTTCACCTCTCTTTCTTATGGACGCTCTCCTTCTGTCTTTCTCTCTCCAACACAGTGATTCGGTGTACAGTACCCTCTGTCATTATGTGCTGGCATGGTGCTTGTGCAACTGGGACTGCATTTTTTCGCTGATTAGGCATGTAGATAATATCGCAGGCAGCTCTCGTTTTTGTCTGTCTCGCTCTCCGTCTCTCTCGCTCTCTTATAGCCTAGCTTTCCTGCCGGCCTCCTCTCCATATCGCCCTCTCAGCTCTAATACATCAATCAGTTAGAACACCCTTTCAACTTTGAATGCTCAGCAGATAATTAAAACTGCTGTATATTACATTTACCACAAAAGGTAGCGCTTCAGAAAATCTTGAGAAATCATGCAAGTACGCTCTTACATATATTAAGAGTCTTTACAATCATGCTTCCCCCCCGTAACGTCCTTCAGCATGAACACTGCAGTAATGCATTATTTGGAGTGAACATCCAGGCTGTAAGTGTTAATTTCACATGGATTGGCCAGAAATTTCCTACAAATTACCCTCCTCTGGTTAAAATACTCCAGCTTCTGTAGTACTTAAGATAACTGGAAGTGAGAAGTTGTATGAAAAGTTACAAACCCTTTTTAAGCATGATTTCTCAGGCTTTTCGAATAACTGGACATCCAAGATCTGTTCACTGTTTAGCTGCATCCTCAGCTTGTAGATACCAAAGATCCCAGAGAGGGCAGAAGAGCATGAGAGGTGGCTTTGGCAGCTACCCAACTGAAAATATTGTTGCTCCTGCGCTATTGTCTATGGAGGGACGTGGAGAACAGGGTAACCACACATACACACAAAGATGCAGAGACACTACAGCACCTGTTTCGACTCCTGTCACTGTATGACACTATACTCTCAAGAAAAAAAATCAATGTCATGTCAAGAGTGTTTGTCAGGGTAAAATGAAAAATACAAGATTTAGGCCTTACGTGTATTTGCCCTTAGACTACCTATTCTGGATCCAGATTAGAAGTATCTGTTCTATATTTCCACCAAAAGTGTTTTATACAAGCCATCGCTTAGCAAGTGGTGCTGGGACAGTGACAGCCGTCCTCGAGTGTGGGAGTGAGTGAGTGTGCGTGCGCGCGTGTGTGTCTTGCTCTTGATTCTCCACGCCCTTCTTCTGCCACTCATTGTGTGTGATCCGTAGGCAGCTAGAGGTCTGTGGTTTTTATTTTATTGGTATCTTTCTTCTCTTTGTCTCTCTTTTCTCTTTCTCTCTCATCCTTTTTGATCTCCCTTCTCTTCCCTTTGTTTTCTCTTGATTTTTTTTTGTTCTCTTTAATATTTTTTTAGCCTTGCATGTGTTAACTTGGTAGCAGTCATTCTTCTCTCTCTCTCTTTCTGTCTGACCATAACCCCCCTGCCTTATGTTTGTCCCCAATATACCCCTACACCCCACACCTGGGAGATGTGCACTGGGCAGCTATAAAGATTCTTTCATGCTCGCTCATACGTGCGTACACACACACACACACACACACACACACACACACACACACACACACACACACACACACACACACACACAC
>JBBPDB010000028.1:5180350-5208108 GCA_037974465.1 Brachypetersius altus | reverse complement strand
TGTGTGTGTGTGTGTGTGTGTGTGTGTGTGTGTGTGTGTGTGTGTGTGTGTGTGTGTGTGTGTGTGTGTGTGGCCGCCTGCCCATCCTATGATGCATTTTGACCTCGAGCGTGGTTATCAAACCAGAGAGGAAAAACACGGTGCCTTAAGAGGACACACATTCATATGGACATTTTAAACATGTGCGGAGAAAATAAAAAGCACATTATCTCCCACCCCCAAGTTAGATAAATGAAGGACGATTTTATCGCATGTCAGTGGAATGGAGTGCAAGTCCCACCCTCTGCACTGATCCAAAACAGTCAGAAAAATGGCTGGCTGTTGGCCCTCCTCTTTCTCTCTCTTCCTGTTTTCTTTAACCCTTTCTTCTCTCCTTCAATATTTTCCTCCTCCTTTCTTTCCCTTTCTTTCCTGTCTCCCTTCCTCCCTCTTCATCTCTTGCCTGCAGAATGTCAAAATCGCCCTTTTTTTAATGCAGACTTGTTTACTGGTTGCAGGGCTTGTTCATTCTGTTGGGAGGGGTGAGAGAGTGTTTTTCATGCATACAGCTCCTCCTTGTCTCTATGAACAAACAGCTGCATTGAGATGCAGGGAACGCTTGGTCTGGCTGTCCACTCCACTTGCATTCAGATTAAATTTAATAGGACTGCGACACTGTGGTAATGACATGCAGCCTGTTATAGTTGTGGTGGTGACCCGTATTTCATATACATTCATACATATATAGGCACAGGAATGTGATATGAGTACATTTATATGCACAACTCCGTATTATTATGTATTTTATTCCTGCTGAGGGTGCACTGGGTTTAGCATGCAGTTGTAAAGAAATCAGGACTGAAATTGGCTATAAACGTTCAGGATCAGTAAGGTACCCTTAGTGTTTGTTTCAATGTAAGCATGGGTTAGTTTATCCCTCAGTCTGTTAAGAAAATTAATCTGATAAACATTTGAGTGTGATTTTAAACAACAATAATGACCTTTTTAAACAAATGGTATCAGCATGTTATTTCCAGAGGATACACTGCTGAAGCAAACAAGATTTAGCCCCAGGCAAAAAGGATCACTTCTGGGAGTAGAGAGGCCCAGTTACCTAAAATAAAAAGAATTAGCATGTGAGCAGTTGTTGTAATGACCTTATAGCCTAGTAAAAATAATATAGACTTCCAGTTTAAATACAGAATGTTGAAATGATGAGTTTCACTGTGGTGCTTTTTTACCTTACCAGAAAACAGATGCTTTGACATTCTGATATCATTGTTAAGCCTCCTCTTATGACTCATTTTTACAATCTTAAAGAAGGCATGAGTGTTCTTGTCAATTTGTCAGTCATGGATAGTATTCAAATAATATGAAACTGCACAAATATGTGCGAATATAATCTAAAATGCATGTGCCACAACTTTAAAACTACTGACTGATGCATTCATTTTTCTCATTGCATTAACATCTGTCAAGAGGTGTCAGGCAGCAAATGACAGTCAGTCCTTGAAGTTGATGTGTTGGAAGCAGGAGAAATGAGCTTATGGACAAGGGCGACTTGGACAAGGGCCAAATTGTGATGGCTAGGTGTCTAGGTCCAAGCATCTCTAAAATGGCAGGTCTTGTGGAGTGTTCTCAGCACGCAGTTGTCAGTACCTACCAAAAGTGGTTCAAGGAAGGACAACTGATGAACTGGTGACTGGTTCATGGATGCATGTAGGGAGCGAAGGTTAGCCTTATGCTCTAATCTCACAGAAGAGCAACTATAGCACATATTCCTGCAGAAGTTAATGCTGGGCATGATCGAAAGGTTTCGAGACATCTCAGCTTGCTGCGTATGGGACTTCATAATCACAAACCAGCCAGAATCCCCATGCAGACCTGATCTACCACTTAAAGCAGCTACTATAGGCAAGTAAGTATCAGAACTGGACCGTGGAGCAGTGGAAGGATGGTGTCCAATCCTTATCAGTCACATTTTGTTTTACATATTGTGATCAGCTAGATTTGTGTGCTTTGCTTACCTAGGGAAGATATAGCACCAGGAGTATAGGTTTTACATGTCGCAGTCACATCCAAAAGAATACTAGAATCCAAGGTAGAATGCAAGAACCGAGGAAAACATTGCTCAGAGCATCACACTGCGTCTGTAGGTTGTCATCATTCCATAGTGTTTTCTGGTGCAATCTCTTAGCTCTGATGAGAGACACACATACACACACACCTGCACACCCACAGTCATCTTTCTACATGGTGTATCAGACCAGGCCACCTTCTTCCATTGCCGCATGGTCCTGTTTCATTGCCGCCTGCTCATGTGCCTATTGTAGACACTTTTGGCAGTCCCTACAGCCCCATACATAGCAAACTGTGTGTGTACTGACACTTTTCTATTACAGCCAGCATGAACTTGTCCGTGGTTTGTGCCACAGTAGTAGTTCTGTGGAATTGGAGCAGGCGGGTTAGCCTTTGCTCCCCACACACATCAGAGAGCCTCGGACGTCCATGACCCTGTCACTCATTTACTTGTCCTTCCTTGGACCATTTTTGGTAGCTACCGACCACTGCAGCACCCCACATGACCACCTGTTTTGGAGATGGTTTGACCTTGTCGTCTAGCCATCACATTTTGGCCCTTGACAGAGTTGCTCAGATCCTCTTGCCCATTTTCTCTGATTCTAGCACATCAACTTTTAATTGCAAGAATATGGTTTTCCAGAACTAGCACTATACCTCAATATAAAGTGGCATTCAATGTTGATACCTGCCCAACAAGATTGAGGTGCAAGATAATATATACTTTCAAGTGCTTCAAAGGCTTAGTGTACTTTCTGTATATAGGCCTGCTTTCTAATATTTCTGTTACCAGCTTTGCTGTAATTAGCCTTTTTAGGAAGGTATGAGAACATTGAGTATGTCAAACTCTGTATTTTAAAAATAGTATGACCAGTTATTAACTCCTAGAGGAAGGGGAGAAATTTGCAGATTGCTGCCTGTTCCCCTACCTTGCATTTGTGACTGCTTTTGAAAGGTGTTTATGAAACAGTAGCTTTAAACAGACCCCACATTCACACAGTTTTCCAAGCCATACATGGAGGCACAGAGGACATCACAGCCTTATGAAGATGAAAGGTCCTAATTCTTCAATAGGATTGGAAGCCAACGGAGAACTTGACTTTGTTTAGTGCTTAGTAGCATGTACAGATGAGAATCAGTAAGCTAAATGAAAGGTGCACACAGCCCGATACACCAGGCTGTCCCTGTTGTATTAAAAACACCACCCAAGAATTTTAGCAGCCCTTTGGAAAGAATGTTTAATGAAAACTTACTACATTATCATGCATTGAAAATCATCCTGGTCACTTCTTATGTGAGCCAGTGAGGTGCACCATCGTTAAATCTAAAAAAGTAGATGTTTTAAATAAAAAAATAATCAGTTTAATATTTGCCATGAGAAGTTTGTACAAAGGTACAAAACACATTAATCTCAAATACATACGTGTAGTG
This sequence comes from Brachypetersius altus, assembly GCA_037974465.1. NCBI lineage: Eukaryota > Metazoa > Chordata > Actinopteri > Characiformes > Alestidae > Brachypetersius > Brachypetersius altus. The sequence goes on along the minus strand of JBBPDB010000028.1, from coordinate 5,204,619 downwards.
ATACCTGAGTAGATCTCTACTTTTTCTTTGGTGAGGTTGATTCTGAACCTGTTAGATCATTTCTGGCAGTGAATGCATAGAGGAGTACAGATTAATTATTGTTTGTTTTCTAGGGTTACCTCCTTACAGTCTAATTGGCTCAAAACTATTTGAATGAGAGGCTACAATCGCAGCACTTATAACAACATATGTGTGAGCAGACTTTTAATGTGATGTTGCTACCTTCTGGTCATATTTTGAACCGTAGTGAAAAGTAATGAATAAAAATGGATGTATCATTTTCATTGTTCGTATAAACCCTTTCACAAATGCCAACAAATATCCAAAGTATGTGAAGATATATATTTGAAAAAATAATCCAGCATTTGTTTTTTCTTTGTTTGTTTTTTTTTTCTGTTAAGTTGCCACTTTGGAGATGCAAGGCTGTGTTATAATGGCATTATTATTCATGCATTTGCTCGCCTTGCATTGTTTGACCATAGAATGACTGGAGCAGTGAAAGCCTCTCTTTCATTCTCTTTGTTCACTCTTGCCTGGATAATGATGTCATAGCTGGCAGACTTCGGGTCTATTCAGCAATTGATCAGTGGGTTCGTGGGGTTTAGAGGGCTGCATACACGCGCACACACACACATGCACACACTGTTGGCTCAGCAGGATGGATCTGAGCTCCATTAAGGTTTTCACGCTCCATAGCCTGTCTACTAATTGAAAACATCTGCACGCTGCTGAGATGTGCAGGTATGCAGCGTCCTCAGACAGCACCGTATTTGGTCGGATTTATTTATATGTCAGTTAAGTAGGAAAATATTGTTTATGTGCACAGCCACAGTTGTCAGGGGTTGTAGATAGTTCCATGCATTTGAATGAAGCTGCACACGTGTGCATGGTTTGTGTTAATTACTTAATTTCCTTTGCCTTTATTCTCAAAAGGATGTTATCAGGGTTTGTGTGCTTTTGCTTGTACAAGGTCGCCCTGTCCTTCAGCCTTGAAGGCTTTGCTTAGTATGCCAAATGTGTGAGTAATGTGAAACACACAAGCGATCTCTGTTGGGCAGTTGCTATTATCCAACAACTGTTCCAAGTGGTGAGGTCAGCACTGAACATGAAGCACCAGAGCTTCATTCAGGGCAGTACGTGTTTCTCGGCTGCTTTTTCTGTTTGTTTTGGATGTACTCTCCATCCATTTTACTCACACTGCTCAACTAAAGCCAGTATGAGGATTAAAGCTTTCACCAGTGCATCTGAAACTACACTTCCTCTCCAGAACAACCAAATTATTCCAAATGAATGTTCAATAGGCTAGATGAGTTACTAACGATCCAGATGTTAATACATGCAGTTGAGTGCAAAGTATTTGCATAATTTTAACCTATTGTAAGAAATACATTATAGCATTAAATGTGCTATAATTGTGACATTTTATGTTGGTTACCTTTTCCTGTGTGTTGAATTAATCAGAATTATGATGCATTATGTTCTCTGTCGAATGTGTACTTTTAGAAATGATCAAAACGGGCAGTTGGGACAGGGTTGTTCAAGGTGGTAATTCTAAAGGATTTGCCTATTAATTTTGTTATACTTTAAATATTTAAATATTAGTTTTGGTACAAAGAACAATCTATTGAGTACAAGTGGACACAAAGCTTAAGGAGTTAAGACTTTCTTATTTAACTTCACAAGGTATTTAGCACAAGTGTTTTGTGTCCACTTGTTTTAGCACAAGCACTACCTTTACCTGTGGTTCCTGGTATGAATAAGTTTGGAAACGGTGTTAGCTGCCTATCCAAGGGAAACACGATTTGTTTATATAGTCCATTCTAGCTTGACAGAAATTTTGGTGCATATAAATGTTTTAATTCTTTAAATCCCCCGGTACTTTACGTTTGTATGATCATGATCTCTAGGGCAGCCCTTGTTCACACCAGAGGGAGCGGCCAAAGCCTGAAGTCCAACACACACTGAAAATGAGTTTAGCAGACAATAAAAAAATTTGGATTTGGAATTTGGAAATGTACTAGTTAATATTGATGTATTTTTTCATATCAGTGCCAGTGCAGCACCAGTGTGTGACAGATTAGGGGAATTTTTGGTGTAGCACGGATGTTCTTTTGCTGTACTGAAGATTGTGCTGTTTATTGTTGTAATGCAATGCATTAGACAAGGAATGACGGGGAGGAACTTGGTAGGCTTTGGTCACAGCTGTGGGAAACGATTCCAAATCAGATAAAAGGCCTGTAGTCAATGTGAAAAAAATAGATTAGATGCACGTCTCCAGAGAAGGAGGGCGGCAGCCTGGTTTAAGTTGAAAGGAGATTGGATAGCTTGTGCACACGTTAATGATAAAACTGGTTCATGGTAGCGCTAAGGAAATGTCATTTAAAGAATTTTAGGGTCTCACATAAGTGTGTGTGTGTGTGTGAGCGTGCGCGTAAAGTGTGCATGACACTAAGCAGTCGAGGTTTGTGCCTTTTATATAGTCGTCCTTGCTAGTGAAATGAAGCTCTTCCTCAAAGTGCATATGCACACAGATTATATTTATCTCTCTGTGGGGACCAGATGTCCTTGTCATGATAGGAAGTGGTGGTCCTCATGTTTTCACCACAAATGCAACTTTTTCAGAAAAACAGAGAGTTCCTTCTTGATTCTGAGGTAAGGTTTAAGTGTAATTACTATATTAAAAACTATAGTGTGTGCTTGCATTAGCTTTAAATACAGATAGTAGTTAATTTCTTAAGTACTCAGTAGTTGGCAGACATTGGAGAAGGGAAACTGTTTCAGCTGACAGAATTATTTGTTGTAGATACTCCTGCTAACAGCACTATTATCATACTTTATTGTTATCTTTTTCTTGCCGCAGTATTAGCTAAATGGTCTTGGCTTAACTACAAGACACTGAAGCAGCTTCCCATTACTTCCCGCTAGTGTCTAAGATTTATGTTTTGAGGCTGAAAGTTTTCTCTGAAGTGCATCATAAAACATTATCGTGCAATTACCATACACACAGAAGTGGCTCATAGAGGTAGAAAAATGCTGCGTGTACCTTTAATGTAGACAGCAGGTGTTAATCAGCTGTTATGTTTTGTTTCAAGCTACTGGTTGCAGAGCATGTGTGTTGGTAGTGAAATGGTATTGGCTGTGTTTGAATGAGAATTCTTGGACTGTAAATGAAACTCTTGACACACGAGCCTGGAGGGAACTGCGATGTGGAGTCCTTAACCTCACCCTATATTCTTTCTCTTACCCAGAGCCCTGCTTCTGTCACTTTATTGAAATGTCTCCCCAATGCTTTGAGTTTCCATTGTATTGACTGTTCATTTACTCTTCTTTCTTTTTGCTCTTGTTTTGTTTTTTAGGTAAGGTTTGTAGGAACCCCCTTCCCCCTTTTTTGTGTGTCTGTATATGTGTATGTGTGCGTGCGTGCGCGTGGATGTATTTCTTTTGCAAAAATGAGGATGAAATAACTCTCCCCCTTTACAGTTTAGCCTAACGGCCTCTCTTAGTTCCCTCCTGTAAGCTTACAATCACTAAACTTTCTCTGCTCAGATTTACCAGCGCCTCCGATTCAAAACTTACTCCAGAATGAAATCAGTAAACCTGTAGCTCACTGTAGTAACCAATGACCACCTTCTTGATTTTGTTCAGGATTTACCTGTGATAGTCACTTTCCATATATCAGTGTATTTTCTGGCTGCGATGGGGGGGTTGTTTTGATTGGCTGCGAACATGAGATTGGGTTTTCTGATTGGCTTTTTCTGATTGAACTTGTCTCCGCCTCCCCACCTGGCCATAATTTCTTTTGAATGGCTTGCAGAATGAGCCTGAATCTACGCCCATTTCCACCCCTCTTCTTCCGCCTCTCGGTCGATCTGTCTGCCTGTGTCCACTCTTGTGAAGTGACCGTACACGTGGTAATGTGGGTGTGGGATTTGTGTGGGTGTGTGTTGCGTGAGATTGTACGTGTGAGTGTGTATGTGTGTGTCACTGACGAGGGGGTGGGGGCTCAGGTGTTTTGGCTTGCAGGGAAAAATCTCACACTGTCCCGCCTGCATCCCCCACTCCCCTCTTTTATAAAAATACACACATCCAAATGCAGCACCCTGCCCATCTCTTCTCCCCTTTCCCTGCAAAGCATGCTGGTCGAACAGAGCCAAAACTGGATCTTGAGTTTTAAGCAGTGCAGCGGTGAACAGTGGAATAAATAGATGGGTAAATAGGTTGGGGATGGGCATCCTGAGCGATTTTGTGATCAGATAAAGAGAGTATAATATTTTTTTTTGATATTTTTAACTCACACATTTTATAACAATGTTACAAATTGACTTTTGACAATGTGTCTAAACAGCCAAACCTTAGTTTCAGTGATTACTCGTAATTTTTGTCTTTGGTCGCAGACATCACAACATCGATTTGCATGTTTTTTGTAGTATTTTCCTAGTAAACCTGGTTATTACTTTGTTTGACCACGTGTGCCCATTCCTAAAACCAAGATGTACTTTATTTATTTAGATGTTATTGTGCTATGGCTCATATTCCCTCTTTCAAGGCCGAAGGTTGTCAAGTCATTGCGCTGCTGAAAACTCAAGCACCTTATTATGTTTCTCACATCTCCTCCTGCTGTACAGTGATGCAGCACACACAAACAATGGCCACTGCCTCTCAATCACACTCACCCACAGACCTTGGCCTGCATGGTGGATGGGGGAAGGGGGAAGCAGGGAGGACAGTGGTCTACATTCACTCGGTCATTGGAAATATGGAGTTGTATAGGGTGCATTTTATTCATAAACATCCATGCCCATACCATCAGAACCACCAGTGATCCACCTGCTTAAAAGGTGGAACAGGTGCCATCTGGTGATATTTATCGTACAATAGTGTGATTAAAGCAGTAAAGTGAAAATTAAGAATGAAAACAAAAGATACATCTCATTGTTTTGGGCTTTGGGAATATTTAGATGTTTGCATTTTAAGGTGGAGAAGGATGGCAGGAAAGCAGGGGATGGTGAGAGGGGTATCCCTGGAATCACCCAAAATCCAAAGTGATAATGGGGTACACCAAGGCCTCCACCCCTGAGTCCCTAAACCCCAACCCCTAACAGTTCACCCCCTCCCCCAAAAAAAACCCTTGACCCCCCTCTCTGTGTGCCTCAATCTTCCTGCTTAACCAATTGGTGTTTCTTTTTTGCAGCGTTATGATCCTGGCCATGTTGTGCTGATGGTAAACTTAGTGGTAAATGTTATTTTTCCCCTGATTGAATTGGTTACTTTTTTTTATTTATCCTTTGAGTTTTTGTTTTGCTCAATTTAATTTTTAACCCTCCCTCCCATATAATTTTGTTTTCCTTTTTATTTTTATTCTTGTCATCAGAGCACCAGTATTTCTTTAATAAGCTTCAACTGTCTCTACCTCTCTCTGTATTAGTCGTCATTCTGCTGCCTGTGTATCAGTGTAATTTACATTACTCTTCTAGAGCATTTCTCATTTCGTTTGTTTTCAGTTTTTTTGGGCGATCTTGTGATTCACTTCCCCTTTTTTCGTTTCAATGCACATTCTTCACAGGAATGCGTAATAATGCTAGATGAGATGTCACTCGTGTTCCCAAAACACTGATTGCTGGGAAGGGAATAGATCCTTTTAAGGTTGGGCCTGATTTGGGACTCCGACCTACTTTTCTTACAAAATAATCAGACGTACTGACCGTTCTCATTTTCAGTGTTTCCTTCACAATACTGTAATGTGAAGTGAATAATATGCCTCTATAACTGAAGTGCATTAGAAAACACAAATAACCACAAACTAAATTGATTTTTATATTGTATTATATATTATATGTCCACATTATCAGTTAACTCAAGTGTAAATCTGAATGTTGGTTTGGAGTCCCAACCGGCCCTAATCGTTCCGTACACTCTGTTTTATCATTTCATTACAGGAACAGTTGTACCGTTGGGCTGAGGCTCCAGGCTTGGCAGCTTGGAGATTATGGAGTGTCTCGTTTCTCAGGGGCTAGGAATTAATTAGATATCTCTTTTGTTGTGGCAGTGCTTCAAGCATGGCTTTTTTGGTGTTTTAAGTGGCCTAATTTTCTGTGTATGATGGAATAATGATTTATAAGTTTAAACAACTGCCTGCCATCTTCCGCCTGTACTGCCTGATTGGTTATTGATCTTTAAAGCCTTAATAAGGGTGTTTTAGAAGATCTGTTCTTTCTTGTTAAAGTGAGGGCATTTAAACTGATTAATTGATCCTTGTCTTTCATAGTACATTTCCGTTAAGGACTGAACATTAGCTGTGTAGGTTGAACATCACACAATTTAAACAATCCAAGTTATTTTTTACTTGTTTTTGAGTAAGTTTAGCTATATGTTTATAACTTGAGTAGTACTGGTATAGACATATAAGAGCTGAGCAAGCTAGGAAAATTCTGCAGTTTGTGTCACATGGATCATCATGTATTAAAATGAATTGTATTGCCTCAGCCCAAGGGCGTGAACTGCCCTTTTGAAATGAGCAAATTGCACATTTATTATTACTCAATGAATTATAATGGAAAAAAAGAGGAAGAGATTAAAAAAACTGAAACCAAACCACATAATTGATTGGCGTCTTTGATTGAATGTGACCATGGTGCCAGCCTCCGCAGCAGCAGTTTAGTATGACTTCTGTTCTTTTTGCCTCTTTTTTCCTTTCATTTGAGACCCCCTCCCCCTGTTTGTGTGTCTATCTGTCCTCCCCTCCCCTTCCCCACTCTCAGGTAAGTACACCCCCTAAAAACCCTGCACTGTCACCATGGCAACGTCTGGCCCGTGACATCACTCTGCTGCTGTAGCTCAGTGCTTGTGTCCTTATTCTTTCTTTTCTTTCTCTATCTCTTTTCTCTCTCTCCGCTTTGTTTGGCTGGTTATGAGTGGATTAAGCAATTATGTGTCAATTTTCCGAGTAGTTTTGATTGTCTATTTATTTTTCTTTCCTTTTGTTTCATTCTGGTTTTGTTTTTTTTTTGGTTTTTTTTCTGACGTTAATTATTATTTGACCTAGCTCTTTTCACAGCTTGCATATCACTGTATGTACATACATAAGCTACCAGGAAAGCATAGCATTACAAAAGCTGGAATAGAAGAATACTTATAAACAGTAGTGAACTTTAAGCCCTGACCAACGCTTCAGAGTTCAGTTTACAGAAGATGCAGTAGTGGGTATTTGTATGGCATTGCAGTTATCTGGCTCACTCCTCTCCTGGTCCCTCTCATACATTCCACCAGGCCAAATCAGGTGCTTCCTGTCCTGTAGTGTAGTGCAGAGAGGGAGGGAGGCAACAAGATGGATTATCCTGAGCGAGGGAACACTGTGAGGACACTGCGACAAATTTGACAACAGATGTCTTGCCTCCTTCTCCCCCTTTCATTGAGCAGTATTGAAGTGCTCTAGAATTGCTCTATTTGTTCACATGATTAGACCTTTTTAAAGGAAAGCATCCTCTATTAAAAAAGAAAAAAACATGAATACATTAGTGTACTATTTCCTAGCGTCCAGCACATACCTGGCACGGCCATTGAAGCAGAGTTGCCGCACACAAAGCTGTGAGAATGGCTAGTAGCGTTTGGTTCACTGTAGCTTTCTGGTCTCTTGCACTTGAAGGCAGTCTTTCTAACCCAGCACCCTGTGCTCTAAGCAGGCTGTCCCACCCACGCTTTCTCTCAGGTCCTGTTTGGAGTCTAACCTCTGCCCTCTCTCTCTTTACCTCTCCCTCACTTCGCAGGACGCACTGACCCTGTGCCCATCATCCTCAAATATGACGTCATGGGTATGGGACGCATGGAGATGGAGGTGAGGAAGTGTGAAATTATTGCGTTGTAAACTTCTATGTGTTAAGTAAGCCTGGCTGACCTTGTATGTGTTGGTTGGCAGCTGGACTATGCAGAAGATGCAACAGAAAAGCGTCGAGTGTTGGAAGTGGAGAAAGAGGACACAGAGGAGTTGCGGCAGAAGTACAAGGTAGGGTTGGGCGATCCAGTCAAATTTGGTATTTGAATTTGACAGACATAGCTTGAAAAACATTCTAATAGTGCTTCATCTGAAAGTATGCTGAGATTATTAATGTCACACTGTCAAATGAAAATCCTTACAAAATGATTGTTCAGTCTCAGGTTTTTACACGTGATCTTATGCAGTTATATATTTACACAAAATAGAAATATGTCCGGGAGGCCTTGTCACCATGTTGATATATAAACACTGTTCAGTGGTTTCTATCGTATGCCTTAACCTTGTATTTGCACTTTTACACCCTCATGTTTTCTCTCCCTTGAACATTGGTATCTCAGGGTTGCTTATGTCAGTTATTTTCTGGTTTGCAGGATTATGCAGAAAAGGAGAAAGCCATCGCCAAGGCTTTGGAAGACCTGAGAGCTAACTTCTACTGTGAACTGTGTGATAAGCAGTATCAGAAACACCAGGAATTTGACAACCACATCAACTCCTATGACCATGCACATAAACAGGTGAGAGACATCATGACAGACATTATTTTCTGAATGAAAATTGCTGATATTGATTTATATATCGCAGGAAATAACAAAATCACAATAGCCACTTTCTTGCTCATTTTTTCTCTGATTGGGTCATATTCAAAAAAGTCAATCATCTTTTTTTCTCCCGTCCAATGTCTTTTGTTTTCTTCTACAGAGGCTAAAAGAGCTGAAGCAGAGGGAATTTGCGCGCAATGTTTCTTCACGATCCCGTAAGGATGGAAGAAAACAGGAAAAATTGCTGCGTCGTCTACATGAGCTAGCAGAGCAGAGGAAACAGCAAGACTGGTGAGTTTAATGACTACTGCTGTCCCCTAATGGTGGTACAACAGCATTACATGACTTGCCACCTGGAATGAGTGTCAAAAGTCTTAATGTTTCTAGAAATGAAAGAAAGCAAGTAGGCACCAATAATACTAACCTGAACATTAAACTGCATTATATAAATTATTAGACTTGCATTATATAAATGACTCCAGGCTACTAGTAGAATTTTCAGCAGACTGGCTTTTTCTCAATTTTTTTCTCAGATTTCCTGATGTTCAGCAGCACTGTATGCTCAACTTTTTCCTTTCAATCTTTCTCTTTAGTGTTCCTGGAAGCGGGCCTATGTTCAAGCAAACAACAGTGGCAGTTGATGGAGATAAGGCAGATGATAGTGGCTTCTCAAACGTTGATGGTGTTCCTATGACAACGGACTGTACCACAGAGGGGTCATCAGGGGAGGATAAGGGAAGTTCTGCTTTTGGTGGTCAAAGCTCTCCTAGACCTGGTCCAGCCATTAGTTTCTCTCTTCGTAAAAACACGTCCTCTCCAACACCTAGTGGAGGACCCCAGGCTCCCAAAGTCAGTGTCTCCTTCTCTTTTGCTAAGAAAGCCCCAGTCAAGCTGGAGACAGCTGCTGCTGTGTTTGCAGACCATGGAGAAGAAGCAATGGAAGAAGAGGAGGGACAAGAGGAAGGAGGAGATAAGGCTTCAGGGGAGGAAGGGGGTACTGCCTCAAACATTGACAGTCCACAAGCCACAGCAGGAAGCACAGGTGGAGATGACGATCAGCAACAGAGTGATGATGGGGGAACTCTGGCCTCCACCCTTAACAAACTGAAGATGATGATGAAAAAGGAAGAAGGTTACACTGGGCAAGAGCCACAGTATTATCACTATGTTCCTCCTGCACACTGTCGGGTCAAGCCACATTTTCAGTTCCTACTCTTCATGAAGGCTTCGGACCAGTGTGGAAACCAAGAGGAGGATGAGGATGGAGAGGAGGAAGAGAAAGCAACATCAACTGAAGGAGATGTGGGACAAAAACAAGAGCAAGACAACATCTGCAAACCAGAGGAGGACACAGAGAAAGAGCTGGAAAAAGATTCTATAAAGGACCAGGACTCTCAACCTGCTTCATCTCCCAATGTAAAGACAGAGGAAGGATCAGATGGCACCCCAGCTGTAGAGGACAATGAAGATCCTTCAGGCACAATTTCCCAACCAATAGAACCTAAACAAGGGACATCTGATTCTCAAGAGACCACCCAGCGCATGCCAACAAAACCCTTCTTTCCTGTGTTGAGTAAAGACGAAAGCACTACTTTACAGTGGCCCTCTGAGCTCTTAGAATTTACCAAGGCACAGCCCTCCCTGTCTTACAGTTGCAACCCACTTTACTTCGACTTTAAGCTGTCACGAAATAAAGGCAACCGGGGAGGTAAAGCCAGCAAAACGGTCAAACCAGCTGACACTAGTGGAGATCATGGAGAGGGTTCCAAGACTGAAGGCACTGTCGGCACCGCTGGCACAAGTGGAGACACTATCACAGCAGCAGCATCACCACATACCAGTACTGACAAAAAGGGGGAATCTTCCTTGAAAGAGGATGAAAACAAAGACAAGAGCAAGGATAAGTTAGAGAGCAATGAAGATGTGTCTGGAGGCTCCAAGAAAAAGAAAAAGAAGAAGAAACATAAGAAGTCAAGCAAGCGTTCTAAACGCAAAGAGAAAGATAAAGCAGCTGTAGAGGGAGAAATGGAGACAGAGACGCCAGGAGAAAAAACTAAAAAGAAAAAGAAACACAAACGAAAGAAAAGCAAAAACAAACTGCATGCTGAGGAAGAAGATGAAGAGGCCAGAGAAGGTAAAGAACAAAAAGATAAAGAAAAAGATGACAAAGGTGTGGTCAGTAAATCCGCCCAGGCTGGAGGAGGAGGAGGAACTTCAGCTTTAGAAGGAGGGAAAAAAAAACGATCCCATAAAGAAGTGTCCCAGAAGTCAGGTGCAGAAGAGGGCAATGCAGGAAAGCCTAACTCTTCAGAAGAGCACAATGGTACAAAACGTCTCAAATCTGACCCCAGTGCTGCATCATGCTCTGCTTCGGCTCAGAAGAGTCCAGGTGGCGGTCGACCTCCCAGCAGCGAGAGTGAAGATGATGGTGGCTCTTCGTCTCAGCGCTCCCGCCCTCCTCATCGTCGTTCTACGCCTCCTCGTGAACAGCGGCGTCATCGTAGCGAGGACTCTGGCAGGTCGGGCCGCTCACGTAGTCGTTCATCTCGTCGAGGAGACCATAATCACAGACGTAACAGGGGTCAAACGTCTCGTAGTCAGTCATACACGAGCAGCTCAGAGCGTTCCTCAGCAGGGAGCAGTGCTTACAGTCGGCACAGCCACAGCTACACAGACAGTTATAGCGACTACAGTGATGGAGAACGTCGCCGCAGATCAAAAAGGCGTTCTTCGGACTCTGAATATGAAAGGAAAAGTGGTGGACGTTCACACAGGAGACACTACTCATCCTCTTCTTCAGAAGATTCTCGCTCGCGTTCCCGCTCTCATAGTCGGAGGAAGCATCACCGGCGGAGGCGTCATCGCAGCAGCAGCCGAAGTTCAAGTCGCAGCAGTAGGAGCAGCAGTGCTCGCTCATATAGACGCAGTAGCTACAGCCGCAGTCGTAGCTCTGCCAGTCGCTCTTCCAGCTCAGCTAAGCGATCGCCGCACCGCCGCAGTCACAGCCGACGGGCTGATAGCTCCGCACGCCGACGCGACTTCAATCGCTCTCGCATTTACCGCTCACAGTCTCCGAGGTCTTCCTCCAGGCCACAGCCACGGAACAGCAGTTCAGTGCAAACATCCAAAGGAAGTGGGGGAGGGGGGCTGAGGGAAGGTGGAGGCGCTTCAGAGCATCGGAACTCATTCACAGCTCGGCAGCTTCTCGAAAAAATCCAGTCTCGCAAGGGCAGTGTAGATGTCGGCGCTGGAAGCAAAACAGGTCTCAAAATCAAGGACCCTCCACAGGGCTACTTTGGACCCAAGCTTCCCCCAGCACTTGGAAGCAAGAGTATGCTACCTCTTTTTGGTAAGCTCCAAGCAGGGAAGAAACCTTCATTACTTCCTTTAATGCGGACAGATGATGGGGAAAAGTCAGGGCTGGGTAAGGGTTCTGATTCAAGTAGTGAGGTAATCCTGGTGGAGCCTATTCGTGAGTTTCCCCCACCACCTCCTCCACCTCCTCCACCAGTCCAGCAGCCACAACAACAACAACAGCAGCAGCAGCAGCAAGCTGAGGAGCCCGTCCCAAATCCTGTTGTCCCAGAAGAGACTAGAAATCAAACTTCAGATCCTCAAGTGCTCCATGAATCAAGGCCGATCTTTGATCAAGATCCAGCTATTATGCCTGCTTACCAAGGTGAGGCAGGACAGGACCCCAACAACCAAATCATGGATGGACGTCTAATGGGGCCTGATATGGGTCAGCAAGCACCCATGCATGGCTACCCAGGCTATCCCATGTCTAATATGGAGGAAGAGAACATGGGAATGGAAGCCGAAGAGGATGGCTTGGCACCTCTGGAGAGTCAGCCGATCACTTTTACACCAGAGGAGATGGAAAAATACAGCAAGCTCCAACAAGCAGCGCAGCAGCACATCCAGCAGCAGCTTTTAGCAAAGCAGGTCAAGACCTTCCCCTCAGCTGCTGCAGCTGCAGCCGCAGCCAACTTAGCAGCTGTGGCCAACCTCGCCCCTGCACCTCCTCCTCCACCTGCTGCTCTGCAGCCAATCCATATCCAGCAGCCCACGGTGTCTGCAGCCTCAGCCACTTCCATAACCACGGTGCAGCATGCCATCCTGCAGCACCATGCAGCTGCCACAGCAATGGGACTCCACCCTCACACCCCTCATCATCCCCATCCTGCTCATGCGCAGCTTGCCCAGGTACATCACATACCCCAACACCATCTCACCCCAATCTCCTTATCACCTTTGGGCCATACATTAGGTCACTCTTTAGGTCACTCTTTGGGACACACTGGACTGATCCCAGCCCACCCTTCCGCTTTTCTCTCTGGGCAGCCCATTCATATAATTCCAGCTTCTGCACTTCACCATGCCCCATTGGCTCTGCACCACGTCCCCCATGCAGCCCTCTACCCAACCCTCTTTGCTCCCCGGCCAGCAACCGCGGCTGCTGCAGCTGCCCTGCAGCTCCATCCTCTTCTTCACCCCATCTTCTCAGGGCAGGACCTTCAGCATCCCCCAAACCACGGCTCCTGAAATGGAGTCTGTCCTTTTCCAGAAAGGACAAAGTCCCAGCAGCCTAAAAGGAGGGTGAGAGGCAGATTCGTTTCTCGGTGACACACTCAAGAACACCAACGAACCTCTCTTTCTCCAACAGAGAACATTGGTTGAACAAGTGAAAGGACAAAGGAAAACCTTTGACTGTGAAAAAATCTGGCAGTTGAAGTCAGTAATGTTAATGTTTTGGTAAAAGCAGAGAAGCTGTGCAAGGAACCCAGAGAGTTTCCTGAGTGTTGTAGGCAAGGGGTTTCTTACATATGTCAAAGAATATTTGTTGTTTCCTATGGTGATTGTTACTGATCGCATTTTTCCTGTGCAGCCAAAGAGACTCGCAGGCTGAAGCCAACTGGGGTGTGTTCAGAGCTGTGGACCTGTAGTATGCAGGCAGTGCAAGGAGAGGGAGGGTGATTCCTTGGGAATTCACTTGATAGGAGGGTAACAGGAGAAGATTAACTTTTATAAATTGCAGAAATGCTATGTCATTTCATGAAGACATGGTTTTGTAAATTCAGTGATTAATTGGGCAGCAGCCATGATCATGTGTAATTTGGACAGTCCTAGTGCGAGCCAGTTATCAAGAGTTGTGTTGTCCTCCAAGTGAGTTGGAACAAACAGGAACAAAGATAATGTGGAATGGATTGAAGCCATATTTGTCATACTAAATGCATTGAAGTTTTAAATGGTTTGTTGTCAATCAGTGATATGAAGAAAACTGAAGCGCTTCACAATATGTTGATGTCACAAGATGTTAACGTTCCTTCTTAGTTACACTGTTTCGGGGTGCCCCACCCACCTTGTCAAGGACTTGACTTGCACTGAAAAAAAAATGTACATCAGGATGCTGCTTTTGCATCGTGTAAGAACTGTATGATTGTAGTATTCTGCAATAATTTTATTTTCTATTTGTTTTGATTTTAAATTATTTTCCAGTATTTTTTTTCTTGAGTCCTCCCCTTGTATATTGAATTCTTTGTAAATAGTTATTATAGACATGTATTGTAAAATACACCTTTGTAACTGTTAAAAAAAAAAAAACACGAAAAGGACACGATAACACAAAACACAGAGAACCGAAAAAAAAGGAATTCATGAATTATTTGATCAGGACTGGTACTATAGAGGGCTAGGGGTGATCAGGGGAAGGGTCTGTAATGAGGAGAGAAGTGTCTGTATGGAAACTGTAAAGGGCAGCAGTGATATTTTTTTTTTTATTCTTTATTGATGCGTCAGAAAATAAAGCGTTTTGAAATGTAAATGACTGTATGGTTGATCTTCCTCTTTGGTTGCTCTTGATGCATATCAGTTTGTATAAATTAGTCAAATGCCACCAAAGAATGGACTGTATTAGTCAGATGCCACCAAATATGTGGACTGTGTCATGTAAATACTGATTAGTTGAGAGTCACAGTAGTCAATACATCAAAAATGATTAGCCATAACTTTGACTAGAGAGGGAGAGAAAATTAGGCAATTCATGCAATTCAAATTGCAAGCTCTAATTCTAGATCTAGATTAATTGAACACATTTTTTGCTGTAAATGTATTTAAATTGTGCAATGAATTTTGGCATATGACTGAATAATCGGCATTACAGACTTACATCGTCTCGTTTATGTAAGAACTTTCTGCACTGTTCATGTGCATTAATGGTCACCGCAATCATAATTATGACCTAATATGCTCAGGGGAAAAAGTACTTCAGCAAGAACTATGATCGAACCAAGTCCATCAAAAAAGTACAGTTTAAGACAACGTACGACAAGCACGTGTGTCAGAAGCATCTGGGGGTGCGCTGCACTCTGTATCTCGCGCGTTTCACTCATACATATAATTCCGGTGTCCTGATGAATTGTGCACTGTGATAATGAAAATTAGAGGAAACAATACGCACAATCACAGAAAAATATATTAAAACAGATGGAGAGGTGCAGTGAGGCCGTTTATACAGTCCGGTTCAAACACTAAGAAACGCTACCATGGAGCAGGACACGGGTCTCTTCAGATCGTGCCATGCTAACAGCTTGTGATGTCTGGTCTGGACAGTGCTGCTGTTCAGATAGCATTCTGCAAACTCCAGAAAAGACATTTTAGAATCAATCGGAGGAAATGAGGTAACGACTGCAAAGGCAGAGACCCCGGAGTAGCGACGCAGAGCTTTTAAGATGTTAATCACTGTAAACCAGTGTCCAACGCAAGACAGAAGACCGGGTTAAAGTATTTGTATGTATTGATCACCCCCTATATATCAGGTCTCTTATCTGTGTAGGGGTGCCTGAGCAGGTGTTCAGCGTGGCCAGTGATGGTGCTGTGATGCAGTTAATGTGTATAATCTCCACCCTGCTTCCACATACAGTCCATTTTTATTTCAGTTTTCCCGATGATTACCTGCTCCATCAGCCTCCTCAGAAGTTACAGTGCTGTTTTTACATTAAAACGTATTAAGGCGTATTGCTTTTTCCCAAATTTTCATCAAAACGTTATAGCATATTTTTTTGTCAACTTTTAGTAATTAGTGGCATTTTTACTTAATAATTAACGCAGCAACGTTTGAACTGATGATGTGACGGGCCTTGAAGTCTCAGGTTTACTAGTAATTACAAAAAACAGGACCAGAAATGGAATTGAAGGCCTGTATTAACTGAATGTGCACACCTTTGTAACAAGCATTTGCCCTGACACTGCAGCTTATCGGCGATTCTTGCTTTTGCTAAAACAAAAATTCCAAAGGAAATACCGCTTTCAGACACCAGGTGGCACCAACACAATTGCAGATGCTCTGATTTGAGTTACATTAATCATTGGCCTGCTGTTCACACTATAAGACAGCACAGAATATGGAAGTAAAATGTCTAAAGTCTTAGTTTTGTCAGATGTGAACACACCACAGAACACATTGTGAAATTCTTCCTTTTTATTTCACTTTTGTATTGATGGTCTTTTATCTTCTTACTGACAGCAGTTAATCAGATGGAGTTCAAAGTGTTACTGCAGAAAAGTAAGTTCCAGCTGTTAAACCACCATGGCTCAGTGTCCAGCTGACCAAGAGAAGTACAGATGGGCCGCATTTGCAGCCTGGAAGTCCTGGCGGTCGGTCCAGTGCTTTTGGTGACTGATGTACTTTGAATTTTCTCAGTAATGCTTTATACTGCATTCTTACAGATTTCAAATGTTCACGGTTGCAGGAAAATAACATAATGCTATTTTCTCTGAAACTATTAAGCACAATGAAAGTATGGCAACATACTGGTAGACTTTAATTATCTTGGAAACAGGCAGCCATATCTTCAACTGATTTCAATGCGGTATAGGATGCGGTGTGGCTTACTCTGAGCTAGAAATACTGACCCAAATGTCACTGTGTATCTAAATGCTTCGAGTAGCCACTTTAAACAACAGGGTCTATTTTCACAAATTTCCTCAGCAGTAGGAATGGTGAGTCTATGTGGGTCTGACAGCGTAAACACAGGAATCTGATCCAAGATCTGTCCTACTTACGATGGCTTTGCACATGCCAGCATTGATGCTGCCTAAAACTGGCTGTAGCTGTAAACTGTTGCTTTTTGTACAGCTCACAGTTAGTCATAACTGTGTGCTAAACCACACTGAGAGATCCCTGCTGCCTTTATAAAGGGATGGATGCAGCTCGAGAAGGTTGAGAGAAGTTTTGGTGATGTTTGTTAGCAACCATTGCCCTGTAGCTCGAAACTGAAGAGGAAAAACTTGAACTCAGAACATGTCTTGGCTGATCAACTCTGGGCGAATTGGAAAATTGCGTAAATTAGATTTTTCACCAAGTGGCTCCTTTAAACTCTGGTTTACTGATTCACACCTGACATGTCACGACACCTGTTAAGAGATTCTTACATTTCGAAGACTTAACACAGTCTACACAATTTTCTCCTATATCCAAATAAGGTCAGTTTGAAGTGTCCCGCGTCTAGAGGTTTTCTGTTTTTGCACTGGGGCTACACAGCCAAAAATGTGGCTAACAAGCTTCCATACGTTTTTCTGCATCGATTCTCCTGCCATCTCACGCACGTCGATAAGGTCAGAACTGCTTTACCCAAAGCTTCTTTTACCTCCTCAAACACCAAAAGGACTGAAGACACCGAACATATCAAAGGATTTCTGAACAGATTTGCAAACTTGTTTGCCTGGGGCTAGGGAGATATGGGGGAGTTGCATGTGGACTCTATCCCAACACGTATCGTCCCAACGTCAAGATGAGGTCGCAGCTGTCCAATAACATCTCTCATTTCCTGTTCGCCAAGAACCTTGACCCCTGCTTAGACAGAAATACAGTTTCAAATACCTAAAATATGAGTCTGCGTTTGTGTTCAGGTTTTTTGGGGCAGCCTGGTCTGTTCTGTTCTGCCAGAATGTTACAGAATCTGCGCTGTTCAATAAAAATGAGCAGGCCTAAACAAATTAAATTTGTGAGGACGGCCAAAAAATTGTCTAAGTATGTATATTGCTGGTGTAAATGGGATGCACTTTAAATCTGTACAGCTCTGTGAGGGTTTAAAGCCAGTGGTTAAATAAATGGGGGGTAAAGATGTGTCAGAATGACAAATGGATGGGTTTTCAATTATTATATTCAAAGAGAATTTTATCCATATAGATAGCAGCACAGGGACACAGTTCCACAGGGCTCACATGAGGGAGGAGGGGGGGGGACCCCCGTGTTTGTAACTGTAATGGAAACAGGTGAAGTCTTCTGAAGTACTCTTGGCTGTAAGTTAGAAAATTGCTTGTTGTTTAAGCTGGTTAATTCTCCAGCTTTAATAACTTGCAGAAAATTATTGACACAAATCAGATGACAAGAGATCACACTCCTGTGGTCCTGTCACAAGGTGGGTCGTCCCAAAGTGAGAAGCTTCAGCTCAGGTATTTGATCACAAAGAACATGATGAAGCAGGTGACCACCATTCCGGTTATCATGATTAATTTATCCTGCGACGCTCGCTTCTCGATCAGACGCATCACAGTGTTGGACAGACCCAACATGTTTGCCACATCCAGCATCTTTTTATGGGTACCCTGTCACACAGAGAAGAAGATACAATTTACTGAAGGTTCAAGAAACAAGAATCTGCTGGGTTTTTAAAAAAAAATATCTTTAAGCATATTAATGGAGAAGTGTGAGGAAAGGAAGGTTAAATAGGTTAAATAGGAATAACTGCACTACGTTACACTACAATTACCAGTGCTAAATTAATCCCTAGAACACAGTTTAGTCTGTGAATATATTTGTATATTTGGTAGTTTTTTGTCATGGTGTCTATTATATCCACTATCAGGGGTTTGACCCCTGATTTTTACACATTTTTCTTCCATTTTTAGTCATGTCTATTTAGTCAAGTCTACCTACTTGATAGGTCTACTTTAGAAATGTTCACAGTGGTGGTAAATGCAGACATCACTGCCTCCAAAAGCTCATTCACAGAAAGTCATGAAATGGTCATAAATAAAGTACCCAATGTGTGAGACATTGTTTTAAAGATTTAACAATGTTTCAGATTCAGTTACATGACAATAATGGCTTTATTTGTGCTGTAAACATAATGACCCATAGTTCCATTAACCACCAATCCAAAGTATTTACATACTGATTCTGACCTCTCAGTGTCTGAATTAAGCATGTGCTAAAAACATGAACAATTCTTTAAGAAAAAACACATTTATAGTTAACATTTTGGGTATATTTAGTTTCAATATTCTGCTACAAAGCATCTCCCTTGATATGAAGTTTTGTCTTAATAAGGATTAAACATTTTCTTTGTAAAACTGTAAAATGTGCTGATATAGTGATAATATGGATGGACTTTTGTCAGCTGCTCCTCCAGTTTTTGCAAAGAAAAGGGCAAACTGGCTTTTCGTTTAATATGTTTTTGTTTAAAGGTGGTTAAGAAAACATGCTCAGTCTGGAAATCCTTTTCACATACAGTGAAAGTTTTTACACATACAGATTTGAAAGACTGTATGTGTAAAAACTGTATGTGAAACACATACACACATTCTGCTTAGTTCCCTTACAAGTATTTGCCTGAACTACATTATAAGCATTGTGGTTCTGGGCAACTAAAGTTATCCCAGCCATTAAACACATGCTATAAAAGCCCTCAGTTCTTCTGAGAACACACACAGACTGAAGAGGAAGAGGAAAGATGTTTCAAGAAGAGTACACATTACACCCTTGAGACAAAGGATCACTGTCTGTATGTGGCAAAACCACCTCATACGTAGGGTTTCAACAAATACAATCCCCAACTGATCACTAGAAGTGCTCTTAGGTCTGGTATGTGTGTTTGCTAGTGATGAAACTGAGGAACTGAAACGTGGTCGTTAGTTTGTCTCAAACATAAGAAAGAAAAAAAGAAGAAAAAAAAAAAAAAAAACACACCTTGAGTGTGCCTCTCTGGTCACGGAGGCCGTTCAGGATGCTGGAGCCGGACCCCAGCAGGTCATCCATGTTTCTGTGAGCGCTGTGCAGGCTGGTGTTGAACTGAAGAGTTTCATCTATGGGGATAGAAGTGTCTGCGTCCTGCAAGAAAACACATACACAGGAAAAGAGCATCCTGACACATCTTTATCTTTATAAATCATTTATAAATAATCTTTATAAATAAGTAGAAAACAAGTTAAAATCTAGAAAACTGGAGTCCGCCAATTTATTGCTGCATTAGTGATACAGCCAACGATATCTATTATTTGATCACCTAATTTATTATGCCTCTGAATTCTTTATTTTTTTTAAATAGAATCAGAATCATATTTTTTATGCAACAACAGAGAGACACAAAGACAAGAACAATGTACAATATACAATCTAAATAATGGAGAATTAAACATTTTACAATGTGTTAAAATTATGTATGAACCAACAAAAATGGTCTACAATTGTTAATCTTAATTGGAGACTTTTTGTCCTTGTAGTAACAGACATTCTTGCCATATTAACGTTCTTCTGTTACAATGTGTCAGAATGCCACCTGTACACTGAACTGCAGGTCATATGCACTCAGCCCAGAGCTGCTTCCATGCTGCTTCAATGCTGCATTCAGGAAAAAGGTGCAGACACTGTGCTTTTGCACATTTGAGAAAAGGTACAGACTTACATAATGATGTTTTTTTTTGTCTCAAATCCACATCCATGGAGTTGAACCAGCGGAAAGTTTTTATGTCAGAGCCGCTTTTGTTATCAATGTCGTATTTTTTATAGTATGGTTGACTTTTTGATTCGTTATCTGCGCTGTTTAGCGTTTGAGTGTACCTTCATGTTTCTCAGTGTTAGAAAATCTCCACTGAAATGTATCTTCAGCCCAAACATATAATAGTGCTTGTAGTTAGTCAGAGTCCCAGCTGTTGGTTTGCATCTCTATCCTTGTTGGGTTTTTTTTTTTTTGTGCAAACCATAAAAAACTGCTTAATGGCAAAACATTTCTTCGTGCCAATGGAAAAGTGCCATAACCGACTTCATCAAATATAGTCTGTGTGTGAAAGTGTGTGCACGCATTTGCTTGTTTGCACGCTTATGTACTGACGTTTGTGGTGAAACTACGGCTCATCAGCTCTTCCCTCTCCTTCTCCTGAGCCTCACGAGCATAACGTCTGTGCTGGAAGTTCCTCAGAGCTGTCTGCAGGTGCTGCACATCATACTTCAGCTGGTCCACACGCCTGCAGGGAACAAAACAGTGTGACAGGTTCTGTCTGACAGCCAGCAAAGAATTCTGCAAAGACAAATGAAAGCATTCATGGCTCAGATGTAGGGCTGGAAACAAATCCATGAAGCTCTTTTGTAGTCTAGGCTTATGTTTGATGTATATAATCCTTGTAGGTCTCTTAGATCTGCAGGAACTGGTCAGCTAGTGGTGAAAACAGCCAAAACTAAATCTGATAAAAATAGAATTTAATCTGCCCTTCATTATCAAATCTGCACCAACAGTATCTATAAAAAGCAGCTAAAACCATACTAACCTCCTCCACTATCCTTTAAATCTGCACTTACATTACACTTTATCCTCTTTTATTGGTTTTCTATGGCTTATTGTATTTTTTTTTTTTTTAAATATGTTTAATAATTTAATTCTATTCTTTAAAAAAACAGTGAACTTTGCGTATGATAAATGGGCTTTACAAACAAACTATGCCTTGTTAAAATCACACACAGGTACCATTCACAGGGCTACATTAGACATGATATGGAATGTCTGGCCGATTACTGATAACTCTTAACCTGTAATTTCCTTTTTTTTTTTTCCTCTCACACCATAAGGTGAGGTCCAGAGAGCCAGGTTAGAAAGATGTTATATACTAATGCTAACTACAAAGCTCCCTGGACTGATGTATTTTTATTAGCAGTGCATTTTTCCTTCTCGCTGTACCCCACCTAAACATTGGTAGAATGTTGTTTGATGCGAGTTTGTGTCTCAACAGAAGTGCATCGCAACCCTTACGACAACAATGAAAATGTCCCATTTATGGATAAATACTGGCCACAGATGTACTGTGCTCCTTTAGTCTGTATAAAGCTGAGTGTCTATCCTTTGTCTCCGTGGCATGCAGCATCCTGAGAGAGTGCATGAGTACTTTCAGGTGTGTCTGTGTGCGTGTCTGTCTATGTGTGCGACATCTCAGGTGCGTTTGCCTCGGGTCTGTTTTTGGAGTGTTGTAGCCTGGCTTTGGTAAACAGGTTAAGATGACGTGACCTCATTCGGAATGCTTCCAAATGATCGTGGTGCCACAGGGCACAGACACGCACATCCACCCACATCACATACCTATAACAAACTAGCTCAATAAGCATCGTCATTTCATCATTATAGCCCATGGACTATAAAAATGAAGAGTTACTGTAATTACAAGCTACACAATGGCAGACACTGTGCAACGAACCTACGTCCCTGAAATTCCAAACAAAGCACGTGTGTGGAAACACTGATCTACCCCTGTCTAACTTGAATATGACTGTATTATTTGTGGGGGGTTTTTCAGGCCAGGTGTTTGGATATGAAGTCTGAAACATGCAGAGGCTGCTCTGCTGAAACCTGTTGCCAAGTGGTCAGATTAGGTGCATTTTGCACCTTCATACAGTGCACAAGTCAGTATAGGTACGACCATTTACAGCATTTGGTAGATGCTCATATCCAGAGCAATGTACATGAGCACTTTGTAGTCCAAAAGAAAACTGTAACCCCAATAAGTGACTTTTATGCTTACAAACTAAGTTTAAAATGCCTCCATACCACTCCTTCTTCTACTTTCAGCTGCTCCAGACCTCCTTTTCCTTCTGCATATTACTTTCTCATACCAACTGCATGTCTGCCATCACCACATCCATAAATCTCCTACAAGATCTTCCTCATCCTTACAACTCCATCCTCAGCATCCTCCTCCCAACACACTCAGTCTCTCCTCAACATGTCCAAAGCAGTAGTAGTATTTCAAGTTTAATGTCAGCAACAATGCTTATTTTATGACAAAAACCTATGTAAAACAAATTATTTTAAGAAATGTAAATAAATAAATGAATGAATGAATGAATGAATAAAAGATGTAAATACGATTATTTAAATCAATATTTGATAAAAACATTTGTGTGGTGGTACCTTATTAAAGACATCTTCCAGACAGCTGCCTTGTGTTATTCAGAGCAGAACAACAAAGTATAATAGGTTTCTGACAAGGCCATACTACAAAACTGACATGATGGGAGTTCTTCACCTTTTAAAAAAAAACGTGTAAGCCTAGAATGCCCAATGTGACATATTGTATGGACTATTTGATCATGTCTAGTTCCAAAAGAAAATCTCTGTCTCTTTTTAGCAGCAGGGTTAACACACCAACACAGGTTTTGAGATCTTTTACAAAATGTTCCAGTTTCTCTAATGTAGACAATCATTGGATGATCAGCCAAACCAACACAATCTCACCTCTCTGCCTTCTCCTTCAAAAACTTGAGCTGTCCCTC
The DNA here is from genome assembly GCA_037974465.1 of Brachypetersius altus. Lineage (NCBI taxonomy): Eukaryota > Metazoa > Chordata > Actinopteri > Characiformes > Alestidae > Brachypetersius > Brachypetersius altus. The sequence goes on along the minus strand of JBBPDB010000028.1, from coordinate 5,181,551 downwards.
TAATAAAGTCATTCCTGTCCATCCTCATCACTCCCCGTGCAAATCTTAACATATTCATCTCTGTCACCTCCAGCTCTGCTTCCTGTTTTTTTGTCAGTGGACAAACTTTAGATTACAATTTTTTTTACTGTGCTGTTTGTGCACACACACATTTGACCGGCTGCTTCCTGTCATTGTAGTTATGCCGAAACTTCAGTTTGCTGAAGACACTAAAATGTGAGGTTTAAGTAAGGCGAATTTAAGTTTTTGTTGAATATTATTTAGGATGTTAAAGTTTTTGTTGAATATTATTAGGATATCCTGACATTATTAGGGAGCAGTTGCTGGGGTCCCCCTTTAACACTATACAGAAAACGGAGCACCAGTGGGTAAAATCACTGAACTTAATATCGCCCACACTGATCAATTAACAATGCCTTTCAGATCAGGTCAGGAAAACCGTTCTACAAAAATCAGCACAGTCTCCCATGAACTCACAGTTTGGCATTTTGACGACGATTGGGGGCCTCTTTGCTTGCCAGGATCTCAAGCCGTTCCAGTTGTGTGAAGATCTGTTCAATTCTGGCCTGCAACTCGTTTTCTAGCACTGTGAAAGATACATAAATCTTGAGATTCTTTCCACATGACAAGAAGCATTTCAGTGACTGGAAATTATGCATACAATCCAAAAATGACAAAATACACACATCAATTAGTCATTATTGTGACTTTTCAAATGCATCAGAAGTCAGAATTGCTTTTAGTGAAGCATTCAGTCAATTTTTTGGGCAAAACAAAACTTTGCAGACTATGCTCAGGGGTAATGTAGGCAATGTTTTTAGCCAAAAAGTATCATAATAAAAGTGTCAAGATATGGTTCGAGGCATATCATGACGCATTAAATCATAATTGATTGTTATCTAATCGTCTGAGATTTAAACCCCTGGTTAATAACAATAAATTTGGGCAGGCAGACAGTGAGGCAGAGCAGACACTCTCCACCCTCTTTGGGAATCTGAGGCTGATTGTGGTTCAGGATTTCCTGGGAGAGGACCTGAAGCTGGTGGGAAACATTATCAGAACTGTATAGGGTCACACACAGACACCCACCCCACACACACAGACAACCCCCCCCCCACACACACAGAATTATACCCACACACAAAAAACGAGCCCGTCCAGTACCCCACCCTTTGCAAAATTCTTCACACACACACACACA
>JBBPDB010000028.1:5148539-5170862 GCA_037974465.1 Brachypetersius altus | reverse complement strand
CTCTCTCTCTCTCTCTCTCTCTCTCTCTCTCTCTCTCTCTCTCTCTCTCTCTCCCTCTCTCTCTCTCTCTCTCTTTCATAAAGGTAAGTTGTGATAAACAGTCATTAGGGGGGTCTGCTGTGTGGAGGGACTTAGACAGTGAGAATATGTGATAGTGCAGGTCCATTATAGTCATTACAGAGTTAGCAGAGAGAAAGAGCATCATGTTATTACTGTCACACACGTCAAGCCGCCACACACACACTCATATATCACACACAGAGCAGCCTTCTGTTTGTGTGTTCTGTGTGTTTTGCTTTGGGGCCATGGTAGCAAAAAGTATTAAACTCTCTATATATATTTTTCTAACTCTCAGCCCTTCATCATCATCATCATCATCATCATCATCGGTATCACTATCATTATCAACAGAACCGGCAAAGCACATAGAGCTCATGAAAATAACTATTGTAGCTTTTTCCACAGTAAGAAAGATACTTCACACTAAGTAACACAGTATAGCAGATGCTTTGTAGATGCTTATCTTGGATTCAACTAAATATCTATTCAATGGACTCAGGTTTACCTACAGTATTGCTGTGCCCAAATGATGGATTTCAATGATCAAAAGCCTTCTTATATTTAATCTAGTCAAATTAAGTCAAATATTTTCTCTTTGTGTTATGTGTTATGTGTTATATAAATATTTATTTTAGAGGTGGGCATAGATTAATTTTTTAACGCTGTTTGTAATTTTGGCATTAACAGAGTTAACGCGCGTGAGATTCCCCCCCCCCCCCCAATGGCCCAGCACTAATGTATTTACAGGTACACTCTTAAGATTGAGACACAGCAATATTACAATAATAATAACAATAATCATCATCATCATCAGTAACCTCATCATCATAACAATCCTAATCATAACCCCAATCTCAACTCATAAAACCTAAACCCTAAAGTTGTTGAGAATCAACAATCAGTTTCTGCAGTTCATTCACTTTTTGAACACCTATAGAAAGACTCAAAAAAGTCATGGAATAAAGTAGGACCATTTTATTTCATGTTTAGGCAGCACATTTCAGACATACAGGCTCTGCTCTCTGCAGTGTTAAAGTTTGTACAACACAAAAGTAGTGTTATCTTCTCTTCACTTCAACGCTCCCTGAAACGTTTCATTCAGAGCTGCATTTTTTCCCCTCAGCCTGTATAAAGTCCTGAGGTGTGTGTAATCTGCCAAAGGTAGCGTGAAGATCCTTGTAATGTTCTTTGGGTTCTTTGGGTGTAAAACCATAACTAATATTTCTGTGGAATCTCACGCAGGAAACCTGCTCAGGTCTTCTTGCGCAGGTCTTCTTGTCAGAAAACTGCACTGCTTATCTACACAAAAATGCATAGAAGTGGCATTTTGTGCTAAAAGTCACAAAAAATAAAAACTAATTGCTCCAAGGTGTCATGACTTACAGTACTATGCAAAAATCTTGGGCACCTCTGCAAATTCTCAGCGTGTAATAATTAATTTGTCTTTCTGTTGGAAATGATAACATTAGAATGAATTTGTTTTGTTTGTATAAAAGTAGTTGATATTGTGTGAGCTGGTGAGGAGAACACAGGTTCAGTTCCAGATTCCTCCTTGGTTCCTCCAGCCGTTGTTTGGATTGCAGCTCCTGACTAAATTTAATGAACGACTGATTGAGTCAAACCAGGTTTCTGATAGAAACTTCAGTAATACTGAACTTCCACAAGAACACACAAACATAACATCACTATTTACTGTAGAATGTTATTAGTAATGTTTGTTTTATTTAATATATTTAGTAATACTAATGTTAAACACACACTGCTCATCCAAACATTTTTAATATTATTTTCTAAGTAACAGCTGATGGTTATTGACTGTCATTTGTTATTATGCATGAATCATGAATTCCCACATATTTTCCATATTTAATGCAACTGCTGCACCATTCTACCACTTTGCTTGTCTTCCAGAGAACTTTGCCCTCCCTTCCTTTTTATCAGTGCAGAAAAACACATCTTGTTTTCTGTTTAGGATGCAGGTGCTGTACTTTCCCAAGAACAAGAAAAGGAAATTGAAGGCCATCTTTTCACCTGGACATGAGAGAGACACCCATAAAGCATCACAGGCTTTCTTCAGACATGTAGCTAAAATCTGTTTTTCTTGGCAAATTCAATCTGAGCATTCTAGTGGCATTTTTTCCAGTTAGATTCAAGTCACATTTCAAATCCAATTCAAATTAGGTGTCTGGACATATGACCCCTTTTACACCTGGCCACTTGATATGACAAGTATCTGGATTGTATCCGGATCAGATTTTAGCCACATGCATCTCCAGTTTGACAGAATTAAATTTCTACTATGTATTTTTATAATATGGTGACTAATGTGCAATTAATTCATCTGCAAAAAACAATCGCCTGTGCTGCTCCACAATTTTCTGTTGCATTCAAAAGAAAAGCACAATTTTGTACAAACCAGTCAGTTTTTGCAAGAATTAAGAATATGTATGAGTACGTGAGGTGCAGTTTAACCAAACTTGCGTTTTATTTGAACTAATTGGCTCAACCAGAGCAGGATAGGGAACTAAACTGAAACACACGTCAGGAAATGAGCTGAAGAGTAATGATGACTGCATTAAGTGTCTTCTAGACGCAAGGGGTGCTGGGACAGTAGTGGGAGGGGTTTTGTTTGTTGAATATGTCATGTTTACACTGCTATACCATGTTGCTTGAATGTGTCGCACAGGACATCCAGAAGTTAGATGAGATATTTATATCTGTTGTACCTGGATTTATGTTTTCAATGCATTTTTGGTGCACCTATACTTCTTTATATGATTCAGTCTCCAGATATAAGACGTATGAAGTGAGCGGGTATAAATGGAGTCTTATTGTAATTGTATTGTGTCATGAAAAAGCAGGTGTAAAGACAAACAGAATTAATTAACGAACCGATCCCTGGTTGCAACTGTGGAGAGAAAGATACCACATTTAACAATGGATGGCAATGTCATCTGGTTATACTAGGGATACATTTTAGTAAAAATAAATACATAAATAAATCATAATGCATTTACAGAATTTATCCAGACATGAAACGTATGCTACGCTCAACCTAAAAATCTGATTTATGACACAAATCTGATTCTTTTCCTATGAGAACTAAGAGATACTGGTTGTCAGACTGTGTAATAAGAACTCATTTAACTAAAGCCGCTCACGTGAGAAGCTGGGGACAGGTGTTCAACCACAGAGAGATAGAGAGAGAAAGAGAGAGAGAGAGAGAAAGAAAAAGAAATAGAGAGAGAGAGAGAGAGAGAGAGAGAGAGAGAGAGAGAGAGAGAGAGAAAGGGTATAGTGAAAGATATAATGAGAATGAAGTGAGACTGAGAGAGAGGACACACACTGTGACTCAGTTTCTACAAAGGTTTACATCAACTTTATTAGGGTCTCATACAGTAACTTTTAAATAAGGGAGTAGGCCACAAAGGTAAAAAAGGTCATCATGCACCAGTTCAGAGGCAATGCATATTAAGTTAAGGTTAAAAGCTCTTGTTTTAAATATCTAGAACTGAATATATATTTTTATTAATATTTGATTTCCCCCCCAAAAGCCAGGTGAGGTAGAAAAAAAAGTCCCCCAGGAGAAAGCGAACCTTGCTCAAAGTGAAACATTATACTGTCAAAGTCACTGCACTGGCACGTCATCACTGATGTTGCATAGTGAAATAAACACTGTATGACTTTTTAGATGTTACAGGTTAAGCAAATACAAACACACACACACACACACAGACACACACAGATCAGGGAGGGGCTGAGTTTGGCTTTCCTGTGCTTCAGCTGTGGCTGAAGGTATTTGCATGTTTTCCCTCAATGAAAGAAGCAGAGACTCTTTCTACGTAAAGACAAGCTATCTCTCCCACTGTGTATAAAAAGCTCCCTTAATGAGTCTTCTGGAAGCCAAACACTATGAAAAACAAAGTTTATTCATGCTATCATTGTTGGCAAACCTATCAAAAGTGTCATTTCCCAATTTTTTAATGACAGAAAGAAATGAAAGGCTGACCTAGAAGCACCTAACCTGTGTTTAGAAATGGTTTATGAGCGTTTTTTAATGAAACGCAAATGTAAAAACGTTATATGTATCTTTTTGAAGTCGCCTTCAGAGGCTAACCGCATTTTTTTTTTGTCCCTGCAGCCTCAGTTCACTAACCATGACACTAGAAACTTGGACTTTCCTCAACGTGATTGATGTGGCCAATTTTACTGGAGTTTCTCTTCCTGTCCAGACAACACACACATATACATGCATGCACACAGAGTATTGCACAAGTATGCACACCCTGTGTTCAGACCCCAGCTTCTGGTCCGCTAATGTTTAACTGTAGAAAATGCTTGCATATGAATTTTAATGGTTATGGGAAATATTGGAAGTGCTGCATTTCAGTACACGACAGCACTAATGGATTACCCACTGTAGCACCACTGTAGCCATATATTCCACTAATATCAGCAATGGACATTGTCAGTGTATTTACAAAAGGATAAAGCAAATATCTCAATAATGCAATTTTTCAAAAGAGATTAAAAAAAAAGTAACCGAAGCTGCGTGACTGAGGCTTGTTGGGCGGTCTGTGCTTGACCTTTAAAGCTCGGGGCAGAGTGAAACGCAGCGTTTCTGCAGAGTAAGAGCTGTTATTTTCTCTGATTGGTAATAGGCTAAATAAGGGGGTGGAATGAAGCCTTTTTCAAAGACTTCAGAGACATGAAAGGGGCACAGATGAGACCAAGTGAGGCTTTATGGAGGGGAAAGTGAAGGTGATCGCTGTTCTGGGAAAAATGCACTAATTTTAGACTGATGGGAAAGTGCAGCATAAAGACACTCCAATAACTGGACACATGTTTACAAACTGCACAGCTGTAGGGAGTCTGGATCACACACACACACACACACACACACTAATAACACACCATAAGCATTCTTTTATGCATGAGTCGCTTGTCTTAGCATTTCTGAACACTTAAGCACAATTACGTACTACATGACTGTGGATTTGTTTCTTGATTGCTGTATTATTAAACCCAAAGCATTTTCAGATATCTACTATCAAGAGAGCACAACCTCTTTCTTTAAAGAATAGTTTAGTAAAAAATCTAATTTACCCTCTTTTCCACTGACCACAGATATAGTGGATCACCCAAGACATGTCTGGAGTTCAAATCTTGCTTCTTTACTTGAGAACTGGAGCTGAGAGCCTAATGGTGCTGACATAGACTGAATGTCAATAGCCACTGAAATCCTTTCTGTAAATACGCACCCTAAACCTCTCTCAACTCACTCAAATCTGAATCCAGATCTTCATTAAAGTTGCTTGTCAAGAGCCATAAAAATGAACAAAAAGTCACTGATCTAGAATCAATTTCTGTGACAATAACTTCCAAGATCAAGTCTGTCCAACCTTGATGTTGTTTATATGTGTTTTGTCCATACTAAAACTTTGTTTACAGGCCATACTGTGTCCCAAAGCTAAGTCTTAATGAACAGCTAGTGTGTTTTGAGTGGGTGGGTAGAAGTTTTGGGGTTGACTATTCACTTCTTGTGTTTACTAGCAATGTAGCTCCAGAGTTAATCTAAAGAATCAAAATCTGCACCCCAATCATGTCTTGGCTATGTCTAGGGTATGTGATTTGATTTCTTTTCATACTATGGCTTTAAATGCGCATCATTTAATAGCTGTTCAGAAAATAACAAATGTATAATTTAATAATTTATAGAAAAAAAAGAACTATAGCGTAATATTGTTGCATAGTTCATGTTGAGTGGTTTACCTCACTTTTACATTAACATGGCTTTTAGACACAGAAGACTTTCTCCCCCACCAAGCTAAGGTGTAACATGATATTCACATCATAATAACTATAAGTGCTTCATAATTTCAGCATAATATTTGACCCTTACTTTGATTGTCACAGCAAAACAGCTATGCAGGTAGACAGACAGGCAGACAGACAGACAGACAGGCAGTCAACAAGCAGTTTGTTTAGGGTTGCCATATTTTCCAAATGTCTTAAATCCACCCAAGCATCTGTTATAAGTTGTTATGCTTCCAAAAATGATTCATGGCTCCTGCACCTCTGGACACCTTTGGAAAGCCATTTTCTCTTCAGCGGGAAGAGAAGTTCAGTCTTGCTGAGACCTCTACAAGTGCTTCATCTCCACTTGAAGCTATCTCAGTGAGGCAAAAAGACATGGAATCTGTGCAATGTTCCTTTTTTGTTGCCTCCATGACTCCTGTTTCAGACAGGCATGTTGTCAGTCATGCCTCGGGGTCCTCATCCAAGTTTGCCCACACTTGTCTGAGAGGCCAGAGTTGCTGGGAGCGACGCTAAACTCAGTTATTTTTTAGCCGACGGAGTTGTCTGCAGACTCCACAGCTCTTTTCTTTCACCATCATTTTTCTTGCACCTTGCTTTTGCCTTTTACATCTTACATCCACAACTCACTCTCTCCCTCACCCTCACATCTAATTAGCATTCAGCCTTCCTCTCACTCTATCTCACTTTCTTTTTTGACCTCTCTTTCTTTCATGACCTCTCCAACTGTTTGCCTCTTTTTCTGAAATTAGGGCTTATTCACTATACAGTGCAGTATGTTGCGAGGTGCTGTGCGAAAACATAGCACAGAATATCAAATGCACTCTCACCACAATAGCCAGAGTACTTAGGGTGTACCCTGGTGGATAAAAATTATCCATAATGCACCTCAAAGTGGTGTAATAGGGGCCACTGTCTCAATCTCAAATTACAATAGTGGTCTGTATTGTGCTCCAAACTGTTCAATGTAGATGACAGTGATTAGAAGTCCAATTCGGTTCTCTTTAATAGTGTTGCTCCTGGTTTTCAGTGTAGTGAATAGTGATTAACGGACCAGTATTGTCCCTTATAATCTTTATAGTGATACAGCTCATCCAATGTTAGAACTAGTGATTAGAGGACTATTTCTGATTGTCCACTGTGGAGAACAGTAATAAGGGGACCATGTCAGTGCTTCTTGCAGGTGTACACCTCCTCCTCCCGGAGGCAGGTCTGGCACTCCACGTGGCAGCACCAGCGGACCTGGCAATGGCAGGACAGCGTGGTGAGGCGCAGGGCTGTGTTGTAGCCCCGCCCACAGCACAGGTTGCTACAGCTTGTGTCCTTGGCACAGGGGCGCCCAGCCGTGCCGAGTGAGTAGCGGGATGGTCTGCAGAAGCTAGGCGACTCCTCCAGAAACACCAGGTCTGTGGGACGGGGCCAGGGACCCGCACTATTGCTGTGGCGGCGGGGGCCAGACAGCTCAGTTTCTCCTGTGGCAGCGTTGGTGAGGCTGAGGACGCGCACAGCTTTGTCATAGCGGAATTTGAGTAGGCGGCCCGTGTCGTGGAAGGGCGAGAGCTGCTTCCAGCACGTTCGCACGGCACAGGAGCCGGAGACGCCATGACACTTACAGGTCGTCTTCAGACCACTCTTCACAGCCTGGGAGAGAGTGGGAGAGGGGACAAACGTGAGAACACAAAAATCTGATCTTACTACATTATGGGTACATGGGATGATAATTAAAACAACCAGGTTATAAATGTTATTTTTCACACTTATTTGTGATCACAGTGTTGTGGCTGAACTGAGAAGTACTTTTGCCACCGACTCACCAGCATAAAGTGAATGAGACAGAAAATCTTTCCTCCCCACTGCAGGTTTTACTGGATTTATTTAGACCTTATATTTTATAGTGTTCTCATCTCTGTGTGACTGCATAAGAAGTTTCCACTGGGATCAATAAAGTTTCTGATTCTCATTCCAATATCCTGGGGTTCATCATCCAGGGTGGATATAGAGTCAGCAACAGCAACTGATAATGAAATGTGCACACAAGGTGCGTCTTTTCACAATAACGAGAGGAATTTGAGCCCTGAGGGCAGAAAAAACAAAAGGGTTCAAATACACCAGTATGGGCACTGTGGGTTGATGTCAATATCTGAAATTTATTGTGCACTACTGATACGCAGGTCAGCTTTTTTATGACCCAGTATGAGTGCCAACCTGCCCGGCCCTGCAAAAATATTCATTAACCAACGATCTGACTGAGTAACTTATAAATGTATAATTTCTCTTCTAATAAGCTGCCCAACTTGCGGGTCAATTTACAAATTACTGTTGTAACTATCTCCTTTAATTCTGGAGATGAATTAATAAAACAAATGCAATAAAATGAATATAATCTCAACATTTTAGCGCAAAGACCAGAGCTGACTAAATATTATGATCATCCAGAGTGTAATAAATGCATCATCACCTTATAATATCGAAACATTTGTCTGATGTCAATGTCTTATCTGCCCATACTCACATGATTCAGATTTCATTTTGCATCCTACAGTGTTAGAATTGTTGAAAAAGAGGGTGGAAAACACTGGAGACTCTCAATGAGAGAAAAATGGTAGCGGAGGCAGCCCGATCAGACTGATTCATTAGAAAAGATCTTATCTTAGCTTCCTATCTGACAGAAAGATACTTACCTGCAGGCTATGTGAGCGTGAGTGTGTGTGCGTGAGTGTATGCATGTGTATGTGCATGCTTTAGTGTGGTGGAGGTGATGGATGCAGAAAAATGGCCGTGTGGACAGCATTTCATCCACCTCCGACCTGCTCTCTTTTTCTCTGTCCATCCCTCTTTCTGAACTGACACCCAGCCCCCGAAACATTTGTTCAGTTCTATACTTTTCCCATTCTCTGTCTTCCAGTCGAAGCTCTGTGAGGCTGTATAAGGTCTTTTTGTTCTGAAATGTTAACACGTCTTATAAAAACACGGCCTCATCTCATAATGGATGCACACATAAAAGAATAAAAACTGTATTACCGAAATTTACAACTTTTCTTTTTTACCCAGTTGTATTCAGACCACTGAGACATATTTGTTAGTTACAAAATGACAAAATTCAGGTCGATAGATGACTCTTACTATGCAGAAATGTATAGTACCTATCAGGGTAAATACAATGTCAAGGATAAGTCACTAATACTTTTAGTTAGGGAACATAGTTCTACCATATTGTGATTATTTTTAAAACACATTTATTTTTTTAACCTTCAATAGTTAACAGAAAGTGTACAAATATGCACCTGGGAAAGCAAACTTAATGTATCTTTAAAATCTTTACAGTCAAGACAAAAACCCCATATGCGGATATATTTGAGATTACTTAACACTCCACTGTGGTTTGAGGTGTGTGTGTGGTGATTTAGGCCTGTAGTTTGTCAATCAGTGGGGTATTCGCTAAAAATTCTGCAGAACTAAAAACCCTCAGATACCAAAACATGTAGCTGATTCACTACAATTGGGTTAAGATAAAAACTGTACATTTGCTTTATTGCCAAACTATCATTTAAATATGTGGTCAAGAGGTCATCCCCTAAAGCAGACACATGAAAGTGGCCTCCTGGTGAGATTATGTCCAGGATAAAGTCCTTTTGCCAGTGGGATGCGAGTTAAGGGTGAGATTCAATAGCTGATATGAGAAAGGGGATGGGCTACATACAATGTTCTGCCTTGCAAAGGTATGAAGCCCCCCAAAGAGCCTAGGGGCAGTCAAGAGATAAAGAAAGAGACAGAGAAACAGAAGGAAAAATAACAGGAATTCTGACACCTAGGCTTGTATTTTCCCTTAGGTGTAACCTCTGAAATGCAGCAGAACCTGAGCCTGATCAGGACTGCCCTCTTTCACCCTCTCAGTCTGTCTGTCTGTCTGTCTGTCTCTCTCTTTTCCTGAGGCTGCTTGTCTCCTGGTTACGGGCCCGTTGTGGAAGATGTTATGAGGATTTATGGAAGTCTTTTGAGTGCAGTGGCAGCGGCACTCAAATCAGCCGTGCGGGAGGCATACAGTATGTGGAAAAAATGCTCGTATATTACAGAGGCCTCTTCACGGTATAATCGTCCCGATGGGAGGCCTCTAATTTTCGGAGGGCCCCCGCAAGCAAGCCTGGGCCAGAGGAAGAAACACCTGGCTCCAGAGAGCCGACCGGTGCCTGCCTGCCTGCTTGCCTCGCCCCACTCAGACAAGTCTCCTTCAGGCTGCTGGCAGGGAGAGCCGCACCCTTCAAATCATGACAGAGAACAGAGGAAGAGAAGGTGGGATTTGCTGGAAGCTGGATTTGGTCAGGCTGGCCTCCCAGGGTCATACCTGTGACTAGGGATGCACTTTTATTTTGGTATCATACTGGTATCGATAATTGCTAAGAGCGTTTAGTAGTCGTATTTAGATTTGACCAATATTTCAAACCAACATTCATTAATGCATGGAACAAGAGCGGAACCCCTTGTTCAATGCTGACATGAATAGGAAATTATCATAAGGCAGCAAAATAGCTCCTTATATTGAAGTTCCCCTGGTTTGTGTTGAGACATCTATTGTGAGGTGTCAGACATCATGGTGAGCGGTTTCTGGTGTCCTATGTCACGTAGAGCCAAACTTATTGTATTTTAAAAATATGTAACAATAATAATCACTACTGGGGTCATAACAATGGCGTCACATAAACACTCATGAAGAACACATTTCTTTAATTTTAGGTCTTGGGGAAAAACACCATAATTTTGATGGAAGAGCATTTAGACCAGCAGTGTTTTTACGCCCTTTTGTGTATATTAAGTGCCATAAATGATGTGTATGTATCGGCATCAGCAGATATGCATGAAAAATAAATAAATATGAATACATAATTAAATAAATTACCACACTGGGGCATCATTCCAACAATTCCCTACATGTGACACAGGATGTTTTCCCTAAACACAGCAGATATGGCGTCCAGTAAGATCATCACAGTGCCAGTGCAGTGAAATCTCGTCTTCCCTTCATTTTGATAACATTTATTTATTTATTTATTTTTCAGTTTGGTAAGACTAAAATAATATATGAACTTAGAAATGCAAATACACAACAGTGTACCAAAAATATGACAATAATAGACAAAAATAGAAAATCGATATCCAAAACTTGGCCATGATGTAGTGATTTACACTATAATTACCATCATTTTGTCCCCCCTTTGCCAAGTTATAATAGATAGTAATAATAACAACAACAACATCAATAATAATAATAATAATAATATAGTAACTCCCTACCTTTCGCGGGGTTACGTTCCAAGAGCACCCGCGTATAGTGAAAAAACGTGTTGTTGTGTTTTGATGCCTTATAGTGTAAACCCTAAATATGCCCCCAAGTATGCTCCCAAAACACTTTCATTTCAACTTAGTTTAATGCATTACCCTTAAGGAAAATGTAAAGGTAAACCTGTATTCGCCATTAATTTAATTTACAGTAATAAAAATGCAGGGCTTTAAGAAGGACAAAACAAAAAAGACAAATACTGAGACAATCCACAGGGGAAATTCTGGTCTGCAGCTGCCACAGACGCTGGAAAGGGCAGCAGCAAGGAGAAATAAATAATCAGAATCAGAGCCAGAAAACTTTATTGCTTAAAAACTGTTAGCATTAGCAGAGCGTGTTAGCATTTGCCGTGTGTGGTGGGCCAAAACAAAGATTTGAACATAAAAGAAACTTTGAAATAAACTGAGATAACTGTTGAAATTTGCAGGAAAACAGTTTAAACCACTAAAATACGAAGACAAGACACAGAGCAGTCATGCTACAACATGCAGCAGGCTTGCACCTGCACTCTACATAACATTTTCTTATTGGTTACTTTCAAACCTCCCGCCTCTAAGTTCAGTGGTATTTTACCATTTCAAGATGCACTTCCTATTTTTATAGATATATTTTATATTTACATTCATATTTGTTAAAAACAAGGCGGAGGATATTTTAAGTTTTCGCATTATTGTGGGGTTATTGTATCAGTTCGGTTCTCAGAAAAAATCTGTGTTAGACTGAATCCGCGACTGCTGATCCACATAAAAGTGAGGGGTTACTGTAATATATTTTATTTATAAAGCGCTTTTAAAGGTACTCAAAAGTCATGATAGCATTATCAATGTCTTTGTCACATCACCTTGAATTCACTATGTCAAACTATTAACGAGATGTCAAATCAATTCATTTTGTAATCTTAAAGTAATTTATGTTTCTAATAACTTCGTATGTATGTTGTTCACTGCTGCACAGGTTTCAGCAGGCTCAATATCATGAGACGATCAAGTTACTCACTTCATTAAAGGAAGAAGTGAGTTAGCGTTGTCAGTGTAATATATTTTGTGCAGTATACTGGAACCCCTTTTGCTCTGCAGTTCAGAGCTAAAGGATGAATGCAGGCTGGATGCTTAAGCCACTCACCCGGATGCCCACGTTGATATTATGGGCGTCGATCTGTGCTCGCAGGTCTTTGCTGACCCGTTTCTGGCCCAGAAACTTTTTGAGGAACTTGGTGCTGTACTTCACATTGTCCCCACACACTCCCCACTGCCAGGCCTCGCGCTGCTCCAGACCCGGAGAGTCGTCGCATGTGCAGCGCTCCATGCGTCCAGAGCTGCAGGCTTTAGCCAGTGCATGCGAGAGCGCCGCCGAAGACACTGCCAGCAGGAAGGCGGTCTCCTTAAAGGCTGGAGAGAAGAAAAACAGGGCATGCATTATCTCCTTTATATTATTAGCATCTTTATATAATATGTTCTTTTTATAATCTTCACTGCACTGCAAATAAAATATATGACAGTACTGAACTTCAAGCAAACAATAATGTGTTACACCATTATTCAAGGCAGCCTTACTTTCCTTTTTAATAATAATCATTTTTACTTACACAGCTTCTGCCAAAGACAACATCATGGTATCTTAGTAAAAAAAAATCTAATTCTGATTTAAAGAATTTAATGCTGCCAGCATATCTGGATAATATTCTTTAAGAACAGCAAAAGATGATGAATTTTTTATAGCAACAAGATTTTTTATAGCAAGATTTTTTTTTATAGCAACAAGAGTTTTATCCTGATTAAATCCTGAAACATGCAAATTAAAACAGTTTATTTGAGGTTACTTTGCTGTACAAAAGACCAACTCAAACCAAAACTCCACTGTATTGCTATGCAAGATTTATCATGCGATTAAACTGTAAGGCTTGTTTTCCCAGACGAAGATTAAACCTAATCTTGGACTAAAATCCAGTGTTAATAGTGATTCATCATTCAACATTCTTTTTAATCCACCGTTAGGCTTAAACCCTGTCTGGTCCATTGTTACAATTTTGTTCTCTTTTCATAGCTTTTCCTATTTTGTTCAGTCCATTTTGAATTACATACACCTAAAGATTTGTGCAACTCCATGCAAGAACAACAGTCCTTGAAAAAATGTTCAGCGAATGTTTTTTTAGAGAACTGTATTTTTTAAATGTAACCTGATAATGCAAAGAGAACTTCTATAAAGGTTTAAAAAACAGTTGTATAAAGATTCTAGGTAGAAACATTTCCATACTGTTATAAGCCTTAAAGGTTGATGAAGCAGAACTAAACAAAGTCTAGAAACTTAAAAGAGCACCCGAGTGCAAAACTCAGAAAGCAAACTTCCGACACTAAATATATTGTGGCAAACTGACTGGGGTTGAAACAAGAAGAAAAAGATGTAAATGATTTTTTTTCAGTGAACCATTCCTTTAAGGTTACTCATTATTTTTTAAGGGCAGGACTGGCTGTGGGACATGCTAGCACAAATGTGAGCAATGTCCTAGATTAAAATCATATTATAATATATAAAATATATATATATATATATATATATATATGAGCAGAAGTATTGGGACATATGACCATACGGCAGTGACACTGCATTCAAGTCCATAGACTTTGGGCCACTCTTCTTGGAAGGCTTATAATACGATTTTGGAGTTTCTGTGAGAATTTATGCCCATTCATTCTGTAGAGCATTTATGAGGTCAGACACTGATGATGTTGGACGAGAAGGCCTGACTCACAATCTCTGTTCAAGTTTATCCCAAAGGTGCTGGATAAGGTTGAGGTCAGAGCTCTGTGTGGCCAGTCAAGTTCTTCCGCACTGAACTCATCCAACCAAGTCTTTATGGAGCTCACTTTGTGCACTGGGACACAGTCATGCTGGAATAGAAAAGGTTCTATTAAGGGGCCTAAAAGTAACCCAAAGAAACTTGTGTGTCCCAAGACTTTTGTCTATATTTATCTATCAATCAGTTTATCAAGATCTATCTATCTATATATATATTTAGAGAGAGAGAGAGAGAGAGAGAGAGTAGTTTCAGTAGTTTGGGATCATTTGAGTTTTAGCCACAGTGAGCTCGATCCCTATGCAACCTTTTAACTCTGTTGTTTTTTTTACCCCCGGAACCCCGTCGTTAGGGTGTATTTGGATCCAATTAATTGCTGTTTTGACTACAAAAGTTTTTTTGCTTCTTTTTTTTGGAGATGAAAGTCTCTGCTCGCACCGCCCTCTTCCTCTCATAACCGGCCGCGCGCCCACCATTTCAGCTAAAAATAGATCAGAGACTTTGCAGGGCCTTTTTTCTGCACATGCTAAAATTTTAAACCCGCCTTCTGCACTGCGACTGGCTATTTCAGAAAATTCCTGCATTCTGATTGGCTGATACCTTCCATCCCTCTTGCACTGCTTGGAAAGAATATGTTAAAGTACACATAAAATTAAAAAAAATATATGCTATAAAATATGCTTTTCAATGTTTGGATTATATTAACTCCATTAAAATCAACCTTTTAAAATAACAGGTTGTAAACCAGAAAATCAGGATTACAATAATAAAAAGTAGCTGTAAAGATAAATACCAGCATTTTAGACTGACAAGAGTTCACTAGTTGTATAGATGAAAGAACAGGAGAGCATTAAATGTATTTCACATTTTTCCTTCAATTTGTGAATTTTTATTTACTTTATTTACTTAATTTAAAAGATGTACTTTATATTTGTTTTTTTTTTTGTGTTGTCTGTACAAAGGTTTTCCCACTTGTGGGACTAATAAAGGTTTATCTGATCTTATCTTATCTTATTACTTCAGGTGTTGTGTTGATAAATTATTTTGCATTTAATCTCAACGCTTTGTGTTGGAATTGTTCATTTGAATGTAAGTGTATTATTATTTATGGCCAAAAGTTATAAATCATTTAATTATATGCAATATTGTTTTATTATTATGCTCAGTAGTTTTACCATGTTAAATATCATTACTTATGTCAATATTACTGATCTACTACTGATCTCTGCTTGCAATAACAGACTCCTAACCACCATATTGATAAGTTACTTATCAATAGTATTTATACACCGACATTCTTTCCATAGTACAATTACACGCATGTCTACTACAACTCTGCGAATATCACGTGCAGTTTCCTTACTGGCTTCTAAATCCTCATCATTATGTGCAATATCTTATAATTATGTGTCTCGTCATGTGAAATATCACTACTTATGTCAACATTACTGATCTACTACTGATCTCTTTTATGTACAGTAACAGACATGTTATAGAGAAAATGTCTAACCACCATTTGTGTTACTAGTAAATCAGTTAATGCCAAGTTGTCAATAGTATTTATACCCTAGCATTCCTCTCACTGTACAAAGGCATGCAAATATATTGAATATTCAATATCATTTGCAGTTTTCTTATTGGCTGCTAAATCACTATCATTATGTCCAATGAAAAGTAGTGAAATATCACTACTTATGTCAAGATACTACTGATCTCTGTTACGTGCAATAATATATTCCACTATTGGGTTATTAGTAATTAACTTAACTGTAAGTTACTTATCTATAGTATGTATACACCAGTTTTTGTGTATATAGTCTTGTGTATTTCATCCTCCAGAATTGGATTAATTTCGACTTTAGATTTTATACTGCTCTTGTTTTTTTGTCTCTTTGTGTCCGTGTAGTTGTGACAATAATAATAAGCATTTTCCTCCAGGATCAATAATGTTTTCTTATTGTGCAAAAACAGACTCCTAACCACTATTTGTGTTACGAGTATTTCACTTTACGGTACATTATTTGTCTATAGTATTAGTACCTCAGCATTTGTGTTTAATAAAATCTGTGTTCTGCAGATTTTAGGATTTATTTAGTCTCTGTGTGTCTGTGTAGTCAGATCACAAGCAGTTTTCTCCAGGATCAGTAAGGTTTTCTGGTTCTGGCTCTGATTCTGGTTCCTCCTGAATGGTTCCCCTCACCTCTCTTCAGCAGGCTGACCCTCCCGTCCAGGCTGCAGTTCCAGCGCTCGTTTCGGAACTGGTAGCGGCACTCGAGCAGACTGAGCCGGACCGACTCACGCAGAGTCTCAGGCAGGCCGGGCTCGCGGCGGCACACGCGCTTCTGCCTGCGTGTGAGGCTCATCTGCTCGCACTGCTTCACATGTGCTTTGCCACTGGGGGCATCCAGAGTGTGCGGGCTGGGCAAGAAGAGTAGGGGCTCACGACCTGTAAGCCTGGAGAAACAAAGAAGAAAAAAACATTGATTTAAAACACATTCCAGACCCCAGTAATTAACACACCCTCAACTAGTCTTCTGAGCATACCTGAGCACAGATCTGAGAGGTGAGTATATTCTTATTGATAGCCTGTAGCTGTTCACGAATGTATTTAATGTAATCTCATTATGTGCTATATCTTATTATGTGCAATAGTCTTACCATGCGAAATATCACTGCTCATATCCATATTACTGTTCTACTACTGATCTCTGTTATGTACAATGATATATTTTTTCTGTTTTTTTAATAATCTTTCTGTGGATCACAATATATAAACAGGATGAAAATAGAATAAAAATAAATTTGGATTAAAATAAATACAATACAAAAAAAGTACAAAAAAAAGAAAGACAGACCCTAATTTTAGGCTGAATAAAAGTATGAAAAGTACACATGGCACTCATAGAAGTCCACCCAAGGGACAAATCTATAAAAATGACATAACTACAGACCAATCAGAATGAGTTCTGTGGTTTTGAATGGCAGATGGATTAATAATGGGAAACGTTCAGCTCACTGATGTCTTGAAAATGGTCAAAATGAAAGGAAATACGCATATATGTATATAAATGCACTGCAGACGCAGACACATGCAGTCTGTGTTAGATCCTTTATTTTTAACATCACCATCTGTCTGTTCATTATAACAGAAAAAGGAAAAAATAGAAATAAAAGCTAATTAAAATCAACTTTAGGTAAGAACCAGGACTGATCTATCTATCTATCTATCTATCTATCTATCTATCTATCTATCTGTGTGATTTATTAGTGAGTTGTGCAGTGTTCAGGTTAATTTTAAAAGTTAAAGTGGCACCTCGTTTTTTCTCTCTCTCCTGCTCTTGGTGAATTATTTGCATGCACATGGTTTTGCTCATGTGCTTTGAATGCAGCTTAAATTTGACTAGCAGCATCTGAACAGAGATTCCCGGAATGAAACAAAGACAGCAAACTAAGAGTTCCTCGGAGACATGGACACTATAATGAGAATTAAGTGACCAGTAAGTCCTCAAAAACCAGTCAGCTCCCACTCTTTCAACACTTCTATATAATTAGTCTAGTTTGGCAGCTGAACCATAAGGGATTCGGCTGTGTTAATCTAAAGTGTGGTGTGTATGAAGACTATGTCTCAAAAGATTAAGTCCCAGAAACAGTTTTAAAGTAAAATATAGTCCCTATGGCTGACCCTCTGAGCCCTTAGCCATGACCCCATCAGAGAGGGCTGCTTGGTCTCGTCTTTTTGGAAGAAAATTAGTGTTCAATTATAAATAGAGAAGCAGGACAAACAGCACATGCATCATTTAATCTCCCACATTACATATCTCATAATAAATGAACATTATAATAAAATATCTGATATTCTTCACAAACACATAAGGATTTCCCCGGCCTGCCCTTTCGGACCCACATTCCTGAGTGGTCGTGCATCTAAAAATGTCGAGCACCATATCAATATTTTAGAGACGCAGGGAAACGCTAAAGCACACATTAATCTGGGCAGTGATGTTCTGTGAAGGCAAGCCAGAGTAGGAGCTTAATGATGAGGTAGCGCTGCCAACAACCAGCCGAGGGAACATCTGGGAGAAGCCTGCTACACTCCCCTCTCTTTCAAAACAGAAAATAAAAAAACCCAGCGCTTTGGGCATAAATACATAAACTCCAGACAGCTAAGCCCGTCCCAATGACAAGTGGGGTAACCACAGGACACGTCTGTGTGGAGAAAAGCCACTTAAATCACAACAAAAGATCAAAACAGCAGACTGGTGATGTAAGCATCGCACCCAGATTAATGAAACCCTGGCAGGATTGGAAACAAGCCGTCAAAACGCAGGGAGACTCGTGCGTAATTGCGCACAGAGCGCGTAACGATATCCAGACCCAGACCACCAGAATGGACGAAACAGCAGCCAGGGCGAACCACCGCCCCCACCCCTCAGACTTCTGACCTCTATACTGACCCGAAGTAGGCGGCTGCGTGCGGGAGCAGCGCGCAGAGGGCGAGGGAGAGCGGCAGCAGGCGGCAGGCGGTCCTCGGCAGCCCGGTGCGCATGGCGACGGCTCGGCGCTGCTCTTCATCGCGCTGCGTGCGTGTGTGTTGGTGTGTAGGTGTGTGTAGGTGTGTGCGCGCGGGCGAAACAGCGCTCGTGGTATTAAAAAAGGGGCGTGGTGCAAGATGAATGGGGAGGGGCCTCTGAGGGGGGCGTCCAAAATACCCCATGGCATAATTTAGATCAGGTGTGGGCAACTCTGGTCCTAGAGGGCCGGTGTCCAGCACAGTTTGATGCGGTTCTCCTCAAACACCTTGACTAAACCTCACAATTAACTGGTGAGGTGAACCAGCTGTTTCTGAGCAGGGAAATCACCAAAACGTGCTCCGGGACCGGAGTTGTCCACTGGACACACTGTGTGTATATGTGTGTGTGTATACACACTTATGCATTTATATTTATATAATATTTTGAATTTTGTACAGTCTTTTGATATTATAGTGTTATATAAGTTTTGGTTTATAGGTTATGCTGCTTATGCTGTCTTCTCTTGTTCTGCCAACTTTGCTGCTGTAGCGGTGCAAATTTCCCACCCGTGGGACTAAGTATAAATACATGGCAGCCAGCAATGCCGCGTCTGCGGACGTTACCTTGCTTAAGAGTACCTCAGTGGTGCCACTGGCAGTCCTGGGATTCTAACCCACAACCTTGTGAACGCAGGAGCAACTGGAGCAACGCAGGAGCAACTCCCTAAGCACCATGGTTTTCTAATACTTTTTATCTTATCTAATATAAACAACACAACTTACACCACAACTGCCACAGTAAATACCTTCTATTATATACCACACATTATCTGTCCTGCTGTTGTTTGCACAATTGTTATTTATTGCTGTTCTACCTCTATTCTGCATTTTTGCACACCTAACAACTCTTCAATACAGTATGTCAAAATACTGTATTGATTCAAACTTGACTGAATGTTATCTTGTCCTGTTGTTTTATTGCTCGGGTTTTTGTTGCGCTCTTTGCCCTCTTGTGCATTTTGTCCTGTTTGCACTTTGTCTGTAGTCTTGTGGTGTTTTCATTTTTGTTCTTGTGCTTTACAGTGGTCTTGGAGAAATGTTATTTGGTTTCTGACAACAGACCTCCTTGACTTTACTTGACTTGATTACTAACAGCACATACAATACTAATGGTGTGTAGAATGTCCATGTCCCTTCGCAAATTAGGCCCACTTATGCCTTTTGTCCTGGTTTCACCTTTGCAAACAATTCATTTTTGCGTTGACATTTTCTATCTTTATCACATAAAAAATAAGTAGGTTGTTTTTGTTACTATGACTTTTAGACTGATATGTAAATATCTTCCGGTCTGATTTATAAAGAGTCTGATGCCCTGACTCTAAAACAGGCTAGGATAAAACACTGCTCTGAACTCCGAACAATTTGAACGGAAACTGTGTAAGACCAAATATACGTGTATGTACATGTTTTATCATGTTGTCTCAATACTGATCACTGTTTTTGCAGCTAGATTTACATATATGGACTGTGTGGACTGGGCAGTTAAACTTTAGTGAAGTTTACATCACACTCTTGACATCAATCTCTTTATTCAGTTTTCCAGGCAGTTTAATTGACTACACAGGTCTTTCAAACATTTATACACCTTTACCTCCCTGCCTTCAAGATCACGTGTTATATTGGTGTGTTTGATGATGACGCTGAAGGGGATTCAATCAGATGGAGTTCCCATAAGTGATCAGTGTGTAGGGGATGTCAAATGGAGGGCAGTTTTGAACATAGGTCATCTACAAAAGGCAGGTCCACTACATTCAGGCCCTTAACTGCAGTTTTTCCTGCTTTAACACCCCTTATTTAACCTCATAAAGGGCTTGGTAGGGTTTGTCCAAAAGTATGTGGACACCTGGACATCTGGATATCAGGCTCCTCATTCCAAAACCATGCCCATTAATGAAGAGTTGAATAATCCATCAAACAGCCAACTAGTGAAGCGGGAGTCATCCATGCTTTAGGGAAATTTCAACACCTTTAGAGATCATGGTGACTTGCTTTACATCATCCCAGCTTCTATAGGAATCTCAGGCTCGTGTGCTGCGCAGCCATGAAAACGCATGTCATGAAGATCCTCAAACACGGTTCTTGTGCTGATATTTCTTCCAGAGGTGGTTTACAACTCTGTAGTGAGTGATGCAATAGAGGATACTCAGTCTTTAGCCCTACTCTTTGAGTCTGGGTGGTCCACAGCTTTGTTGCTGCTTCTACATACTTCCATTTCACAATTTCACACTCACAGTTGGCCAGGGCAGATCTAGCCAAGACAAAATTCACTTAAGAAATGATCTTAGCATTTTACTCAAAGTGCCAAACTGTCATGTTACAGACATGGTGAACACAACAGAGTTCAGCATCTCACAGGTCTAACATCATGCGACATTTGTCCCAAGAATCACAATGATCTAAATTAGGTGCATTTAATTAGTGGCAACACCGTCACAATGCTGTGGCTCTCCGAGACTGGACTTTGACTCATTCAGAGTGTTTGGAAGCGGATGCGTGTTTACTTCTGCTTAATTTGAACGCCATGTTTACAAACTGCGGCTCCATTCTCATTTCCTGCACATCATTAACACATGGGAGCCTCTCGGCTGTTATGTCGCCCCTGTCATCACCTCATAACATGATTGGGGGTTTAATCACAGTCAGGATCTCATCTTAGTCGCCTGACCAGCTGGGCTCCAACATTTCCAGGATGATGTCACTCATTGTCTCACGATCTGGCCACTGAGACTGGAGGTGTGTCAGGTGCCTTTCCTGCTTGTGCCAACACCAAGAAAACACTTTGCCCAACAGGCTCCCTAAAGGATAATGTGCCAGTGTGAAGATCATTTATCAAATTCACAGAACCCTTTTCGGTACCTTTATTTTCAAGAATGTAGTGTTTTTCAAGCAGGAAATGCACCAAAAAAGGTTCTGAAATGTTATAAAGGGACTTCACATAAGCACATCATACTTTAATAAATATTTTTTCATGATGTGCCAGTGGAAAGACCCTTTATGAAACTTACATAACCGCCACACAATCTAAAGAAGAAGTTTTTCTCAACCCAGTCCTTGGGGCCCATGTGATGTTTCCACATTCTTGCTCTGTACCAATTATCAACACATAATTTTAGAAAACAATTATGGAATCCTCTTCAAAAGACAAATTTATCAAATAAATTCTTCAAAATGTGTTTGAACAGATATTTCCATTCAGGGTGGTTTCTAATGTAAAACAAATCCCTATAGTAAAACTATAAGGAATCTTGCACAGAAAAAATACAGTAGGTTGTAATAGAGTGAAGAATGTTACAGCCAAAAAAAATTACATAATTTTGATTGCTGTCCAAATTTTGCTTGTTTAGATTAGCACTGTCCACCATTGCCGACATACACTAAAAGTCAAGTCATCCCAATTGTTTCTGTAAAAACATCCCCAAAATGTCTCTCGACTTAAACCATTACCAAGTGAAGAGGCGGAAAGCCAGCGACGCAGTGCGAGGGAGCAGTGTGTGCGGAAGCACCTTGTTCAAAGGTACCTCATTGGTGCTACTAGCAATCCTGGGATTCAAATCCACTCCCTTCTTAATAAAGGGGCAACTCCCTAACCACTAGCCCACCGGTTGTCCCAGTTTTTAATACAGAAAATAGAAAATATGGTTATTGCAAACATTTTTATTTATATTTTAAAATCAGTCTTTCATGGATCCTAAGCTGCTGCGCCACTGCCTGGGTAAGAGCTTTGGGTCGAGGTGAAAACCTTGGACT
>JBBPDB010000028.1:5131290-5148439 GCA_037974465.1 Brachypetersius altus | reverse complement strand
TTCCACCTGAACTGGAACCTGGTTGTCCTCATCCTATGAGAGACAGGGACAGAGACACAGAATAACATTTCCACAGCACTTTAATGATGTATAACAGCTTCAATGTAATGTAATGCTGTTTCGGGATGAAGGAACTTACTATAGTCTAGAAGACGAACTCGGGCCCCTCGCTGGCAGGCAGCCCCCTTCGGGAGGCTGGACAGGTCCCTCTTCGGGCCCCTCGCTGGCAGGCAGGCAGCCCCCTACTGGAGGCTGGTTGGGCCCCTCCTCGGGCCCCATGCTGGCAGGCCGGCAGCCCCCTCCGGGAGGCTGGTCGGGCCCTTCCTCTGGCCTCGTGCTGGCAGGCAGGCAGCTCCCTCCGGGAGGCTGGGTGGGACCCTCTAGCTGTCCAAGGGGGAACTGTAGCCCTACACTGACAGGAGCTACACGACCTGGAGCTACACGACCTGGAGCTACAACCCCAGGGGCTACACTAACAGCAGCCACACCAAAATTAGCCTCACAGACAGCAGCCTCTCTAACAGGCCCGCTAACCGTGGCCTCCATACTAGCTGCCTCCCTAGCAGGTCTGCTAACAGGGCCACTACCTGTAGCCTCACCTCCAGGCCTGCTAACAGGGCCGCTACTCGTAGCCTCACATCCAGGCCCGCTAACAGGGCCGCTACCTGTAGCCTCACCTCCAGGCCCGCTACCTGTAGCCTCACCTCCAGGCCCGCTACCTGTAGCCTCACCTCCAGGCCTGCTAACAGGGCCGCTACCCGTAGCCTCACAACCAGGGCCGCTAACAGTAGCCCCACAACCAGGCCCGCTAACTGTAGCCTTACTGACAGGCCCGCTAACAGGGCCTGGTTTAACACCTGGTTTAACTCACCTGTCAATCGCCAGGTTTCCTCTTCATCCAGCACCAGCAGTTCCACCTGAACTGGAACCTGGTTGTCCTCATCCTATGAGAGACAGGGACAGAGACACAGAATAACATTTCCACAGCGCTTTAATGATGTATAACAGCTTCAATGTAATGTAATGCTGTGATGTTTCGGGATGAAGGAACTTACTATAGTCTAGAAGACGAACTGTTTTCATGGCAGAGAGGACGGTGGGCCAGGAACTCAGAGAAAGAAGCTGAGGAAAAATCCTTCTCATGGAGATTTATGGAGAATCGAAGGGAAGAAAGTTGTGTTCTGTACTAAATTTCCAGAAAGCTGAACTTCCCACTCTGTGCTGTCTTCTGGAGTTCCACCTCTTTCAGAGTCTTTAGAATTAGTTTAGTCTCTTTCTTCTCACTCGGCGCAGATTTCTTCTTTCTTTTTCTTTTCTTTTTTCCCCCTCATGCTCAGTCTTTAATTACGCGGCGCTTAAGATTGTTAAATGAAATGTTCCCAAACCATGACATTATATTTCTGGCATATCGCCCAACCTTACTCTTTCCTTTTTGCTCTGTTTCAGATTCTTTCTTATTCTTTCTTATCTTATCCTTCAGCTCCTGCTTTATCTGCATTGATTCATGTTCATACACCTGCTGGATTCTTCTTTTCTCCTCCTGCAACTCTTCCAGTCTCACTCTCCATAACTCTGCCTCTGTACGTTCTTTGGCCCTTTGGAAGATGCTGTTATATTTATCCAACAGCCTCTCTCTGCGCGCCCTTTTCTGGTTCTCATGCTCAAGATCAGTTACCTACAAAAGTAAAAGTAAATGTCCATTCCTCCATCAGTCTACAGCTGTTTATTTAACAATAAATTAAGCAAAATATGCCTGAAATTCTTACTTACCTGAAGCGGTGCAACCCTGTTCCGGCGAAATCTTGGCATTGTGTAGTTTTAATTTTCCTAGAAAATATGAATTAACACTATTTTAGATGGTTTGGGTTGCTAAATATACAATAACAGTGCAGCTAATAAGAAAATCAAGAAGATAAAATGATTTCAGCAGCTTACCTTCAGTGAAGTCCTGCTGCTGTAAAGACACAAGTTAAAGTGACTTGTCTGTCTTTTGTTCTTCCCTTTATGACGATCTAACGCTGACTGTGACGTCACACGAATTACGTTTCCAAGGCGGGCGCACACACACTCTTGTTTTCATATGAAATTTTGTTGAGCTCTGTTCACATCGCCCTCTAGTGGTCAACACGGTTTCTGCCTAAAATACATTTTATTCATCACAGACCCTCTCATTTTCCCAAAACAAAAAACACAAAAAGGCTTTTAGCTTTCTCTTTTTATTTTATCGTCCTTCTGTTTTGTAGAATGCATTGTCAGGGATATATTCCAGAGGGGTTTGTAAAAATAAAATATGCAATTAAATTACCTTTTAAATTTTATTCTTACTTTAACCCTCTGGTGCATAGCGGTCACTACAGTGGACAGCTGTTTAAAAATCATTCTCCTAAATGCAAGGTTAATTGTATATCAGCCGTTAGAATGCTCTCTGCTGCTCCTCTCCACTGAGGTTCATTCAGTTGTTGTAACCACAAGTGAACCTCCTCTGAATCTAAGATGGTCGACAGACAGGCACACTTGTTGACCATTTCTGGAATATCTTATGAATCCTTCTATTCTAGGAGGACCCTAGAGGTAAAAAAGTATGATAGTAATGCAGGAGTATCTAAATAACAATTTTTATTTCAAATAAGTAGTAAAGCCACGAATAAGCATATGTCCAACAAAGTGGACATTGTGCATGGCTAAGTATATTTCCAAGTCATGCAGTTGATTCATCCTTTATTATGACAATGTTGGTTGACATTTGGTGCATTTTGGGTATATGTATAATTTAGTTTTTAAAAAATATACATTTTGTACAGTATAGTTGTAGTTTGTGTTAGTAAAATTGTCATTTTGTCATATTTTTATGAAGTGTGCTCAAATGTGTGCATGGTGTGTGTGAAATTATCTTAAAGTAGTTTTCAGAGCATGCAGTGAAGTTATTGCTCTTGGATTTGAGATAATATTCAGTTTGAAAAAATCTTCCTTTAAGTTTATACTGTTTTTGTGCTTAAGTGCCCGCAGTCCACTGTTGTGGACATTTCTGTAACTTCCTGAAAAACTAAATTATAAAAACTTTTTTTTCATGCCATAAGAAGAGTAAAAACACATTTAAAAAAGTCTTGACTCAGGATTTTATAGTTCATGCATTAGATGGTTTGCAATAACCTTTTTAATCCTAATCCTTACCTTAGATCTCAGAGGTCTGCCGAATTTTCTGATGGTAACTGAGGGTAAACTGAAGTCTTCCTGAGAAGAAAAGCCCAAGTCCCACCTTTCCTTCTGCACTTCATGGCACTGCACAACAAAGGAATGTAAAATGAAGAAATACAATTTTTGGGTTGCAGTAGCCCTATTAATCTTTATTGATGTGTCTAAGTTTATTTTAGAAGTTATTCCTGGGCCATGACATTGTGTTTCTGGTGAATCACCCAACCTTACTCTTTCCCTTTGTTCCCTTTCATATTCCTTCTTTGCCTCCTTCAGCTTTTGGTTTATCTCCATCTTTTCTTGCTCATACAGCTGTTTGATTCTTCTTTTCCAGCTGTTCCAGTCTCTCTCTCTCAATAACATTACCTCAGTTAGTTCTCCGGACCGTTGGAAAATATTAATCCGTCAGCCTCTCTCTCTGTGTGCCCTTTCCTCATACTGCTTCATGTCAGAGGTGTGCTCTTCACTGACACTCTCAGTCTATGCTACCAAAAGAGGTGTAGATGTTGTTGGCTGAGCTGGGTTCACGAAGAGCTCCAGAGTTTTGGGGGTAGATATCAGAGGTCTGCCGAGCTTTCTGATAACTTCGAGTAAATTAAAGTCTTCCTAAGAAGAGCCCATGTCCAACCTTTCCTTCTGCACTTCTTGGCACTGCAACACTAAACAAATGAATGTAAAATGGAGACTTAAAATGTTTGAGGTGCAGTAGCCCTATTAACCTTTATTTATGTACTTAAGTTTGTTATATGAGAAGTATTTCTTGAGCCATGACACTATGTTTCTGGTGTATTGCCCCTCTGTGAGCCTTTTCCTCGTTCTGCTTCAGGTCAGATGTGTCCAGAGGCTGTTTTTTTGTGTCTTGTGATGGAAAAGGACTGAGAGTTTTACTTATTTGTTAAAAATGCTGCATTTTTTGGATTTTGTTTCTTTACAGTATATTCTAATTTGTCTGTTTATTGTTTTAATAGATTCACTTTTGATTATTTTATTTACATGTAATTACCTGTGATAGAAATAACATTTACATATATAAATCGAAAATTTAAATGAATAAAAAATGCATAATATAAACCATCCTGGTTTTGTACGTTTGTGAGTGTTTTTGGGAATAAATTTCATTATTGGTGATGATGCTGTGAAGAGAACATAATGTCTGAGAGTCAATATTTCCTCCCTCATTCAAAGTGCAACATTTAACATGTGCTTATTTGTATTAAACATTTACAATTGTACTGAAAACACTGCATCAGTCTTTCATGGATCCTAAGCTGCTGCGCCACTGCCTGGGTAAGAGCTTTGGGTCGAGGTGAAAACCTTGGACTGATCTTCACATGACATTGCTTTGTATTGTGAAGAAAAGCAGGTATCCCTCCCTCACAGCTCCTCATCTGCACCACTGGAGAAATCCGGTCTGGGCACAACAGGAAAGAGGAAGAGTCATGAGCAAAGACTATCCTTTCAGTGACAGCTTAATGAGGAGCCCTCACCACAGAAATACCAGCATCACAAGTGGTCAAAAATTTAAAAGTAAGAATGACATAGTGCCCTCTAGTGGATTTCTGATTTCTACTCCAAGTCTTGTTATGATCTTTCATCAAACATTCATTATTATACTCAACACCATTTATTAATTATGTGTATAACTATATGTGTTTGAAATAATAATGTGCAATATTTCCCACTTTTGGCTCTTAAGTTTATGAGATATTTCAATAATGTTCAAGAAGTTCAATACAATGAGATGCTGTTGTTGATTTTGGTTGAGGGAATCTACCTCAGACTAGAAGGATTCTCTTAATGGCTCAGGAGGAGCGGATGTTGTGTCAGGAAATCATGCAGTACTGAACTTCTAGATGTTCTGACTAGAACATTTGATATTCTTTCCCCTCTTCCTTATGAAACCAGAGGAAACTGCTTATTTCACGACTGCACAGACACAAAGACACAGAGACAGGAACAATATAAGTGAATTACTAAACACAAATGGTGGTTAGGAGCCTGTAATAGAGATCAGTAGTGTCCTGCATAGTTTGGTGATTTCCCTGCTAGAACACACCTGGTTTAACTCACCTGTCAATCGCCAGGTTTCCTCTTCATCCAGCACCAGCAGTTCCACCTGAACTGGAGCCTGGTTGTCCTCATTCTATGACAGACAAAGACATAGAATAATTCATTTCCACAGCACTTTAATGATATATAACAGCTTCAATGTAATGTAATGCTGTGATGCTTGTGGTTTAAAGAACCTACCTTGGTCTAGAAGAAGGACTGTCTTCATGGCAGAGAGGACGGTGGGCCAGGATCTCCATTGTTTCTGCAACTCTTCCAGTCTCTCTCGTCATAACTCTGCCTCAGTTTGTTCTCTGGCCCTTTGGAAGATGCTGTTATATTTATCCAACAGCCTCTCTCTGCACACCCTTTCCTCGGAAGAGTCTTCCTTGCTACCAGAGGAAGTGTAGGCTGAGCTGGGTGAATGAGGGGCTCTAGTGTTTTAGGGGTAGATTTCATACGGCTGCTGAGCTTTCTGATAGTGAATAAGTGAAAACTGAGGTTTCCTTAAGAGGAAGAGCCCGAGTCCATGCTTTCCTTCTGCACCTCTTGGCACTACGCAACAAAACAAAGGGAAAAAAGTGTGTGTGTGTGTGTTTCTGTGGGGGGGTGGGGGTTACTAACAGACAGTAAGTAGAGCTTCCGCAGAGCTCGTAATTTTTTTTTTATTCTTACAAGAATATGGCTAATACATTTATTTTCTGATTACACTGCATGTACACAATATGAACAAATGTATGGGGACGCCTGACCATTGCACCAACTTTAATGAAATTGCCATCAAGGACATATACTTTATTTTGGATTTGGGCCCGTTGCAGATATAACAGCTCCCACTCTTCTTGGAAGGCTTTTCTACAAGATATTCACATTTCTGTGGGAATTTGTGCCCATTCAATCTGTAGAGCATTTAGGTCAGGGACGGACGTTGGTCGAGAAGGCCGGGCTCGCAATCTCCATTCCAGATCATTCTGAAAGTGTTGGATGGGGTTGACGTCAGGGCTCTGTGTGGGCCAGTCAAGTTCTTCCAAACCAAACTCATTCAGCCATGTCCTTATGGAACTTGCTCTGGGGAACAGTCTTTCTGGAAGGGTTTTTCCACAAACTGTGGTCACAAAGTTAGAGGCATTGCTATAAATGTCTTGGTCTGCTGAAGATTACCCTTTGCTGAAAGTAAAGGGCCTACAAACCCTGAAAAACAAGCCTGTGCCAAAACCGTATACATAGAGGCAGCTGGTGGCCTAGAGGTTAGAGCATTGACCTGTGATCAGAAGGATGTTGGTTTGAATCCTAGTATTTCACCACTGAGTTATTCTTGAGCAAGGTACTGTCCCCACACACTGCTCCCCGGCCACTTTATTTATAATATTATACAGAATTAAGATGTGAGTCCCAATACTTTTGTCCATGTAATGTAGGTAGCGCCTGCCCGGTGTTAGTAGAGAACGGATAGCCTCCTGTTCGGGGAGGGACGTTTAACCAGCCTACTACTCAGTGTGGAAACTGAAGGTGGTGGTAGATGTTTCATAAATGTGTCTTGAGCTTCTGTTGTTATTTTGTATATGATAAAATAACGCTAAGTAAATTAATAAACTGAAACTGAACTGAAAAAAAACTTTTTAAAAAAATCCACGCCCTGAAAACACGACTGATCTCGGTGTCTTGATGGTGGACGGTTTAGGACCCTGTTATTGGAGGAAACGTGTTTATGGGCGTAACTTTTGACCACTTTGCGTGAGCTGATTGGACTTTTTCTGCACGTGGGCGGGCCGGATCAAGGGCCCCCACTGTAAACCAGAGACAGTCGCCATTTTGTTACTAGCGGTTGGGAGGAGACGGATTTTCGTTGAGAAGCCGTGCCGACAAGGTAATTTCTCGTTCTAAAGCACCAAAAATATGTTTGTACCGTTTTAATTCATGCTATCAAGGTTAACAATCAGGTGACCAAGCGAATACCTTTTAAATTCGGCGAATACGTTCGTTAGCTTTTGTGCTAAGCTAAGCCAGCTGGTTTAACCGGACGGGCCAACCGCTTTATAGTATTTGTAGATTTATGTTCATTTTCACTCATTTTTGTCTGCTTTTATCACGTCTATGGACAATTAAGAACGCACCAGAGCTTACATAAATCTCCGGGTGTTAGTCGTTTTACTGGTTTTATCATCTGTTAGCCTTTGGTAGCTAACGAGGCTTATCATTGAAGGGCTCCATGTACAAAAAGAGATAAATACGTGGTCCAAAAAAACGGAGACGTGTTTTTCATCCTGAAATTTAAAATGTACTGGAAGTGTATCAGTGGGAAAGTGTAGGTGAACAGTTTTGCTGGCCGATCTTGTTTTGTAGTCAGATGGACAAGTGTGTAGGCCTGATCTGGGCTTGTCGACCCGATAAAGCTTCTTTATGAAGACGTGTATAGTTCTGACTTGCCATTAATGTGTTATTTTGCTCTGTTTCTATAACTTTTTGGTTAAATTAGTTAGTTATATGCGTTTATTTCACGTCAATCTCTTATTTCTCTCTTTTTTTCTAAGCAACGCAGTAAATTAATTCACACGGAGAACTGCTTTATTTATTTGAAATCTTGGTGATATTGCAGGTATAATGGTAACAGTAATATTGAAAATAGGACTGCTAATATTGAAGATGATGTACTGCTTCATCTGGCCTTATATCTGAAGTGTTCTAATTGGTCTTTATATTTTGGTAATTTTGAGTATTAAATAAAATTTTGCTATCTATAGTTCACATAAGTGTTGCGTGAATATTAAAAAAAATATGGCATAGATACATGCCAAGCGATTGTATTGCTTCATCTTTCATCATATGGGCTTATATCTGATGTGTTGTGCACTAGTAGTTTTACTTATAATTTTTAGTATAAAGATTACTTTGTATAGTTTACAAAGAGAAATGCAATCTGTTTGTTGTTGTGCTTTGTCAGATTGTCTAATATCTTTACTAATATTGAGTATTAAGAGATTATTTTTTGTGATCATTTTTGGAATTCTCTTTAATATTTGATGAAAAGCACAGTAATTACATTTATACAGATACTTTCTGTTAATTAGTATTAGTTAGAATGTTAGTTAGTATTAATATTGCAAAGATGAACACCAACCATTAGTGATTGTATTGGTTCATCTTTCATCAGATGGCCTTGTATCCATATTATGTATAAGTAGTTGGTTAACTAGCATAGTTTCTTAATTAGGGCTCATTTGTTAAATCGTATTAGTCTCATTTTATACACAACTTGCTACATGTGGCTTTAATATGTTGGTTTCTGGTCAGGAATGGGCTGTCACTATCTTAGGCTGTGGGTCTGTTGCAACAAGGACATTGTGGAAGAGATCAGATGTGGTCATGTGTTTCCGCCTCAGGCATTCAGATAGAAGCTCGCCCCTCCAGCCACCTCGCACATGCTTGTGTTTACTCTTCTGCTGCACATCCAGAAGCAGGTGCAGAGGGAGTGTACCACACAAACCTCAACACCACATGCATCAGCTTTTTGTATTGCATTTAAGTTAAGTAAAGTGGTCCTTTATTGTCGCGTGTGAGTATCACGGAGTGAAGCAGTGGGCTAGCACCAACAGGAGGTGTCCGGGGAGCACTGTGTATTTGTGGACAGTACCTTGCTCAAGGGTACCTCTGGTACCACTAGCAGCACTTGGATTCAAACTCAAAACCTTCAGACTCTCTAACCAGCTGCCCCAAAGATTGCTCACACTTGAGGCGGTTCCAGTCGCTATTCCAGTCATTGTAGCTTCCTTTGTTAACTGTTTTCCTGAATTTGTTGTGAGTTTTAATACTGTGATCTTAGTTTTTGTTTTATTATTAAACTGTTGTTTGAGTGTATATACATAGCAAGGACCAACGTTGAACATACTTTTGTATCTGAGTGTGATGAGTCAGTTCTCTTATAGTCTCTGACTGGAATGAATAAACATTTTGTGCAATTCTCTCATTTCTGGTGTAAGCCATGCTAAATTTTAGTTTGTAATTTAAAAGAAGGTATCAAAAAGAGGAAATACCACAAGCAGGAGTTATAACAGTACAGTTGTGTTGAACATACATTTCATGATGAAAGTTTAGGACTTTAGTATTTCTGGCTGAATTACTGTATTTGCAGCCCCAAGTTGTCGTTCATTACCCAGTCTTATTGTAGGCCAGTAAATACATATTTTATAAATACATAATACTCATTTCTGGATTAAGCCACACTTAGTTTTAGTTTGTAATTTGAAAGAGAATGTCTAAAAAGAGAGGAAATACAACAAGCAACAGTATGATTGTGTTCCTGAGTTAACAGCGACTCTGTGTGAAAAGCTTTTCTTCTCCTTTTTTGTGTGGCAGTAGGTAGGGGCCGGTTTTGGTGGTTGTCATGGGAGCAGGTCAGCTTTGTTTTTACAGGACGGGGATATTTGTCGAATGGGGTGTTATCCAAAGCTCCTCCCTTCTCTTGTCCTATCGCAGTCAATAATTAATCCTTTGTGGACCTTGTGAATTACTCATGAGGCTCAATTTGCGGTTAGTGCAATTTTTTATGCTCAATTGAAGTAATAAATAATTTCAATTTAACTGCCAACATGTCATTCCTTTGTGCATCTTGTCTACTGAAATTGAGTAATGTGGTATTGTAGTGCATATCAATGCTAAAATTGTGTTAATTATTAATTAAGCTGCCGCATGTTATAATTTGAGTATTGTTACGCCTCTGTGGTTGACACAACCTCCCTCTTGGTCTTATATGCAGCCCTTACTGTAAACTCTAGCTGGGTGTGGGCACCTGTGTAATCTCTAATTAAGCACCTATCCTATAAGTTCCTAAAAAAGACAACTTTTGTGAGAGAGACACACTTTCAGCCCATTTGCCACATGTGTGTCTCTGTTTCCATTATGAGTCAGTGTTCCAGCGCACTTCCCCATTGCTGTGCTGACGGACTGCACTCTCAGGCTTCTGTAACACACATGCGTGATCAAGTGACTTACAAAAGTAGAGGGGGGGGGGTGAAATATAAGTAATTTAAGGAAAGTTGTACATCAGAGCTGAATCACCCACACCCACCTCTGTGGGTTAGAGATGTCCTGCAATTTTAATTTTCCAAATAGTACAATTATGGTTGCATTGGTTTCTATTGTTACATTTTATTAGTTACCTGCATTTTAATGCTCAGGGTCATGTGTGTTTTTTTTGGTGAACATATAAAACTAAAATAGATATTTGTAGCAATCAAATAGGTCCAGTAGCTTCACCAACAAGTGAATAACTTAAACAGCAACAAGGAAACAGAACACTTAATACATGAAATGCAACTTGAAGTGCTTCCTAGAAGTAAATTCTAAAATGGACTCTGAGGTAAAAGAAAACATCCACTCCGTTAACACAATAGTAGACAAAGAAGAGAAGTAGAATCACAATAACAAATCTTAGTAGCTTACTGAATGTGTTTGTTGATTTAATGTTTCAGCTACAGTGCCTGATGACACGAAGAAATAATTAAAAACACACTAGTGCTTTACGGCTGGACAAATCCTGGACAAGCTGCTGAGTTCCCTAATGAGCTTGAGACTTAATGCTGCAAATGTGTGGGAGTTCATGTATTGCTTTTCCATGCAAACAAACTGGCCTCAGATAGTACCATGACAGAGACTTATGTTCTTCTGAGTGTCCTCAAAATAGAGATGTTCTCTTTACGGTAAATTACGTTAGCAACCTTTTCTGAGCGGAAGGTGGCTATTGTCAGCACAGTTTAATGTTTGTAATTAAAACTTCCAACAAAGCCTTTGGTAGATTCACTCACATTTGGGAACCTCTTTAAATCTGTTTTAATGTTAATTATGGTGTTGATGGGAATTGGTTCCAAATTGTCTTCTTTTTTTTTTTTTTGCTCCCCACTGTCGTATGCCTCCAAGTCGTATTGATTGCTTTCATAGATGCCGGTGTACTGACTAATCGATTTGCACTACCATTTGCGTTCGAGCTTATAAAACCTTACCTGATAATATTATAAGACTTTCGCCTATTGTGCAACTACAACATGGATAAAGAAATCAGATTTTCCGAGGATTTTTTTTTTGGTCAACTAAAGACGAGCAACAACTTGGCTAAAACAACGAAGAGTTCAATTTTAGACCCTTGAGCAGCAAAAAAAACATGCCCTTGTATGCCCTTTATACTGTGCACTGAAGACTGCATGTAGGTGCAAAAATGTGTGTACAAGCCAAAAGTAACAATTAAGAGCTTTTAAATATTGCTCTCTACAGAAAGCAGCACAGATTCATGGTAATGAATCTCAAGACTGGAACGGCAATGCTCAAATTAGAGATTGAGGCTTGGTAGCATGTGTCGAATAGTAGCATGTAGAAACACCAACAGCGTGTTGTCAATCAGCCCAAAATGCGGCTTCATCCCACAGAGAAACAGAACAGTGCTACTTTGAGTGTCTAAAATGATAGAGGGTTCTAACACCAGCAGTATGTTTAAACATTTCATCACAATATGGGTTAAAATTCCAGACTTGCCATGTATTTGCTGTTGCATCTCAACCAAGCAGCATGTCCTTTACCATGGGTAAATATCCTGTTAACACATGGGCACATTTCCTTTGACTAAACCTAAATGTAAACAGATACTGTACAAATATCCTCTTGTTCCATCCAGTTTAAATGTTGACAAACAGAGCTTTGAGGCTGCTGTGCACACACACATTAAGTGATGGGCAGTAATCACATTGGCATCAGAAAATGCTGTGTTAAACACTGAATTCAAGAAATTGCTGTACTTACAGTTTTTGGTAGCTTTTTAACATGCAGCATCACTGTTTTACTGGTGCCTTCTGTCTTAGACGTCAGAGAAACAGCATATCATGATGCATTTTTGTTATATCCTGAGAAATTGGTTTGTTTCCTTACCGTGGATCTCTGTTGAATTTATGCGTTGAGCTGTTCACACCCATGCAGATGGAGGAAGTGTGACATTTAGACATGCACAGTTAAAAGTGAGTTGTTTTGTTTGGCATTGTCAGAATAATGTAGTAACATAAGTACTTTTAATGGTTCACTGACAAATAATGTTTATATATTTAAAAATGTAGGCCAAAGTAGAGTGCAGCTGATTTTTTTTTTTTGAAAAGGAATGTGTCCAACATAGCCCAGCTAACAGTATAACACAGTAAATATGCTGAACACATTAAGAATCTGCTGAAATGGAATGAAATAAAAGTCTAAATATTTGAGTTTACATGAATACTAAGAACCTAATAGGCCAAAGAAAGAAAATTAAGCTTTGGGCTGTGTTGAAAAGCTTGAATAGAGTTAGGATACCGAACGGTGACTGTTTTTGACTAAGTTTAATGTGTACAACAAATGATGTTTTTGACTGAGGTAAGTTCAGCAGAAGTGTGAAAGTCTCTCACTCCTTATTGGTTCAAGATGTTGGGTCAAATTTTTTTCCTCTTCTTAAGTCTTTTAGGGAGACAAAAAGCCAAAGCCAGTCTATGTGAACTCGAGATGTCTCAGGGTGGTTCCTACTGACAAAATAAAATACACTTAACTTTTAGCCCTCTAGTTTTTTTTCTTTTTCTTTTTGCAATAAAATAGAATTTGAAGGCATGCAAACTGCTGACTCGCTGTTGCTGTTTTTTTGTTTTTTTTTTTAGAGCAGGCACTTTTTTTTTTTACCTGTAGTGTCTGGCATCTTAGCAAACATTTTTATTGTAATTTTTTTAATGGTTTTCAAAGGGGACAGTCATACTAGCGCTTTAGTGTCTAGAAGTGATGTGGTTCTGTACCAGGGCTGCATTGTCTGGTACGCTGTGGCTGTTCTCTCTTGGGTTACGGGTTGTCTGGATTCAGATGTAACTTAAATCAATAGGGGACTTGCACGTTCTCTCTCTGTGTCTCTCTTTCTCTCTGATTAATTCAGAAGCCAGGTGTCTTCTTTTACAAGCCGGTCAGGTTACCTACAGCAGCCCTCCTTCCTGCAGTGGCCTACATTCACCACATCACTGACCTCATTGTGCTGTTCCCCTCCCTCTTTCCAGTTCTGGTAGTCTCGCAGGACTGAGCTGTGCTCTTTGTTATAGCATAGCTTATGGTTAGGATATCTAAAATGGCACCCCCCAGTTCAAAACTAGGTGAGAGATCATGCCTTGAAGACTGATATTCTGTTTGTACCAGATGTGCTAACCACCGGGTCTGAAAGGGTCACAGCATAGCTTATAAATTGCTACAATACTCAGAAAAAACGGTACACACCAACATGCGCTGTAAAATGACCACAGTTTTTATGCTGTAAAAAATCAGGAATTCTTGTATAAAATATTCTACTTTTCGAGTAACCAAGTCAGAAATGGTCACAGTGGTGGTGATGGGAACCTGGCACCCGAAGCTTTTAATGCTATTAAATGAAGTTATGAATACTCTGACTGATGCCTGAGATGTTTTACATATATGTGAAAATTTTGCCTGTCTGAAACATGCTGTTGAAAACAAGACACCGAAATCCTCTTCAAAGCAGATGACCAATGCTTAAAAGGGGGAAATAGATTGCACTGATGTGAACCTTCAGTGTGTTAACTGCACTGTACAGAATGTGAATGATTCATCATAGGTAGGCTGTAGTTTAAAGCATACATATATATACCCATTATTTCTTCAACATGGGTTGGAATGATTCTTTATTCATCGTCGCGTTCATTGTTGCCGACTCTGTTAGATCACATCAATTTGATGTTAATGAACTGACTAATGTGGGGTTAAAAGAAAAACTGTGTTTTTGATTTATCAGTTCAGGTTTTTTTTTTTTTAAAAATCGATCATCTTTCTGTTTCTCTTTTGCTTTTTCTGTCAGATCTGCCACCATGGGGAACATGTTTGCAGGCCTCTTCAAGAATCTCTTCGGGAAGAAAGAGATGCGTATTCTGATGGTGGGCTTGGATGCTGCTGGCAAAACCACCATCCTGTACAAGCTTAAACTGGGAGAGATTGTCACCACCATTCCCACTATCGGTCAGTCACGTTATTGATGGTTATTTTTGTCCCAACAGGCAGTTTTTGTCTTTCTTTAACAGATTTTCCTCTGTTCCATCTGTTTTGCCCTAATTATGAGTCATTGTTGTTTTTGATGTCTAACTTAATCTCCATAAGGAGTTTATTCTAAAATATAAGCATTATTTGTTTAAAATAATCAACAAAGACGACTAACATTACATTCATGTCTTTTAAAGAGGTCTGGAAGTCTAATGTAAAATATTTTATAGTTTAAGTATTCTTTAGTGGTGGTAATGTCAGATGTTTCAAAATAAAATAGGGCGTTAAGTGTTTTGTGTGAGATTTTTTGTTTTTTCTCTATAACTCCAACCCCCGGAATGTGTGTGGGGGATGTGTGAATTGTGAATATCGTCACACGAACTGTTGGCGCCCTGAGGCTGTAGAATTATGAGAAGGGGCCCCAGATTGGGACGCTGCTGCCCTTGCTGACCTCAGATGTTTCCTCTGATCTTCAGCCCTGTCTCATGCCTCTGTCTTGTTGTATCATATTTTGATGACCTGCTTCTTTTGTTTGTTTCTTTTCTGTACAGGTTTTAATGTAGAGACAGTAGAATATAAGAACATTAGTTTCACAGTGTGGGATGTAGGTGGTCAGGATAAGATCCGGCCGCTGTGGAGGCACTACTTCCAGAACACACAAGGTCAGTCTCTACATGTTTTAGTTTGAGTATAGGAAGCATGGACCAGGATGAATGGAGGTGTCTCATGCTTCTTGCTCTCGTCCTCTCTTTTATTCAGGTCTGATTTTCGTGGTGGACAGTAACGACAGGGAACGAGTAAACGAGGCGAGAGAGGAGTTGACAAGGATGTTGGCTGAGGATGAGCTCAGAGATGCCGTGCTGCTTGTTTTTGCCAACAAACAGGTGAGCAAGAGGAACAGGGCAGCCCTAAAACTTAAGAATAAGCCTTCTGAGAGAAGATGAAATGACAGCTTTGGCTTTTTGCTGATGTCACATGAACTGAGCCTGACATTGTAGCAAAGTGTAACCTCTTTTTGATGCCCAACTGAATTTGTAATGTCCAACTGAATCAAACTGGTCTTGCAAAGATGCTGAGAGACTGTTGGCATTTTAATATCTTTCACTAGCTGCTGGCCTTGTCAGTCTTTCAAAGAAAAGTGTGGGTGTGGCTCTGTTGTGCCTTTTGCTAAATACACACCCTTATAGTCAAGTACCTTAAAGTTTAATAAAACATGAAGCCTCCAAATACCACCCTAAAGAATTAAAAACAAAATAACAGTCTTAATCTCTTAGTAATTTGGTTTAGTGATTGCTGTGCAGTTTGAATGATAAAGATGGAGTCTGCAGTCATTATAAAGCTATTTAAATCTGAGCATTCTCCGCAACAGGGAGCTTTTAGCACACAAATCGTTTTGCGTTAATTACTAAAGAAGCTCCCATGCGCAGAATCAACATGCATGTGAATGATAATTTGGATTATCGCCACGATAATGTCTAGGTTACTAATGGAACAGTAATATGATTACTTGTCCTTGCTGTGTTAAATGACTGTATTTGGCCTGCCCCTCTCAGGACCTGCCCAATGCTATGAATGCAGCAGAGATCACAGACAAACTGGGCCTGCATTCGCTGAGGCACCGTAACTGGTACATCCAGGCCACCTGCGCCACCAGCGGGGACGGTCTGTACGAAGGCCTGGACTGGCTCTCCAACCAGCTCAAAAACGCTAAATGATCCATTCCACTTAGCCCTCTGCTGTCTGCGCTGTGTGTTTGTGTGTGTGTGTGTCTGCGCGCACGCGTGTGTGACCGTGCGCATGTATGTGTGTAGTGAAAATGACAGCTCTGGATTTAGTCTCTGTCACCCACTTTATCCATCCTTTTCTTCTTTTGTTTGGTCCTGTAGACTTTAGAGGCTCTCCCCAGTGCTGTCTAGTGTACACACACCGGAGTGGATGCGTGTGATTGTGAGTGTGTGAGATGAGAGTGGGAGCAGCCCTGCTGTGCCTTTTGAACACATGCTTCTCATACAGCTCGGTTCTCTCTCTCTTTCTCTCTCTCTCTCTCTCTGTTTTCTCATCTTCCCCTCTCCTGTCTCTGGTGCCCCTCCTGGTTTTCACATGGCAAAGAATGACCCGGGATGCTAAAACAGGATGCTGTTTAGTTATTGTGGTGGTGTTTTTTTTTTTTTGTTTGTTTTTTTTTTTTTTTACTTACAGAATAAATAATTATATTGAATTAAAAGAACAGTCTTGATTTTCATCCTCTGGTGTTAAAGCAGTCGCGCATGTCTAAGATGTTACAAGGTTCACATTGTCACCCTTTACCCCCCACATATGATGAAACTCATTGTAACCTGCATCAGGTTGGGAGAAAAGAAAGACAATAAAGTGACGTTTTCCATCCTAGATCCTTCTTTGCGTTATTTTGGGGGAAAATGGCCCAGTTGTGGCTACTTCTCACAAATTCCACATTGAAAGCCAGTGTTTTTTTTTTTTTTTTGTTTTGTTTTTTCTCCTTTTTCTCTTTTTTTCTTTGACCCACCTGCTCGAAGAAGCTTGTGCCTGGTTAATGTTCGTCTTCGCAACAAGCTGTTAACCCGTTTTGCGGACAAATTTGGGAAAACTTGGCTAACAAATGTTTATCACTCATGTTTAATGTTGGAATCAAGTCTTTCCCAGTTTGTTCTCAGATTAGTGGCTTGACATCGGGCATTTAAAGGTGTTACAGTTGTGGTTTTTTTCTTTCTTTCCTGGAATTGTTTAGAACTTATGGGTTTGCTACCTGTTGGAAAGTTTCACTCCTAAACTACTAAAATATAAGATGGGGGGGGGGGGGGGGGGGGGGGGGGGGGGGGGGGGGGGGGGGGGGGGGGGGGGGGGGGGGGGGGGGGGGGGG
>JBBPDB010000028.1:5102447-5120519 GCA_037974465.1 Brachypetersius altus | reverse complement strand
CGGCAGGCAGGCAGCCCCCTCCGGGAGGCTGGATGGACCCCTCTGCGGGCCCATTGTTGACCGGCAGGCCGGCAGGCAAGCCGGCAGGCAGGCAGCCCCCTCCGGGGGGCTGGATGGACTCTTCTGCGTGCCCCTCTGGATGGTCAAGCGGGGCCTGGCACCCTACACTAACCCCCTCCGGCCCCCACCCGCCTTGCCCTAACCCCATACACCCCCCCAAAAATACATGGGTATTTTTTTGCTTGTGTACGGCCCTTCTACCCCCTCTGTATGCTGCACTACGGTCACTAACCCCCCCCAGGAAGCCTACCAACCAGGCTAAAACAGGAATCACGGAAAAGAATGGGGCCTCTGGGCTAGTGACTTCAGGGGCAACAGGAACGGGGCTCAGAACAGGGCCTACAGGGCTAACAGGAATGGGAGCTACATGGTTAACGTGGGCAGGGTCTACAGGACTGGCAGGGACAGGGCTCAAGACACGGCCTATAGGGCTCACCGGGGCTATTGTACTGGGCACTGCTACATTAGATGTTACAATACTAGGCGTTACTGCACGAGTAGCTACTGCACTGGGAGCTACTGCACTGAGAGCTACTGCACTGGGAATTAATGCACTGGGAGCTAATGCACTGGGAGCGAATGCACTGGGAGCTAATGCACTGGGAGCTAATACTCGGGGCTCTGCTGCACTGGGAGCTACTGCACCTAGAACTACTACACCTGGCGCTACAATCCCTGTAGCCTTGACTTGTGTAGACTCGACCAGCGTAGCCTAAACCCGCATAGCTTCCACCTGCTTAACCTCGACCTGCTTAGCTTCCACCTGCTTAGCCTCAACCTGTTTAGCTTCCACCTGCTTAGCCTCAACCTGTTTAGCTTCCTCTCTAGGTCCGCTAGCCGGGCTTTCAGCTGTGCTCCTGCCCTCCTCAGGCCCGCTAGCTAGACCGCTGCTTGTAGCCTCCACCCTAGGCCCGCTAACCGGGCCGTGAATCCTAGTTTCAGTTACAGGCCCGCTAGACGGGCCGAGAAACCCCGGAGCTAGGCTAGCCTGAGGGCTACTGCTATCCGCTGTAGCCTTACTGTGGTTTATGAGCAAGGGGGACTGGTCGGCTGGCGTGGTCCGGCCGCTGAAGTGTTCCACGAGCCCCTCGACGACGGTGGTGAGCAGCTCCAGCTTTTGCTGGTGGTCTTGGAGCTGGTCATCGAGCCGGACCGCCAGATTCGCCCGCTCGCTCTCGTGTCTTTGCCGCGCTGAGCCGGCCTGATGTTGCTGCGGCCGCTTCGGTGGAGGCGTGGCCGGCTGGAGCGCCTGCGGCGTGCTGGCCGCCTCTTCACCGAGGACCGAGGAAACCGCGGGTGCCTTCCTTTTCCTTCTTCGCCGCCTCTTGGTCGGTGGAGAGGAGGAGCTGGGCTCGGGGAGGGGTTCGTCCTCCAAACCCCAAGGGAGCAGCTCCCATGGCTGTTCCCACGGGGGTCTGTCGCTCTTGAAGAGGGAAGCCCCCTCCTCGGGGTCGCTGTTGCACCAAGCACGAGCCCAGCGAGTGATGTCACTGAGGCCCCACGGAAATCCTCGGCGCTGTGGCTTTGGTGGTGTTCTTCTTCTGTTCTCTTCTGTTTTTTTTGTGTCGATGTCGCAGCAGCTCTAATTTTCTGTTATCTGGGGGGGAAAATCGGTATCGGAAAAATCAGAATCGGCCGATCACACTTACACAAAAATCGGTAATCGGAATCGGCCAAGAAAATTGCAATTGGTGCATCCCTAGTTTCTTTTAAAGGAACCATCTTTTTGAACCATTACTTTTTTAAGGTCTATGTAATGTAAAGGTTCAATATTAAATTAATGTTTCCTCTGCATCCAGTGCTAAGAGAACTCTAGGAACGTTTGAAAGTATGTTTTTGACCTTCAGACCTACATTTAGGTGGTACAGCACTTCTAAAGACACTAATGCTTGTTATACTAGCCTCAAGCGTTCATAATTATTTCATGTAATTAGCTCTGTGAGGGAGCTTTTAGAGGCATCAGTTTCTTCAGACACGTGGTTCTATTCACCAACACTGTGAAAAATGTTGACACCATATGGTTCTTTTGAACGGGGTGGGGGGGTGGTACAGAGAGACAGAGAGCGAGAGAGGAAGACGGAAGACAGACAGAAAAAGAGAGAGGAAGACAGACAGAGAGACTGAGCGAGGGGGAGACTGACACTGAAAGACAGAGAAAGAGAGAGAAAAACTTTTTATATATCAAAGATATATCTGCTCATTAGACAGAATCCCACTGGTGGTTTTGTTTACCCAGGAGCTATGTGAGATGTTCATCAACATCTCCACCCAGTCTTGCCAATTTTATTTGGTGTTCTTTCTTTGAATTGCTTTAGATGGTTTTTTTTAGCCTCTTTCATTTCCCTTTGTAAATCAATGTCTGACGTTGTTAATGCAGGAGACATGCATTGCCGAAGGAGTAGGTGATGGCTTCTCTTTGAAACATGTTTGCGTTTTAGCCACACTTTGCTCATCAAGTGTTCCTGCCTCCTCTCGGAGCAAGTGATTTGTTGTTTCTGTCTTTGAGACTGCCAGACAAACCCCTTGAACTAGCAATGGGCTTGACTCAGGATGCAAATGCCTTCTCTTTACTTGTTTGTAGTGTGTGTGTTTGTGTGTCTGAGTGTGTATATGTGTGTGTTTGTGCTGCAGTATCTGACGGTTTAATTCTCTGTTCCACACCTCTAAACACATAAACACCAGGCTTTCAAACGTCCTGAGAAACAGTTTCAGTACAAAAGCAGCAGGCCTTTGAATAACATTAAAGTCTCTGCCACTTTCCTGACTGTGTGTGTGTGTGGGGGGGGGGGGGGGGTTGCGCGTTTGTGTATGGGTATGGCTTTGTATGTCTGTGCGTGTGTTTGTATGTGTGTGTGTGCGTAAGTTTGTGTGTGTGTGTGTGTGTGTGTGTGTGTGTGTGTGTGTTCGACCCCAGACAGCTTTTCAACCTATTCAGTTCTTTCAGCCAGATGAGCCTGATCCACATGTGTGTCTATGAGTGTGTATATCTGTGTGTGTGTGTGTGTGTGTGTGTGTGTGTGTGTGTCTGTGTGTGAGTGCACACAGAATGCCAAAGTCACGATATTGCCTAATCCAGTCAGTCTGAAGGTCACTAGAACACACAGTGTATTGATTAATCATTACTGTGATAATGACCTTTACAACACGGATATCTCAAAAGTATCAGGTATCTGCCTCCAAGCCCTCCCACCTTTAAGAAGTCAGAACGGAGAGTTTTTTGGTGGTTTAAACTGAAAAATCTTGTGGCATTAAGTTAATGTAATGAGATTCTATTCCAGTAAATCAGCTGATTTTTTGGCCTGCAGTGTCTCATTTATTTCCGTATCATTCAGACCTTCTTTGGAGAGACAGAGGGAAGAGAGAGGAACTGTACTGGCTGATAAGATAAATGTTTTGCGATGAGACAAAGGGAGCATAAGATAAATGTAAGTGAAATGCATTTAGGGAGCTAGAAAGGATGTGAGTAGACGGGACGAGTACAAAAGACGTTTTCTCAGGGATTTCAACAAATCTCATTATAAAGAGAGAAAGTTTGCCTCTGTGTGGGCCCAGTGGAAGAAAAGCGCAGCAGGCATTAACGGAGCATCAGCTTCGTTCTGCCTGGCGTGAATGAATAAGCAGCTAGTTAAACTCTACACAGGGTTCTTTGCTCGTTGTGAGCGGGAGAAATGTGTGTTCAGCTCGTCTCAATACCAGCATCATGTTATCCAATGTTATGGCGGTGGCTCAGGCTCGCCTGGCTGAAAGAACTGAATAGGCTGAAAAGCTGTCTGGAGTCGAATTACCTTGATAGAAAGAAAGAAAGAAAGAAAGAAGCGAAGCAGAAACTCTGGAGCTTCATTCACACCACATTTTCTGCTCTCCCTCTCTCTCTTTCTCTCTCTTTCTCTCTCTCTCCCTCTCTTTCTCTCTCTCTCTCTCTCTCTGTCTGTCTCTCTCTCTCTCTCTCTTTGTCTCTCTCAGTCTCTCTCAGTCTCTCGATCTGTCTCGATTCTCTCTCTATATATATATCTCCCTTTTTCTCCCCCCCCCCCCCTCTCTCAGTCTGCCTGTCTCCACGTCTTCTCTTTTATATTCTTTACTTTCGCCTTGAGTCGCCAGGTTCTCGCCTTCACTCTCTCCACACTTCACTCTCCGCAGCAGAATTAATGCCGCTCAGACCTTTTCTCGCGCCGTGTTGGTCCAAACCAACAGA
Organism: Brachypetersius altus; assembly: GCA_037974465.1. Classification (NCBI taxonomy): domain Eukaryota; kingdom Metazoa; phylum Chordata; class Actinopteri; order Characiformes; family Alestidae; genus Brachypetersius; species Brachypetersius altus. The sequence continues at coordinate 5,116,264 of JBBPDB010000028.1, read as the reverse complement.
ATATTGCCAGCATTGCCACTCATGCTGGTATCCATGGCAACCGTGTACTGATGTCCCTCAAGAGGGAAATGAAGTCCCTGCTGGAGTTGTTCCCTCTTATTAATTTTAATGGCCTCTGTGGCTTGTACCACATGTACAGTAGGCCTTATATATTGTAATTAACATAAGTGGTTGATAATGGTTGTGTTGCGGCTGGATCCCAACAGATGTGAGAAGTTTATGTCGCGTAAAATTCACCAAGAAGTCAGAGCTTCACATATTTTAGCAGAGCTTCGCATAATGTTTGTAGTTTGAATCCCCATGTCACACGTTATCAGCACCAGGGCTTAATTAGTATGTAAAGTGTAAAGTAAAATGGACATTCGGCACATTGTGAAATTCTTTCTCTGTGTTTAACACTTTCATGCAGCGCCTGAGGAGCAGTGTGTAGGGACATTACTTTGCTCAGTGGTGCCATTAGCAGTCCTGTGATTCAAACCTACAACCTTCTAATCACAGGGGCAACTCCCTAACCTAACTTCCCTAACTCCCTAATTTCTTGTAATATTGTTGATTGGGATATGGACTGATTGTGCTTTGTTGTGGATTTTTTCAGAGAGAGATGGTGTACACGTCCCGAGATTCGTCACCCACTCGTCGCCTGAACACACTGCCCGCCTCCACGTCGTCCCCGTCCGGTTCCTCACCGTCCCGCTCTCGCTTGTCCTATGGAGGAGGGGGTCGACCTCCCTCATTTGGTGGTCAAGGCCACCCTCACTCATCAGGCGGCTCTCAGCACGGGCATCACCCATCCCCCTCCCACGGGCCAGTGGCTGGGGGACTGACAGCCTCTCCCTCCGCCATCCTGGAGCGCCGGGACGTCAAGCCGGATGAGGAGGTGGCTGCCAAGAACATGGTGCTGCTGAAGAACGAGGGTCTTTATGCTGACCCCTACAACCTGGTCCACGAGGGGCGTCTCAGCATCGCCTCTACGCAGTCTCTGGCGACCATCGCTGACCCTTTCAGTTTCCCGGTGTCCGGGGGTCTCTACCGGCGGGGATCAGTGAGGTCCCTCAGCACATATTCAGCTGCGGCACTGCAGGGAGACTTGGACGACCAGCTCTATAAGCCGGGGGGGTCGATGTACACTGACACCTACGGTCCTGCCTCGTCCACGCTGACCATGGGCTTCCGCCTGCCCCCGTCGTCCCCTCAGAAGGTCCCAGATGTGCAGCTGCGGGACAGGGACTCCTACCTGGGTTCACCCAGTCGTGGCTCACCCGTCAGGCAGAGCTTCCGCAAGGACTCTGCCTCCTCGTCTGTCTTCGTGGAGAGCCCCAAGTCCAGGCCTGGCTCTAGCTCGGAGCCTCTGGGTGATGTGGGCCGGAATACATCCGGATTCGGGTCACCGCTGGCGGGCAATGAGACGGACACGCAGTAAGGATCCTGTGTCTGTGAATGGCTTGTGCATGTGTGTCCTGGTCTTGAGTGTGTTAGTGGCAGTGAAAGGGTATCTGTGTGTCTATTTGAGTTCACCACCTATTTCAATGGTTCCCAGTCTCTGTCTGGCATAATTATGGTTGAACATGTCTTCATCTCTTTGTCTACATTCTTCCTCCTCCATACCTTGCTAGTGCATAGTTTGTTGAAAATGTTATCACAAATATTATTAGCGTATCTAAAAAAGACTCAAACAGCTCTAGGACCAGCGGTTGGTCATGACTATTAAATTATATCTAGAAGCTTGGACAGACTAACATAGTAGGTTAGAACATCAGACTAAGACTTTTTAAACATGTTTCTTTAGGGCTTTATTGTAAAATGCATGTTTTTTATGCATGTTTTTAGGGCTTTATTGTAATGCTGGTTCATGACGTTTCTTAAGCCAGCACTGCCTCTACAGCTTATTTATCATCATAACCCTTGAAAGGGTTGTAATTGCCTTAGGTTTTAAAAACTGCTGACGATATCTCTCCTCATTTCCAAATAAAAATAGTGTTCTTTAAATCATTATTTTTAAGCATGATTTAAAGCATCATTTAAAAACAAAAACTTGAATAAAGAACTTGAATAATCCAAAGAAAATAAATTCTCTTGTTCACTCTTGTTCAACTTCTAGTAGTGTTTTGCCATCCAACTGGTCAGATTGCAAGAGTAGAATATTGATAACAGCAGTGTTTTATACTTTTCCTCATTGAATCAGTTGCAATTGGGTCAGCTCTATACTTACAGTACGTTTGTTTGTTTGTTTGTATTATATATTTCTGGCATATGTTATTGTCATTACAAACGTGTAGCTCTCTGATAACGATCGTATATTTAGTTATACCCCCTTTAGTACAGAACAGTCTTTTTAATTAGTTGACGGACTGTTTCTGGTTTGTCGGAGCAGGGAAAACACCAGAAGAAGCCGGGCTGTTTGCTCTGTCTTGTTTTTTGGTGTTGCACTGAAATGAAATCCCTGGCTGAAACAGAAGCAGAAATTCAGGAAGCGCTGGGCTGAAACCCAAAACTGAAAAAGGCTGATGATAAAAAGAACAGATGGCATTGGTGCGCTTGCAGGGTCTTCCTTCCTACTCTGTTCTTTTACTGTTTTCTAAGTGTCAAGAGGGAAGTCAAGTCAAGGTGAACCAAGTCTTTGGACGTTGTGTTCTGTCTCGAAGGAACAGTACAGTAGAAGGAACAGTAATTAATGTCCCACACAGAACCTGCTTGAACGTGTCATTTTGGCTCAGGAAAAGAAAGTTAGCTCTGAATTTGCCAGTTTATAATTCACATCTTCTGTTACACCCAAAGGCATCAGAAGATAGATTTTGTTCCATTTAGAGTGAAATGAAAAATTCCCAGCTTTAGGCGAAGAGATGGGAGTAAACAGCACTTTTAATGGCTATTCCTCATTTTCATTACCAGTTAAATTACTTGTAAAGTCCTTTTGAAGCCTTGAAATGTGAGATTTTTAAATCCTCTCATGTCCTGTTGAATCACTTGATTATATTTTACAAAAATGGCCATTTGTCTCCTTTGGCCAAAAACTGAAAGTGTTAGTTATAACCACACAAGGGCAAAAATAAACATTTTTGTCAATATTTCAGTGCCCACCCACTTGTTTTCCATTCTCCCCTTGTTTTCCTTTGTTTTCACTTTCTTTTCTTTATTCCTGAGCGTCTGGTTTTGCCTATATTTTCAGTTTGCTGTAAAGTGACCTTGAGCTTGCTATATAAATAAAATAAAACCATAAATAAAACATATTATTACTCCAAAACCAGGACTAGAAAACACCAATGTAGACACACTGCAGAGAAAATGATACCTTGGCAAGTGGAAACCTCTTAGTCACTATATCTGATATTTCTCATTCTTCACACTGCTGTGAGATAAGTATTATAAGATGATTCAGCGTATTTAGAGATGCTTACTAGCTTTAAGTCATTTTATTTTCTCTGCCTTTCAACCTATGAGTAGGATGGGTTCCAGCAGTTCCCAAGATAAACAGTCCAGAAAATGTCATTACATCTATAGAAAATTGTAAAATGTAGCTTATTTCAAGAAACAATAATGTGTATAAAATGACTTAAAACAGGGAAGCAATTGGAACGAATAGTAATTTTAGTCACTTTGTAAGTTACAAAATGTTATAGTTCTGTGTGAGTATGTGTGTGTTTGTTTGTGTGTGGATATATGTGTATGTGTATGTGAGTGTGTGTGTGTGTGTCTGTGTGTGTGTATGTATTTGTGTGTGGATACATGTGTATATGTGAGTGTGTGTGTGTGTATGTGCATGTATTTGTGTGTGGATATATGTGTATATGTGTGTGTGTGTGTCTGTTTTATACTCATGTTTGGCCTCTATTAGTAGGGACCGTATGGAGGCCATGGAGAAGCAGATAGCCAGTCTCACTGGTCTGGTCCAGAGTGTACTCACCAGAGCCCCGGACAGTGACAGCACGTAAGACTTTTCCCTCACACACACTCATACATACACACACATATACATACATACAAGCAGGAAAAAAAACCCCACTTACATCCACCACCCATCCCAAACACCTGTCTCAGCACCCAGTCAGGGACACATTCACAGTCACTCATGTGGAATGTCAGCCATTTGCTAGAGCTCATTAGAAAGCATTGCTAGAAAGCATCTGACCATTCGACTCAAAGCATCACATTTGTTCACACAGAGCACTATGTGATTGGTCTCATTTGAAGCTTGCAGACTGTCTTGTTTGTGCTGCTCAGTGCTTCTCATCCGTTTGTTTTGTGCTCAGAAAGCCAGTGTGTCTCCGCTCCGAGGCCGTGGATTGTTGTGCTTTGTGTCTGTGGCTGCGGCCTGTTTGTCTGTGGAGTCTTTGGCTGCATCAGGGACGCACCCCTCCTCCTCAGCTTTCGTCTTGGTTTGTCCGCGCTGATGATCTGTCAGATCATTCATAATGGACATCTGAAGCCCATCAGCATCAGCATGGGTCCTGCAGACCAACACAGAGAACATTCAGATCAGTCAGACTACAAATCATAAATAGAAAGTTTGAGTTTCAGTGCTGTCAGCTCTTTGGTAGGGAATGGTAGACTGGATTAGTACGTCACTGTGTTAGTCTTATTTGTTTAGTAAAGCTATAGTGTTATTAGTGGCACTACTGGGTCAGTAATACAGAGTTAGTATAGCATGCGCATCTGTGGAACTGAAGTTCAGTATCTGCACTGTTTGGTTGTAGAAAAGCACAGCATTAGTTCTGTTTCAGTGCTTTTTTAAGGCTCTTCTACACCGAGCAGGCCAATAGCAGTCAAGTGTGACACCCAGACAGCTGGCCTAGAGTGGAAATTCCCAGTCCAAGTCCTGTGGACCCCTCACTGTGCACATATTTTGGTGCCTCGTCTCATCTAGCACATCTGATTCAGCTCATCAGCTAATTAACAAGCTCCTCATGTGCTAGGTCAGGTGTTGGGAAAACAGAACACGCAGTGTCCCGGGACTGACAGCGGGACCCACTGCTTTCAAGTATCAAGTTTAAAAATCTACACAGGTGCTCTAGTACCATTGCCAGTATTGCTGAGACCGCTGTTTAGACGTTCCCTAAATTACAAGAGAAAAGGGGAAATGTACCGGCTGAGTATTTTTATTTACAAGCAGAACTTTTTTGCTGGTTACTAATCAAACTAATTATCTATCCGTGTGTGGGCATCCCGGCTTATCATTCATTTTAGCTCAGTCTTCAATATTAAAGCTAATAAATACTTTTATTTAAGCTACATTTTCAGAATACAAGTACACTTTCAAAATGCACTATACTTCCTAGTCTAAATATTGGAAATTTAGCATCAGATAAAACAGTAAAAAAAAATTTTTTATTTAGCCTACCACGGTTTATCTTTACTTACAATGACCTACCCATTCAGGAAATCTGCCAGTTGTTATAATAATAATAATAATAATAATAATAATAATAATAATAGGGGCCTCATAGTGCCATAGTGAGTAGCACTGTTGCCTCACACATTCAGGGTTGGGTGTTTTAATTCAGGTTCTGGTCTTGTGTGTGTGGAGTCTGTATGTTCTTCTTGTGGTGGTGTGGGTTTTCTCCGGGGTCTCTTGTTTCTCCCACTGTCCAAAGACAGACGGGTCAGGTGAATTGGGGTGAGTCCCTGCTTCGCATCTGTAGACCCCGGGATAGACTCAGGGTACCCATGAACCTTATGGGTATTAATGAATTAATAATAATAATAATAATAATAATAATGACAATAATAATAATATCAATGATAATGTTATACATTTAATAAGACCATGGCATAGAAGTGGCCCAGAAAGAGCGGGGGGAGGGGACAGCCCCTCTTAGTCAGGAAGGCCTCGTACCTGCATTGGTGCACTGCTCAGCCCAAGTAGCCTTAAAACCACAAGAGAAAATCACACTTGATCGTGTTCCCAATACCACAGCAGACTCCAAAATAGTACAAAGAAACTAAGTCAATACACAGCAGCAGCCATACTGCACCTGACACACACACACACACACACACACACACACAAAAGTAGATTCATCAATGTAGCCTTTTATGTTGTAGTTTAGTCTCACTTAGATTTTAGCGGCTCGCCATTATTGAAGTGTGCAAAACGCTGTGGAATTAGTGGAGCATGATGATTGGATGGTGGAACATTTCCCACTAAATGTGTCCCTGAAACAAGGCCTGCTCAAGGTTTTTTAAAAATGGGATGTCCCGTTACAATTTTACAATTTATTCTTTAGTAAATTAGTGCTTATGTTCTGTTTGTGTGACACAGACACAGAAAATCTTGAGAGGGATGTCAATTCGGAGCCATTCTTAGTCCAAGTAATACAGAAGTGGTGAGGAATTTCAGGTCTAATCTGAGTTTCTCTGTCTGGCTAGCACAGTTTCTCTGTTCCCCACTGATGCAGCTCACTAAAGAGCCTCATAATCAGTCGAGGAATTGGATCCGTTCTGTTGAATCAAGGGATTCTTGAGTGCAGGATTAAGAAACACTGTCCTAAAATTGAGTTGTCATATGGAAATAAATTAGTGACATAAGTATTTGAATAAAAAAACCCATTAAATCAGCCTCGTCTGAGTTGGTTTGTTTTCCCTGGTGTTGGTTTGGTCAGTGTGGAAGAGCCAGTACTTACAGCACTGCAGCGGTTATGGAGGCTCAGGGATTGTAGAGAGGTGTTGGTTCAGTGTTGCGTTCTGCAGTGTGTTGGGGGCGGCGTCAGTATCACGGCTGTGTGATCCTCAGATGCGGCCTGCTGCGTCTCTGCATGATGGCTGGCTGCCCTCCGGACCAGGGGGCGGACTTCTCACGGCCCTTCCCTTTCTCTTCCAGCGAGAAGACGGAATCCACCAGCGATGGCTCCGCCACGGGAAGTGAGTACTGACCCTAGTGTCCTGTTGAGGCATGTTGGCATGTCAAGATTGGAGCAAAGTAGATTGACTACTGAATTTTGTCAGCTACTACCATTATGATTATGAATGAACAACCCAGTGACAGACAGAGGACATCCAGGGCCCCGCAGCCCACCGCTGCAGGCCAGTAAAAGCAGAAATCTATTTGTCTAGCAATTTATGGATAACTCAGCTTAAAATGCATTTGTTTTAGCTCAGTCTTCAATGTTAAAGTAAAAAATACTATTATTATCAAGTAATGAGTTTTATTAACTGTTTTATTATTATGATATTATTTTACTTACATTTTTTGGTAAACATTGTTTCAGAAATTTCAAAATATACCAGTTATATACTGTGGAATATTAGCACCAGTTTGTCTATTGAGTTATTTTGTGATGCACAATAACTAAATAGTCACAAATGCCAACTCGCTGCTTATTTAGACTGTTGCAGGTCATCTCTATGTATTTATGTTAGTGTTTCAGCCCACACTGTTGTACAATACAGGGTAGCCAATCAGAACAGAGGTCATTTACATAAATTAGTCCTTATTACATAATAAGCCAGAGTAAAATAGCCTGTTTAAATTCTAATGGATATAGAGAGGTTGGAAACAGTCATGTATCCTGGCTAATCTTAGGAAAACATATTTAGAAAAAAGGATACACGATTCTTTATTTGTCACATACACAGTTATACAAGCACAATACGTAGTGAAATTAGCCCCTAATACTAAAGTACAAATCCCAAAGTAATCAAATAACTGAAATAAATTTAAAGAGAAATTTGGAAATGCTAAATTATGGTAATAAAAATATGCAGAAAAAATGTATTTCATCTGAACAGGCAAACAGACAGAAATAAGATCTGTACAGTGTGCAAAATGTAACACAATAGAATATCTGCTGTAAAGTGCGGTGTGCTAGTTGATGGACAATTAGCTCGCTTGCTAACAATGAATCCTTTGATTGCAGTTATTAAGTGAACTTGCTAGCTGATAGCAAGTATACAAACACGTATACTTGGTGTTATCTGTCTCTTTTTGACTAGGTTTCCTTTTCTGACTCACATTTGAACTGTTATCTCAGACAAGGACCAAGCCTAGTCCTAGTTCTGGCAACAACTACTTAATTCCTGCTACATAACAGTGACATAACCATGCAGATGTCATATGCTGTCATGACATATTATGTCCATTAATGTTATGGTGTTCTTACCATTACTGTTTAATCACCATTAATTGTTGATTATAGTAATACTACTAAATGACTGTAATACTGAAATTCCACAAGAACACACTGATCTACTGAATATACAATCTCTATGTACTGTATAATGTTTTTGTGTTTATTCATTTTAGTTATGAAAAATAAACTTATGATAAAGTTATTTAGTAATATTAATTAATAAAAAAAACCTCACTGTACCAGGTGTCTTTTGCACAGTACTGTACATTTAAGAAAAGTGTTACCTAATACGCTTTCTAAGTGGATTTCTATTTAGAATGTTGTATGGCCCGGGACTTGGCTTAATCCCTGTCTGGGAACTTTTTTATCTTCTCTACCCATCACTTGCTTTCTCTCTCTCTCTCTCTCTCTCTCTCTCTCTAAAAGGCCTCAGAGAGTGCTTTCTGAGAGGCTAGTTCAAACACACTACTGAGGGGGTCAGATTGGTTAGATTTGCCTTCGAATGTTTTCCACTCTGGGTGTAATATAAGTTACCCCCTCATTGAGAAGATTTCTCAAGGGTCTCGGTGTCCCACACTGTCTTTGAACTATGGCCAGCCCCGCCGATGTAGAGTTTCCCCTCTTTCTGCTTTTCTGTTTGTTTGGGTTGCTCTGCGTTTTTTTATCCTCTGGCTTGAACGAGCTGACCGTCTGTACTGTATGTTACAGCTGGCCGGCTGAAGAGGAAAGGTAGCTCTGTCTCTGCTCGAGTGTCTTTCCAAATTGTCTGGCCTGTGTGTGCAAGCGCGCACACACACAAGCTTTAGTGTGTATATGTGTGTGTGTGTTTCTGTGCCTTAACTATGGCTCATTCTCTCTCCTCCACAGTCTAGCTCACTCTCTCCCTAAGTCCATGTCTATTTTACAGTCCTACACAGTTCCTCATTAGATGTGTGTATGTGAGTGTGTGTGCTTGGGTGTGTGTGCTCCTGTCACAGGGTGAAATGATTCCCTGTGGAGTTTATTTTCTGTTGAATGGAATAGAGTTTGAATGCAATGACAAAATCTAAATTTGAATTACGAAACAGTTTTAAGAAATCTGTAACTTTCAGTTTTTTTTTAAGTTCATTGATACATTTAGTGCTTAGGCCTTCTAGGTCAAAGTAACCTGTAATACACTGCAATAACCTGTATGGCACTAATACACTAGAAGCTACACTTAAACTTTTCTCTTTGGGTAATGTTTAGTTAGCTACCTCACTAAATTTGGCTTGCTAGCTTGTATTTAACCAGCTACCTCACTCAATTTAACTCCCTAGCTGGTGTTTACCTCAGTGAGTTTTGCTCCTTAGATCATGTTTAGCATGCTGCCTTACTAAAATGTACTTGCTAGGTAATGTTTAGATAGCTAACTAACTAAATTTTGCTAGCTAGCTAGTGATTTGTTACCTACCTCATTACAATTTGCATATTAACTAGTATTTAGCTAGCTATCGCACAAAATTTTACTCCCTGGATAGTGTTTAGCGAGCAGCCTCAACTACATTTTGCTATTTAGTTAATGTTTAGTTTGCCACCTCACTAAATTTTGCTTGTTAGCTTGTATTTAGCTAGCTACCTCACAAAAAATGTAATAGCTTGCTTGTATTTATAATATAATATAACATAATATGTGCCAAATATTAAGCTCTGTTCACCAGAGGGCCATTAAATTCTGGCTAACTATAAAGCTATAAAGTTTAGATTTTGATGACTCAAATGTGAGGGAGTGAAGTGAATCTCCTGAAAACATATGAAGTGAAGTGAACATCCCAGGGCCTCATTCATTTGCATGGTGGTAAAGACCATCGCTGTTAATTACTGATCATCAGTGATACCCTCATAAGATAGTTGCCAGTGGCATTATTGATGTAATACAAATGTAAGATATATTTGCTCTGGGACTATGTGTGACTGTTTATACAGCTGAGTGGAAGAATCTGGCCCTGCTCTCTGGAGCCATCCACTTGGATGACACTCCTCAAAACATGACATGTTTCTGTCAAAACCCCAGAGCTGTGACTGAGCATGTCGGCAGCGGGAGCAACTAGTAAAACTGAAGATTTCTGAATCTGATTATGCTCTGTCATGGGTATGTTAAAGTTGCATTCACATCTGATTCCTTTTAATAGTAAATTGATTCCATAATTAACTTTCCTTGGTACCTGTGTGAGCTTGCCAGGACACTAGAGAATGCTGCTATTCCTATATATCCTACATAACACTAATAGCATGTTCACTCGAATCATATGGACTGTTGAGGAGACAGTTCGCTGTGCTCCCAATATATTTATATATTTGAGTGTGTGTGTGTGTGTGTGGTGGGGAGGGTGAATGAGTGTGGTGGCATGTCTGTTTGCCATAATACAGCCAGGTATGAGTGTGTGCTTCAGTTGTCCACTCACACTCGTGTTCTGTCCCAGCTACTGCCGTTAGGTTCAACAGTCTTTAGAGGTCATGGTGCAAAATTGCAGCATGTAATTCAAAACACCCAAATCTAGATCATGATTTTCCACTTGCTGCAGATAACAACAACAACAACAACAACAACAACAAGAATAATAATAATTTACTTTCTCAAACTTAAGGTTGCTTTATAAGTAGTTCAGACAAAACAAGAAAAAGCATTTAACAGTAGTAGATAAAAAAATAAACTATAAAACTGTAATCGATATAAATAAGCTTTAAAGATGAAACTCTTTTTTATGATTACAGTTTTATAACTCACACTGACTGAACTTAATAAAGACTTGAATAAAGACTTGGAACAGAGGACCTTTCAATTCAACCCAACTATAAATTAAAAACACAATGAATAACCAATAAGCTAATAAATAGAAAAAAAGTAAATTACTAAAAGGAAAAATGTCAAAAACATAGAATAATCATATTATCTTAAACATTCTTATTCTAAAATCATCTTAATTACCATAATACTCTCTGTCAGAGCGTCTGGCTGTTGACCCGTATTGTTGTGAGGACAGTCATGCCACTCTAGTTAGTGCAGGCTGTGGCTTTAGCCAAGCTGGTGAACTTTCTCAGGTTTATTGATGAGCTGAGAAAAGAAAAGCCCATCAGTCCTAACAGTGTGACCGTTGTCATCCAGACAAAATAAATCCTGAGATGAATAACGTGTGCAGATGCAAGTTCTGTAAAGCGTGTTCAGCCTAGCAGCAGTAGATGGGAAAAAACACATTTGTGGGTGGGGCATAGGAGAGGTCAACAAACACATGCCCAGCTCTTGATCTTTGACTCTTGTCCTGTACTGTCTGTTAGCTCTGACCCCGTCGGCCCCGCTGGCCCTGATGCCGCCGCCCGCCATGACCCCGCAGGGCTCCAGCGTGTCCCGCCTGCAGATGCAGCTCCACCTGCATGAGCTGAAGCAGAACGCCACTGACCTGCGCAAACAGCTGGACCAGCTGAGAAAGATGCAGGTAACTCCCCTCACAGTTAGGAATCACTAGAAAATGAGGACTGTACCTGCTGAACATTAGGAGTGCGAAAAAAAAACCTATACAGTACAATATCTCAATATTTTGGGTTTAAAATAACATTGTATAATCAAGTCCAATAATCTGTGTTAATTTTATAATTTGATTAGAAATATTACAAATAAACAGAGGCATGCAGTGAGGAACAGTTCTCCAGGCTTCCTGAAAGACTTTTAGAGACTCTCATTTCCAGTCCAGTATCTGACCCATTTCAGAGGAATGTTTTTGTTTGTTAAGACACGCAGTGACCTACGTATGAGTCATTCAGTCAGAACAAAGACCATCTAACTTAAGTCCTGAACCAGTGAAGGAACAGGAGCAGATGATTCCAGATGATCAGGCGGTGATCAGTATACTGGTGGTGCTGAATGCTGAGTGGTTGAAACTCCTTTATCTAGAACGCCTGTCTTTAGGCACTTTGCAGCCTATTGCAAAAAATTGTTTCTTCTTATTTTCTTTGAATTCATTTATACCAATGATAAGACAGCTTGACAGGCATAACATAGGATTTTTGCACTAACAAGGTGATTAAAGGAAGATCAAGACTGTTGTACATTCATTTATTTATTTAAGTTGCAAGCAGAAGTGTTTGAATCTTTAAACATTTTTTTTATGTTGAAAAAGTGTCCAACAGAAAATGGATTTCCCCCCTTGGTCTAGTTAGAAACAGTCAAAACATACAGTCAACACATTACTGTGTGTTGATAGGCTTACATACAAACGTAGTTTACAAAATTTGCTGTTTGTCTGGAGCTACAAGGTTAATGTAGCAAATGGAGGCCAACAATCATTAATCAGCATGATGCGAATTTCATGCATAAATTATAAGTGAAGTTAAGTAGAGCTTTATTGTCATCCCAGCTATATACATTAGGTACACAGTGTACTTAATGTACACAGTGAGACGAAATATCGTCCTTCTCTTTTAATTGTGCATCAGTTTTTCATGCTGATTTCAGATCTGCTTTTTTCAGTCACAACAACTTTTTGAATTATGTGTAATACTAGGTTTGCAATAGACTTGCATGCGTTTTTATTAAACCGCAGGCACCAGTCAATAACTGTTTCAATATTTTCAGTGTGAAGTCAGGACAGACGCACACTGTTGCACAGATATAATGATCAGTGTCAGTCAGCTACCAGTTGGACACCGAGATTCAAGATTCTTTATTTGTCACATGCATATTCATACAGGTACAACACGCAGTGAAATGTATTCTGAACCGCTGAATGTGTAACACATTATAGGCAATAAGTACATTTTAAGTAGAAAAAATCAAATTTTCTGAGACACAAAATAAAACAAGGAAATAAGTACAAATAAGTAGCTATAAGTCAAAATGTAAGTACAGTATACATTTTTAAACACAATCTGAAAATTTAAACTCTAAAAGTAAATAACTCTACTCTATTAAGAAAGGTACATTTGTGAGAAGCCCATCTTTTGTCACAGTTTGCGAAAGTTGAAATTTGATCATTCAGTGCTAATGTGCCCTGCAGCTAAATTTCTTTAATGCTCTGCTACACTTTTGGGCCTGATAGCACCAGCGCAGCTGACAAAAAACCTCCAGAACGCATGAGGAGGGTCGTTCAGAGGAAATATCAAGCACGAGAGAAACAGAGGCAGTCCTGTTTGTTTCTGACACATTGGGGTCTTTCTGAGCCCAGGAGTGCCTTAAGAAGCGCAACAAGAAAAACATGAGTTATCTGCTTGCAGCGGCGAGTTTGTGCAGAGAGACACGCAGAGCAGCCATCCCAGAACAGCAGCCTTCTCCGGCTGAGGCGCGTCTAACATCGCGTAAAACACACAGACAGAACAAACAGCGGGGATGTTCAGCCGCCGCTTTCACACATTTTACTCAGAATCCTCCAGCCGTCACAGCAGTGACAGACTTGGGCAACGAGTGGAATAATAAAATGATGAGAAGTGGAATAGTGAAGTGAAAGTGAACCATTTGTCACGCGTGAAGACACCGCAGCGCAGCACACCGTGTGAACAGTGTGAAATTTGTCCTCTGAATTTAACTCACTCACCCAAGTGGAGCAGTGGACGGCAAACAATGCTGGCAGTTATACTGTTCTATATACGTATACATACACTACATACACACACACACATACACTGTATACGCCACATTCTCTGTACTATGCTGTACTATATATATACTACACAAACCCTCACACATACACACTCACGCTTGCTCTCTCTCTCACACATATACACACTCACTCAAACACACACACA
>JBBPDB010000028.1:5064908-5091240 GCA_037974465.1 Brachypetersius altus | reverse complement strand
CTCTCTCTCTCTCTTTTTCTCTCTCTCTCTCTCTCTCTCTCTCTCTCTCTCTCTCTCTCTCTCTCTCTCTCTTTCTCTCTCACTCTCTCTCTCTCTCTCTCTCTCTCTGTCTCTCTCTCTCTCTCTCACAGTCTGGTGGTGGTAAAGCGATATCTCGCCTAAAGCACCTTCAGCAGAGCGGATCTGAGAAGAGTAAACTGGGCAAACAGAGAGAAGACTTCATTAAGAGTCAGGGTCAGCAGCAGGTATGAACGCCTTGACCATTGACCTCAGAGTGTTCCATTTCATTCACATTACTGTTTATAGATTTAGTGGATGCTCTTATTCAGTTACGGTAAAATGGAGGGGTTGTAGGTTTATTGTGGGAGTGTATTGTGTTGCATTTGTCCAGATGGGGAAATCGGATCCAGAGACAGTTTTACCCACCGCGCTACTCTAAACACTTCATTTCATCTACAGCTGCTTTGAGACATTTTGAATAAAATGAACTCCAGCACTTACTTCACCACATTTCTTATAAAACTGAATACAGTCGGTCAGAATGTGCCGAGGTGTGGGTTGAGATAAATAGGGAATGGTGGGTTGATCAGAGAAAAGGAAATTTTGTGTACATGTACATTTTGTACCAAACAGTCAAGGTGTACAAGTTTAGAAACACTGTTTCATTTCTTTTGTATTTTCAGGTTCTATCTGTATTTTTATAATATTTTACTACATTTAATGTATTAAAAATATCTGGATTCTACTAAGCTATGATTATATAACACCCTGAAAGAGTGCTGTTTGGGTAAACTTTATTTATCTAGTTATGGTCTTAAAGGGATCTTATTAAGTAACACGCTACTTTTAATGGATTTTTGGAGTTTGATGTAGTATATGCACATTGGTAGAAGATTCTTAACAAAGCATTCTCTCTCCAGTATGGAGACTAAACTAAAGTCGGACCACTGTGTCCTTGAGCAAGACACCTAACCCTCAGTTGCTCCAGGGGGACTGTCCCTGCAACTAATGATTGTAAGAAACTCTAGATAAGAGTGCCACCTAAATGCCCCCTTAACTTTGCACTATATACGCTATTCTATAAACACATGGCTACATCGGCTGCATGAGGCTGGTGTCTGAGGTGAAAAAAAGTTTTTGTGGGAACAGAATGGCCACATAAATGTTTTTTCTCACCAGCTGTCCTCGAATCATTCTTCTGCAGAGAGAATCTCACTCTCTCTGTGCTTACGGCTGACCCAGGGGAGGGAGGCGTGCGTGCGCGGGTGCGCATGTCAGTCAGTCAGAAGTGAAGCCGTGCTGAAAAAGAGCTTTCTAGCCGTGATGGGAGGCGCGTCTATGCGAGAGCAGAAACGCCGACGTCAATCGGGGACTGTGAAGTGCACTTATGACTCCCTTCTAGAACAAAAAATAAGAAAACTTTTAAGAGTAGGCTTTCCCATGGGGAGAGAGAGAGAGAGGACGAGAGAGAGAGACGACGAAGAGAGAGAGAGAGAGAGACAGAGACAGAGAGAGAGGGAGCAAGTGAAGAATCACATTGACTTTCATAAACCGAGGGTCTTTGTGCACAATTGAAAAGAAAAGAAAAAAAGAGGGAGCGGAAGTTGGTTGTTTACCATATATTACAGTGGTAATTAAAGAAAAAATTATTTAGGAATTACAGTAATATAACAGAGAAGAGGTGGGAGTTACGGTGGGGATTTCAATGCGAACTGAGTTTGAAAGGGAATGGCAATAGGAAGTACAGCAAGAATTGAATGGGAATTACAGTAGGTTTAACAGAGTAACAGTAAGAATTTCAAGAGACAATTACAGCTGTATTTACAGAGATAATTACAGTGAATGTTTTAGCTGAACTAGCTTTCATGAGAGATTAGGCTCTGTGATTATTCTTTCTCTTTGAAGTGGAAGGCATGAAGCCAAGACTATCATGTATGGATGTTGCCCCACCTCCCCACCACCACACACACACATACACACAGCATGTGCAGTACATGAGGAATGCACACTTTTGCAGATTGATCTCAAGCTTTTCAGCTTTCTTTTGCATCCTCTTTTTATTTACTGCTCTATCTGTATTTCTCTCTGTATATATCTCTCTATTTTTCACTCTCTCTCTGTCTCTCTGTCTCTCAATCTCTTTGTCTCTCAGTGTATCTCTCTCTGCTTCTCTCTCTCTCTCACACACTCTTTTTATGTTTCTCTCTCTCTCTACCTCTCTCTGTCTCTGTCTCTTTCTGTCTTTCTCCCTCTGTCTCTTTCTTTCTGTGTCTCTGTCTTTCTCCTTCTGTCTCTCTCTTTCTGTGTCTCTCTCTCTGTCTCGTCTCTCTCTCCATGTGTGTATCACCTCTGCATGAAATTAACTATAACATATTTCTGCAACTTTAATTGACTTAATTAAAATAATTTTGGAACACAGCCTTAAGTTGTGTGCATATGTTTGGCCACTATTTTTGTCACTTATTACTAAGATCAGATCCCCCAAACAGCTAACAAGTGTTGGTTTATTCTTGATAAAAATGTGTAGGGGGTATTTTTCTCCCCTCTTTATCATTCAGAATATTTCTAGTTCAGAAATAATTACAGGTCATTTTGCCAGGCCAGCATGTTTTAGTGCTAATCAAAGGGTTTCAATAACATTAACTATATTATAGTCAATCCTGTAAATAAATGGTATTCATTTATTACAGTTTTTAGAAATGTAGTGTTCAATTGTGTTTCCTGCAGACGACGTATTGTCTGTTTATATTCATACTTACATCTGAAAAGCCTCTCCTCTGTGTATCTCCTGTCTGTCTGTCTGTCTGTCTGTCTCACACTTTCTCTCTCCACAGCTGAAGGGACACACTCCCCTTTCTGTCTCAGCAAGCCTGTACACACACTCATTCCAGCATCCTCCCAGTGCCCTCTTATTCATTCGAGATGTATCAGCATGCAAACTGGCTACAAGCAGAATCTAACAGAGTGTCAGTCTGATTGCCAGAAGCAACCCGAACTTGCGCTTCACTGCAAATAGAGCAAGAAACACAGTAGAGAGGAGTGGGAGGGATCCGATATTTATCATTCAGCCTCTCTTCTTATTCCCAGTGACAGTAAATCATCATCTGCGGTGCTTGCAAACTGTTTTAATTGTTTATGTTCTAATTATTACTTATATATATATATATATGCCCTACCACACTCTGTGCTATTTTACCACAGAGTATATATTGTGTTTTCAACACTTTTCCGTTCACCACCCAATCTGGTACAAATAAAAACTGAATATGCCTGTAAATAGTACTTTAGTAATGAAAATATCAATACAAGCAATATAATAATTCATATCAATCATTTTGTCACAGCTTATCAATTTTTCAGAATATTTTGTCATCCCAGTCCCAGTGTTATTTATTATTTATCTTCTGGCTGTCTTATTTATCTCCATTTCTTCAGGAATGTAATAGGATATATTTATTAGAACAGTAGATTTCATATAATCGTATCTATGATTTTGTGAGTGCTTAATAGCATAAAATACAGCTGCGTTTGATTCAGAGTGCATATTGTCTTGCAGCCTCCATATAAAACAATGAATACTAATGTAATAACCCTTTAGCCACATATAATAATTCACTGATCCGGCTGTGCTTATCCACTCTAAACCTTTGTCTATATGTGAGATACACTTCGCTCTTGCTCCTTTTTTCTTCTTCAATACAGAAGTTATATTTTCTCGATTATTATTGTCTTTGTGTGTCTTCATCTCTGTTGCCTAGTGACCTGCACCCTCTGCTGTTGCTAGGTGACCCTCTGTGTCTCTTATCTCCATAAGCCATGCCCAGTTCTGTGTTGTTCTCCATTCACTGATGGATTGTTGCTATTGTTGTTGTTGTTGTTGTTTTGACTGACACTCAGACACGCCCTCCATGGGTCTCCACTCTGCTGGGCTCTCAGCTCAAGGTAATTCTCTTTGATTGCCCCCTCGTTGGTCCTTGTGTGTCTAGACGGCACCTCAAAACTAACCTTTTGACCTCGACCCCTTTATCACCCCAGTGTTGTTTGTAGACTAAGGTGATAGTTTGGTGAAAAGTAACATTTACACTGTCTCACCTCTCCTTACTTCAAATGTAGTCAACCAGCCAAGATAGCTTTAGGGTCTGAAGTTTACTTGTTTTTGCACTAAAATGTTAAAAGGCAAATCTTAGTAACAAGGCTTGTATCCATATACGATAACCGTCAGCATCAGGCTAACTGCATGCTTAAATAACACAGGTTAACTGAAAAATTAATTGTAATCATCAAAAACCACAACATGCTTTTCTAAACCAGTTTTTCGTGCTGTTTTCAGATCTGCTTTCAGTTTTTTTCAGACACATCAACTTTTGAGTAATATTAGATTTGCAATAGTCTTGCATGTGGTTTTTGTTAAACTGCAGGCACCAATCAAGTAACTGTTTCACTATTTTCAGTGCGAGGTCAGACAGGCCACACTGTGGCACAGATATAATGATCAGTGTCAGTCAGCTACCACTCTTTCTTCAAAAACGCTCAGCATATGATTATTATATGATCATTATACCAACTATCATGCAATATATAACCAGCTTCATCACAAACACTGTACACTGTGCAGGAAAAACTAAATACAGATTTGAAATCAGCATGAAAAACACTACGAAACCCACATAAACTTATCTCTGATGATTTTGACCTGTTGACCTGTGTAATCACTGCAAAAATTGTTACAAATAGTTATAGGAGCTTTATTTCTACCGAAGTTGTTTCTTGACAGGTAGTTCAGCCTGTTTTAAGGATCATAATGAATGTTCAATATGACATCTAGTCAAATAGGTGTATGTGAATTAAAACAGGCAGAATAATCTGCCAAGTGATCACACACCTTCATGCACACTGTCTCTAATGGACTTGCTTATGTGGTTTCTGATATAAGAAAAACATTTTAAAAATCAAAGCCAAAAGCCACAAAGGTTCGTGGGAGCGTCCAACTGTGAGACCAAGGTGTTAAGTTCCCAGCTTGTTCCCCAGATGTTGCTTCTGCAAGTCTTGGACTCATGGCCTAAACAAAGTTTCTGACTCATGACCCAGTCAAACTCCAACACCATGGTGCAAAGTCTCTGACTCATGGTCTAAACAAACTCCACCATCATGATGCAAAGACTCACCATCCTCAGCTCACTGAATAGTCAAACTGTGGTGGTAGAGTTTGGCTTGGCTTTGAGTCAGAAACTTTGAACCATGGTGGAGAGTTCGGCTTGCAGTCTAGTCAAACTCCATTCAGTGTGGAACTAAAGATGGAACCTCCTGACTCATCTAGGCTGATTGACTATACTTTGGCTAAGTCAGATTTATGGAAATGTGATGCTTCACCAGTGCTTTAAAACATCAACATAATGATGCCATTGCTGAAGTTGCAATGTCTGATAGCAAATGAGAAAGCTTGAAAGAGTCTTTCTTATCGTTGTGCATAAAAGGTTTCTGCCATCATTTACTTCCTGGTAGAAGCCAAGAACTTCAGACTGCAGGTTATTTTTTAAAAGATGTCTACATGGAAGAACAGTGTGAGGTCTTATATTCTTGCTATATGTGGTAATTATCCCCAAGAGCAGAGAACATTTGAACTTCTCTCGCTGCGTTTTCTGCTCCGAGGGCTTT
Organism: Brachypetersius altus; assembly: GCA_037974465.1. Classification (NCBI taxonomy): domain Eukaryota; kingdom Metazoa; phylum Chordata; class Actinopteri; order Characiformes; family Alestidae; genus Brachypetersius; species Brachypetersius altus. The sequence continues at coordinate 5,085,585 of JBBPDB010000028.1, read as the reverse complement.
ATGAAAGCACTGGCTAAATAGAGCATGGAGCAGCAGGCCGTGGTGGTGAGGGAGAGTGAAGGGGAAGGACAGAGCGAGGTGGACGAGAGAGAGGAAAAAGAAAGAGGAGAGGTTCTTTTTCTGCTCCATCAGAGTGGAATAAACAGCCTGGTTCAAACTCTGCCGGCCTCCTCAGGCCATACTAGAGCACACACAGACACACACTTTCTTTCTCTCGTTCTCCCTCTCTTTCTCACACTGTCTTTCCTCTATTTCATCTCTAAACTTTTCTCTAAACTTTTATGCTCTTCACCCATTCGGTTTCTCCAAGTTTTACTTTTATTCCTCTCATCCATTTCTATCGATCTGTTGCCCTTCTGTCCATTTCTGCCCTTTTGTATCTCTTTCTCTCTCTGTCTTCATCTTCTCTTTAAGCTCTGTACCCTTTCTTTCCATTCCTTCTCTTTCTATCTTATCAGTTTCTCTCCATCTTTTCCTTTTTATCCGCCTTTCTCTCCATCTCTATCCTTTCTATCTATCTGTTCTTTCTATTGATCCTTTCTCTTATTCTTTTCTTTCTTTTCATCGCTTCTCCTTCTGTCAGCCTTTTTTATTTCATTTATTTCATTCTGCATTTTCATGTTCTTCTTTCATCATTAAAACTTGTTTGTTGTCCATGAATTCTTGAGTAACTTTGTTGTGATACTGGCCTCCTCCTGAAACACATCTGGACAGACGATAAAGATGAAAGCACTTTGAAATAAAAGTTTTGCTTGTGTTTCATTAATAAGATATAAATAAATAACTAGTGAGATCTTTCAAATGAAAGAAGTATCTGCAAAAGAAAACAGAGATTTCTTTCCGCCTGTCTTTCATTTTTCTCTCTCTCTCTCTCTCTCTCTCTCTCTCTCTCTCTGTCTCTTTCTCTTTATTGGGGGTGCTAAAAATAGAGCATAGATTGTGCAGAATTGTGTTGTCTACGGAGGATGTGACCATATTTACACAGACACACACACACAAAAAAATATGGTCATTCTCCGTAGACAACACAATTTAATGCAAAATTATTGTTTATTTGTTAAATTTAACAATTTAATTTTGTTATGGTCCATGCATGGTGCTGCAGCAACTCAAATTTGATGCTTGGGAATTGTTAAATCTATACTGTCTGTGTAACAGCATTTATATATAAATTCTGGCCAATAATTAGAATTTTTAGTCGTGATAAATCACATGGTTTTCTGTGATTAATCACGATTAATCGTACTGTTAGATGTAAAATTATACGCAAAGAGGAACCAACTCCATATGAAAGTCTGTATCTGAATGCAGTGCAGTCCCTGTTGGTGTTATGGGCTGATATCCAATTACATTTGTCTATATAGTGCATATAGTACTTAAGGGCATTTGTATTGTCCATCATAAGAGTTTACACATTTTTAGACTTTCGTTTCTTCTGAAATCAAGAATATAGGGGACTCTTTTTGCTGCTGTTCTCTTCTGGGAAGACTTTAACACTATGGTTGGAACAGTGCTGTGAGCACTTATTCCTGGAGCACTGCTGCCCTCCAGATTGTGGTGTTTCCTTCTCTAACATGGTTTACTAATCCTGGTCCTGGATGCCACTGCCCTACTTATTTAAGTGCTTTCCTTTATTTTCGGAAAGAACATAAACACAGTAACGGTGTGTTGAGGAGCTGATTAGTTGGATCAGGTGTGTTGGGTGAAAACACTCAGTAGGAGCAGAACTTAAAACCACTTCAATCAAACAAAATTTCCCCCAATAGCTTGTTAACTAGTTCTGTGTTGGAAGCAGGACTTCTGTAACACCCGGTGGTCATCAACCCTCCTCCTGCACACAAATTAATCTGTGGGCTACAGAGCTAGGCCAGATACTATTTTTGATTATTTGACTTTCAGATGAAGAATTACATGCAAGACTTAAAGCTAAAGACTTTTGGTTTGATCTCATGACCTCATGTTTCTGAAGTCACCGCTTAAACAAGCGAGCTACATGGCTTGACAAGCAGTGCCCCTATCTTTCAGATCCCTAAATCACTGAAATCAGCCAATGGCCCAGTGATAACCTTCCCTAAAGGCAGGAAGGCTGCAAGTCCATTACCTTCTGACTCTTATAAACAGTCTATGGTTCCATCTAAGCCCAAATCCAGGGGTTACAAGACCTGCTACTCTGCAGATGTTTTGACCCAGTCATCCAGACATCACAGTTTGGCAATGACAACAGTATTTGACAGCAGTGTTACTTTTAACACAGTTACACAGCTGCAGTTCAGATATTTCTTAAACATTAATGTAATCAAATCAAATATAAAACTAAAGCTATTTGCTCCTGCCAGGACATTCATGTTTTATCTAGTTTGTTATAGAACAGTTACCCTCAGAGTCCAGAGCATGGGGGGGCGGAACCATTATAGCAGCTGCAAATATAGAACAACTCCATATGAAAGTATCTAAATGCAGTGTCATTAAAGTCCCAATTGGTGTAATGGTCAGGTGTCCCAATACTTTTGTCCTAACTAAAGAGGGAGTAAGAATTCATTCTGGTCACACCTACACTCTTGTTTATGAAGCTAAATGCTATGTAGTCGCATTGCAGCAATTAATTCAAAGCATTAATTCAAAGCAGTTATTAGCAAGTAAATGGGATTTGTTTCATGGTCTGTTTTTGTTGTAGCACTATTATGCTAAATACCCTCGTCTACACTTCATGTTAACACTCTGGCCTTTATTCTGTAATTTTGCTAAATATTCCTTTCTTTTAATGTTCCTGTATCCTGTAGTACAGTCTGTAAGACTACATGCCTTGTTAACTGCACCCGGCTGGCATCCTGAATGGTCGATACTAACCGGTGTTTGTCTTCTGTCTTCATCCCTTCATCCCTCCTCGTCCTTCCCTTCCCTCTTCCATCTTCCTCATCCTCACCACAACCCGCCATCATCTCCACGACGATGATGCTCCCACCACTGTGCCCCAATGCGTCACCGTGGCAACCTGACACCCTTCACCTTGTGACCCTCGCAGCAGTGAGAAGAGACAACTTGTCCCAGACTCGTCCGACCACCTCTCTTTTTCTTTCTCTCTCTCTTTCTTCTACTTCTTCTTCTTCCTCTCATCTGCCTTGTTACAGTCTTCTCTCACTGAGGCCAACACTACCAGGCTTTGTCTGCACAAACGCCCTCCCCAACACTGCCTCTCTACCCACACCTCCCTACACCAGGCCTACATGTCTGCATTCGTGTTCATGTGTGACTGATTGTCTGTTAAAACAACAAGACATGTATAGTGCCCAAACAAACTGGAGTCAGACTTATTTTCTTTTTTTGGTCCACTTCCCTGCTGCCCATAGACTGTAGGTGTGTGTATGTGCACTGGTAAAAATAATGCCCTGGAATTACTCGTACTTTGAATCATTTCCATGTGAATAAAATATATATCATCAACACCATCACTGTTACAAATAAGTGGTCTGAAACTGTGGTGGTGCATCTCCAGTTACTTTGCAAGAACATTTTACTGCTACACAGTTCTCATTTAATCATGCTATAAACTGTTTCTTACTAGAAAATTGCAACTTAAATGTATGTTACAAGTAACATTTTACAGTAACATTTTATTGTAACATTTTACTGAAAGAAAAGTATTCAGACACCTATATGAGTCTTTTATGAAAACTGACATTAACATATGTGAGCATCATCTATTATACAGTCAACTTTTGACAATTCTGGTGTCATTTCACTTCAGCAAGTGTTATGACAACAAACCTTTGTGAACATTTTTGTAGGTTTTTGTCAGTTGTCATGTGGCCTTATGAGTCCTTTAGTATAGTATTACATATTTTAACCATGTGGAAATGAGCTACTTCTTTGAATCGAGTAAATTCAATGCATTTTTTCCATTGTGCGTATGTGTCTGTTTTGGAAAAAAACAAACAAACATGAAAACCATGAAAAATTTTCCCAATGCCCAAACGATAGCCAAGCCCTCTATGATAATCCCACCCACTCGTCTCACTTCCTTCTTTCTTTCTCTTCACTCTCCTCTCCACTCCTTCATTCCCTGCTGACCGTAGGCCCTGAGCGACTCTTCGGTGTCTGAACATCCTCTCTACAGCACCCGGGCTGCCAGTTTCTCAGGCCGGCTGCCACTGGGCCTCCGTAAGTACCCCCAGGAGGGGGCGCTCTCCTCCTCCAGCCAGGCCAAAGCCCTGCTTGCCAGCCTGTCAGCCACCACGAGCCTCTCAGCCGAGGCCCTGCTGCTGTCCTCCACCTTCAGGCACCATCGCCTCCTTCGGGAGCAGCGTGTCAACTCCTCGGCCACGCTGCCCCTTCCGGTGTCTAACGGTCGCTCTCCGACATCACCGCCCTCTCCATTATCGCCCTCTTCTTCCTCTCCTTCTCCTCTATCTGCTCTCAGCCTCTCTTCTCTGGCCTTGAAGCCCCTGGCCAATCGCGGCCTGACCCAAGACAAGGAGGCTCTCAAGAATGAGAAAGAAGCTAGCAAAGCTACAGCTAATTCTGCTTCACCTGCTAACACGGAATGTGGAAGCACCTCCAAGGAATGAACGGATGGTTTCTGCCTGTCCTTAACCTTACCCACACACACAAACACACACACACTCAACTTGCTTGGCTTTCTCGCCATCAGCCTTACGCAGTGAAAGGATGCTAAAAGTGAAGCTGCTAAAGGACTTAGCCTCAGCACCAAGGATTTCCACAGGAAGATGAAAAAGCAATTGGTGTCTTTAACCTCCTATGCTCCAGTCTTTGTCCACTCAAAGGCTTGTTCTCCAACACCCACTCCGATCAAAGTGTACAGCAACCAGGTTATTAAATCTCAACTAAACGACAGAAATCTGGACCTGCTTTTTGGAGTTTAAGGGGTTAAAGACTGAACAGTCATGCGGATGTATTTTCTCAGCAGGAGACCTACAGACTTCTGTCCACAAACACATGCACACTCTTAAAACATAAAGATGCCAAAAAGGGTCATGATTTGGAACTACAGCCATTTAGAGCCCACAATAAGACCAAAGGGGTGATCACTGCTTTATTGTGATGTTGCCGCGTTGAATATATATTTCTTCTCAAAGTACAAAATTTTGAGAGCTTCTCAAAATGGACTACCAACTAAAACTAGTAGTAAAAATGGTTTACGTTTGAATTAGGACAAAATAATGACTCATTTCAGTTAGTTTTTCAAAGACAGTGAAATAATTATACTTTCTCAGAGATAAATAACTCAAAATGTCTTGACTTGTTCAGGCATAATCATTATTCTGAAATTCAGGCTCTGTTTTGACAGTATTTCAGCACTACCTAAAGAAAACAAGTCATTATTTTGAGAAAGATACATAGACACACTGTTAGCAGAAACATGGAAAGAAGGCAATTATAATGTTGCTCTTTCCTACCTGGCAGAAAAGATGCAAGGAAATCCGAATCAGGGGTTTATATTGTGCTAGTCATGTGTGATTTATGAAATTGCACAGAATTCATTTGCATGGAAGTTCTTCATATGCAACTCACTAAATTGGCAACTTGCCACCAGCACAAAAAGTGTGTAGACCAGTATGATCAGCCTTTATGATCGTAAATAAGCTCTTCCCTAATGAACTTCTCAATTGTGTTTTACTAAAGAACCACATATTGGGGGGGTCATATGGGAATAAAACTGGTTCTAATGAGGCATCACTTCAAAGAACCCTTGGTGCACCTTTAGTTTTGAGAGTGTGTTACCATCTCTGCTCCCATCTGGATCCTCCAGACATCCAATCTCCAATCTCCCATCTGTACTGCCTGTTCCCCGAAGAAGGAAGCCCACAGATGGGCTTGGACACCCACCACCCCTGAGCCTCCAGCCTGGAGCTCCAAAGCACCACCAGGCCAGCAGACCGCTGCCTAGGAGAATGACTCTCTATCCAACCAACAGTCTGTTTTGCCAAATCTCACATGTTGGAGACCTTGTGGAGTCCAGTAGATTTTCCTCATCAAGTGTAATCCTAGCTAGACTGTGAAACTGTAGAGTCTGCAATAATAATAATAATCGAGAAGTCAGTACAGTAGTAGTCAGTGTGTGTTCAGATTTTTATCGGTCATATAAATATTTCCAATGACAGAATGTGAGAAAAAAACTGTATAAAAAGCATTTGAGTTCTCTGGGTTAAAAAAAACTATAACACTAAAGAAAACTAATCAAAACTGGTGCTATCATCCTAGACATTTGAAAACAAGCTGGTGTAAAAGGAACATCATGTTTTCTATATAGGTAACCGTCCCTCTTTTTTGCACACTGCCCTTCTCCAACACATTCCATTCTCGCTCAGACCACACGCAGACAGAGAAAGAGTCAGAACTGATCGTTTATTTTCGTGTTTCGTTACTTGGCATGAGGTTGCCGTGGTAACAGATGAATTGCGGGACAAATGAGCTATCAGATGGAGTGGGAGGCTCTGAGATTGGTGGTTTCGGCCCAATTAAAATGCCTTAACTTTTAGAACGTGAACAGCACGGATCCGTGCCAGCAGCGCAATAAATGGGAGATCATCATCATGTGGCCAAACAGCTGCTTATTTGGAAGTTGGCCATCATGCTGAGCTTTGTTTGGTGTTTCTATGTCATGTAGAACCAAAGTTATTGTCATTTAAAAACATAATAATAATAATAACCACTACTGGAATTACATACAAATATCATTAAGAACAAAAATGAACAGATTTCTTTTATTTTAGGTCTTAGAAACAAGCAGTAAAAACTTTGAACCCAGGAGAACTTTCAGGATAGTCTGTGCAGAGTGAGGGTGTACTCACACTAGGCAGTTTGAACTGTGCCCGAGTGCGTTTGACCACTAAAGCGCGGTTCGTTTGACTAGTGTGAGTGCTCCGAACCGTGCCTGGGCTTGGAAGAGGTGTGCCAGAGCACAGTTCAGTTGGACTCAGGCGCGGTTCGCATGTAGTGTGAGCGCTAACCGTGCTGGAGCGGTAGAGCGACAGACCTGTTTAGCTGGAGCGGTAGAGCGACAGACCTGTTTAGCAACAGGCTGTGAGGGGGCTGTGGACCACCGCGGACCAAACGACTCAAAATCACTATCCACAAAGTAACCAGAGTGATGGACTCCATTGCGTTCAGCGAGAGAGCGCCGCTCTTCCTGTTTATCCTGAAACCATAATGACGTAAGCGTGCTCCGGCACGAATGCTGAAACCCAATGTGAGTGCAGGCCAGAGGGGGAGTGGGGAGGGGGGAGAATCGTACTCTGGTCCGGTCCACGGCAACTGTGCCTAGTGTGAGTACACCCTGAAAGAGCAGCAAACAAGAAGTGTGTAGTAAAACAAACACCGGTTTTACACCAATTATGTTTACTGAAATCAGATTTTACTGAAACACTCTGAGTTTTAAGGGTTCAGAGAACTCTGGGTCCAGAGGCCAAGCTTCATTACAGCAACAAAGAAGCACAAACAGCAAAATCTAGAGTTGTGTAGAAGTGAAAAAAAAAAACAATGCAAGAGATATTCCCAGTTGAGGAAATCTTTTACACCGCTATGTTCAGTGGTTATAGCTGACAGTTTGAACAAGTTTGGCATACACACTTCTGTATTTTACTACAGTGAGAAGCTCTGAGTTTTATGAGGACATTGAAAGCAGACAGATGGAGCGAGGCTTTGTTTAGACTGGAGAAAAGTCATGGCTTCTCCCAAGGAGCCAATCAGGCACGAGAATCATGATAAGGTCAAGTCAGGCTGTTTGCTAGCACAGTGTTCCTCGACTCGAGTCTTACCCTCCAAAATAATTCATTGGTTCAGTTTTAAAGGGGACGGCTCATGAGGCTTAACATGCTATCAGTTTGAGCCCTGAAGTCGTGATGTCATTCTGTAGCTCATGTCATGTCCATGCTGGGAATTTTGGGCTCTAAGCTGTTTTTTTTCTCTGGCAAAAATGAATGCTGTTTGCAAATCAGCAATAACATGCCATGTGGTGTTCTATGTCCACTATAAATTGCATGCAATTACATGCATTTTTCTCCTGAGGCTTACTGGATTGTCTCAATTCTAAAGTCGTATTAGAGAGATAAAGAGAGTTGTGTTAGATTGCTTGTGGCATGGTCATAGGATTATTTAAAATTGTGTTTCTTTTACAGCCTTCAGAGGATCCAGTAACATTAAACAAGCCTAGACCTGGAACTACTAACATGATCATTATGTCGACTGCAGAATGACACATGGCTAAGTGTGATTAGTAGATAAAACAAGCTGAACCATACTTGATTGCTAATGTAACTTTACTTTGCTATCTTGCTAAGTTAAAACACAAACACAACAAAAAGGGCAGTTTTTAGACTCAACCTGAAGCTTAAGTTTACAAACATTTTGTGCTCTGTCCTCTAAAAAAGCACTTTGCATTGCAAAGTTTGCTTAGCTGGCTAGGTTACTCAATGCTTACCTGGTTGCGTCCTCCTTTTCTTGATGTCTTCTCTTCCTTTTGTTCCAGCAGTGACCACTAAAGTAACTAAAGATTTTAGCCTCACTCAGCAGTATTCACTTTGCCTTTAAATCTGTTTGTTATGAATAATTATTAACATTTATCAGCCCATGAACGTGGCTACTTGTTCAGCCGTCCTGAACTGTAAATGACTCGGTACGAGGCAGTGCACCCACGCCTCCTTGGTGATGCAACAGTAAAGCGGCGACCCCTGAATCAGAAGATGGTAGTCCATGATACAAAAATGCGATTTTTATTTTAATGCAAACTGTTTTTTGGCCATGAAACCAAAAATCTAGTTGTGAAGTGGGTTTTAAAAGGCCATTTAAAAGGTTTTAAAAAAGGTTTTTTTCTAAGGCAGCTGTTTTGGGAAGCAGGTTGCCAACAGCTGGTCAACAGTGACTGGCATTTCCTCAGAAGGTGGACACAGACATCGAGGTCAGGAGAAGCAGTTGTCGCCTTGTCTAGACCGTTCTGTGATTTCTGTGATGGTGACCTTGGTTGACCCTAGCTGTCTTTTAACCTTATACACACACACTTGCTCATAAGCAGCTTGGCATTCTTGCTTTAGGCCAGAGTCTTACACAGCAAATTATGTCATCGACACAGCCAACGGATTTCCAGTAAGAAAGCTCCTAGCCTGGAGGGTGAGGAACATGGAGGGAGGGAGGGAAGTTTTTTGTATTTGTCTGTTTGACAGAACGAGTGTTTGAAACGGATTCGTCTTGGCACAGGGATGGAAACAATGGTGCGAGTGTGGGGCTGGTGTTAGCGGCAGGCTGCCGGAGGAGAGATTATCGCTCATGCTCGGTGTCTCGCGGCTGATTCGGCAGGATAGTCAAGGCTGGGAGCACCAGATCTCCGGTTTCGCCCGTCCCACGAGAAGAATCCGCTTAATTACAAGCAACAAATCGGCCTCCTCCTGCTTTAGCTTTAACTTTAGCTTTAGCTTTGCTCAGCCTTGCGGATGGCCTTAAGCTAGCGGGGCAAATCAGGAGTCTCAAACAATCCGATTCAGCTACAAATGTTGAGCAATTCAGTGCATCAGGTAATATCACTAGTATTTTTAAAAATACACTGTATGAAGTGTTACTAGAGGCAGTTATATAGAATAAGTGATGCCACTTTACAATAAGACCCATATAAATGCTTGATTGATTTCAAGATCAGTAACCAGTGAAATGAGGCGATGATGTGGGTTCACTATTTGGTCACTGCTGTACTTGTTCTTTATGTATTAGAACTGATTTTGAATTATTTCTGAGGTGTTTCTTAACCAATTAATAATCAGCAATCAGGTCATTTTAAACCATTTATCATTTCTTTATATTGCTGTCAAGTCATAAATCATTTTTACAGAAAAATCCATCCTGCATTTAAATCCGTAGCTAAATATTTACTTCTACTTGGTTAACTGGCTTCACACTGTGATTTATTACTGAATATAATATGCATAAAATCAGCTTAAGCTGCTCCTGTGTTAAAAGCTTCTTAAAATAATCAGTCAATTACAAATATAATCATGATGTCAGAATTAAGAAATGAATGGAATTATCAAAGAAATCCATTAATAATGCAGATTTTACTTTAGTCATATTTAACAGATATGCCAATGCTTTCACAATAAAAGTCCCATATATTTCTATATATTCTTAATTCTTAAATGTAACGTCACTTAATGTAATTAAAAACCAAAGTTTTTGTATGAATTTTGAGGTACTTGTGACCCAATTAATGATCATTAATTAGCTCATTTTAAACTATGTATAATTCCTTTACATTAAGTCACAAACCATTCATGTTTTTACAGATTTTACATTTTTTAGGCAGTGAATCTAAATCTCAAGGGTGATAAGGCTTTCAAAAAATACAAATTAAAAAAATTGTATTGCAAAATGCTGAAGCTGCAGAGTGACACCCCAGTAACAAGCAGTTTGGGGGTCTGCTTTCTTATTGGGACTGCACCTCACAGTTTAATCATCCAATATGGTGCACTCACATCAGCAGAGTGTGTCTGTTTTGGATGTTGACACTCAAACAAGCTACAAACATTTATTCAATTTCACTGTTATGAAGTGAAAACAATATTAAATTTACAGGCGACTTAAATTAGTGCAGCGTTGAATCATTAAAATGGAAACAATGTTCATACAAAACAGCACTGCACTCAGGACATAGTGAACTTACACACAGAATTCTGATGCTTTGAGGGAAGTTTGAGCTCATGTTTTATAACCACATTCTACAGTTTTTTCATCCCCCACCTCCCTATTTCTATCAGAGTTCGGTTGACAGGTATGCCTTTATCAGTGTAGTCTTATTGTAAAGTTGCACCAGAGAAGCTTTTTCCAGATTATGTTTGAAAAAGTGTATTTTGGCCTAAAATGTGAGCACACTTTATTTTTAATATTGTTCAATAAATGACACAGAGAGAGTTTAATGTATTAAATTATGAGAGCAAACTTCATTGAATGTAACAAATTTATTAGAAGCATTTTTAAACTTATGTAGCAGGAGGAACTACGGCATTATGATGCATGTTCTTGCTCCGGTTTCTTACCGTAAGAAGATAAAGCCGTCTCCCTGCTCCAGATGTGTCTGAGTTTTGCCAGACTCTCTCCCTCGAGGGCTCTTGGTGCGGGACTACAATGGCCTTGCAGGGTGAGCAGAGAGGTTAGAGTGCCACTATTCGACTGGAAGGACATTTTTACAGGCCCATCAGATCTAATGGCTTTGAGTTTTTTCCTCTTTTGCTGAAGTTTTATTCTTCTGCTAAAACACCAAAGACATGTAAGTGGTGTTCAAGTGTGAGCGTTCAGTCTAATAAGCACCATGCTCCGCCCACAAATGCATAGCAACCGTTGCTAGGTTGGACAAGTAGGATACTTGCCTCTGGACCAAGGGGTCATGGGTTCGAACCCTACCTTCAGAATGCCACCACTGGGTTCCTGATCAAGACCCTTAACCTCAAGCTGCTTCAGGGAAACTGCCACCTGTAATGGAAGTTGCCGTAAATATAAATGTAAATTTACCACCATCCACATCCAGCTCCTCACAGCTCCATTCAGACCATACAGCAACAAAAACCTTCTTCTGCATCTAAATATTTACATCTGATGGGTAAATTGGCTTCACGCTGTGACAAACATAAAGTACTTGCTGTGTTAAAAGCTTTTTTCTAATTTAGGCCTCATTGTTATAAATTTGTCTTGGTGGTAGATAGGCCTTCAGTCACATTGAACAGGAACATCAGTGCTTTCTCAAAAAGAGTCCCATATAGTTCTATAATTCAACTAATTTATAATATTACCAAACTATGTATTACCAAACTATTAAAACTATGTATTTATCAGGACAGTCACAATAAATGAATATAGATTACTTAATATTTAAAAAAGAGCATCAGGTCACTGTAAACTTTGTTTTGTGACCACTTCTGAAATTGAGGAGAACCCACACCAGATGGAGCTCATGAATGTGCACATGTAGTTAGAAAGAGGGGGTTCAACTAACCCCCTCTTAGAGAAGCCAACCTGTCCAGTGGGCCCAAGATCAATTGTATTTCAGACTCTTGCTGTAATAAATTTCAGCTAATAGTGCAGGGTACTACACAATGTTGAGTTTTGGTCTGAATTTCAGCCATGAAAATTTGCAGACAACAGCGGCTCCCAGTGTTCTGTGAAACTTGTTCAACCAACAGCAGTGGCTTTATTAGGATGCATTTGTGGTAAGAGCATGGATAAGATTAACTCAATTAAAATACATCACAGATTAAGAAGCAGACTGAGGTAGACCCCTTTAAAACTTGGTCTTAAAACCTTACAAACTTTTCCGTTTCTCTGGGGTGAGCTTCAGCTGCTACCCCAAACAGCACGGCTGTAGCTCAGAGGGCCTCAAGACCCTGAGTCTGACAAAATCAAGGCGAACATGAGAAATTTGCTCACTCATGTGGCAGTGATCACAGTCAAATCCACCGAAAAAGCTCTTAATGTGGAGCTGCTGCGCTCGCCCTGGGAGGCAGAAGTGGGCTTCATGCCCTGTTTGAGACGCAGCTGAAAAAAGCAACCGCACTGACCATGACATCCATTCAGTCTCTCGCTCTCTCTTTCGCTCTGGCTCTCTATCTCTTTCTCTATCTCTCTCTCTCTCTCTCTCTCCCCCTCTCTTTTTCTCTGTGTCTCAGAGTAAAGAGCAGAACCAAATGAAGCGAAAATTGACTTTTTTTATTTCCTCAACCCCTTGGAGGGGTACGTGAGGGTCTGCAGAAAATGTCTAAAATTTCCTGTGATGAAAGTGGGCAGGACTTCATGTACACTTGAGGCAGAAATCTACAACCCCTCATATTCACACTGGACCCCCATTCCCCAACACCGCAGGCCTGGCTTTCTTTGTGAGCCGACACGAATATATATTATATCACATTCCATTATGAATCCACAGCATATTCTTAATGTACTGGAATACGTTTCACTTTTGGACGAGGGGCTGTTTATCAATGCTCATAATTTGGTTTGGTCTGTTTGTGTGTGTGAGATTCATAAAGGTGGTGAATAGCCACTGAGAAAGTGATGCAGAGCTTTATTTGTGTCATCTTTAGTTTGTTTTGTATTAACTGAGATTTCTTTGTACAGTTCTTTTTTCCTTTGCTCTTTTTCTTAGGAAATATCTATGCTTTAATTCTTAGGATGTATGTATATCATAATAGCTGATTATTTATTCATAAGAGAAACATTTTATATATTGAGTTGGATATATATTTACCTAAATGTACAGTACTGATCACATGTAATATAGAGCTGGTAAATCATTTTAGAATGTGTGATTAGCGCTTTTGTTAAAGAGGATTTTATATTAGTTCTTGTACGGAATGAGTCGAAGAGACTTTTTTTGGGTTCCTGCATCTTAACCGACCCACCAATCACGCTTGGGGATGATTCTTGAAATTGTAAACACTGTTCCTACATTCATTGCAGTCTAAACCTGTAGAGCTGCTCACTTATGTCCCTCTGTCCCTTCGGAGAATTCAAACGGACCAATCAAATGGTAAATTCTCAAATTGCATGTTTGCCCCCTCTGTTGGATTAGCATGGTACTGCAGTCTCCTTTCAATTTCTCTCTCAGACAGTTGTTCACTGATGTTTCATAAACTGTTGCTTTTCATCCATTTATTTAGAGAAAAGGGTACAGTGCTGTGCAAAAGTCTTTGGCACCTGTTCAAATTGTTTAAAACCATTTCTCTAAGTGTGAGATAATGTGTCTTTCTGCTGGCAATGTTACCATTAGAAGAAATGCAAACAAACAAACAAGCTGTAAAGCTTGTTTCTTTTGTATAAAAGTAGTTGATACTGTGTGAGCTGGTGAGGAGGAAACACAGGTTCGGTTCCAGATTCCTACTCGGTTCCTCCAGCTGTTGTTTGGATTTCTGAAACTCCATCAGCAGCTCCTGATTTTATTTCTGGTGGAAACTACAGTAATACTGGACTTCCACAAGAACACACTGATATACTGAACATAACATCACTATTTGCTGTAGAATGTTATATATATTTATTGCTTTTTTTACTTTATTTTGTATGTTTAATAATCTTAATGTGAAAAAAACATTCGCTGCTCACCTAAACTATTTTAAATGTTATTTTTGCAGGTGCCTTAGACTTTTTGTACAGTGCTGTACGTCATCAGTGGAAAACATAAAGCTGTAAGAAAGGGTGGCAGGTAGCTGGGTCAAGGTTCTGTCTGGTTCTTTTAGCACAGCGATAATATCAAGCAAAGCACATCCTGAGGGGAGCTACGTATGGAAGATGTGGTTTCTGTAGATTCTATTAGTCAATTTTTTTTAGGAGACGTTTACTCGACCGTGTGGATGTTACAGAACCTTGGCATCAAACACAAGGAAAAATAACAAACTAAAATAGAAACAAGAATATGTAAATATGAAGCATCGTTCTTAGAGTTATACAAAAATGTTATGTCGCAAAAAAAGTTTTATCTAAACAGATGGAGTTCTAAGGTATTTATGAAAAAAGAATAGCAATGCATGTATATTCTAATCGCAGTCGCACGGTGCCATTGTTTAAAAAAAGAAAAAGAAAAACGTTGTCTACTTGTTTTACTGATTAAAAATAAAGACAATAGAGGAGGTCAGAGATATAAATGGTTTACAACCGTAGAGCTAAAGTAGGGATTTAAAAAACAAAAAAAGATTTTTATACATCAGATATATTCGTGGCACAGGCATGTCCGATCTTACTGTAATCTGTGGTGACGTGGTGACCAGATTTGACAGGTGCTGAGTGTGTATCACAGAGTGAATCGGCCGGGTGAACTCACCTCTGCCGCCATCGACCCACCAACTGCGGTGCAATCCCCCCCAACAGGCACACACACACACACACACGCACACACACACACACACAACTCCTGGCCAAACCCACGCCCCACCTCACCATTTCTAGAGTAGTGTGATATTACCGACACGTCCCACCTATAGATCTCTATATAAATAAGATAAATGTATAAACATAGATGCCTATACTGGAGAAAAAAAAGATTTATCAGTGTGGATGCCAATGATAACTTTGTGAGAAATGTGACCTTTTCCCCCTGTAAGAGAATCCAGAGAGCTGAACTCTTTTGTACATACTTGCTGTGATTGTGTGTCTAATAAACTTCAGCTCTCTTCTACAACTCGGCTTCAGCGGCTGGTTATTGAGAGGAAAATGCACTCCTTACACTGTGCACTAGTTTCTTATACTGTTCAAACATAATGTCATATTTTCTAACAAAAACACTAAATGTATGTTGATGTCACTCAGGTGTTTAAGCCACACCCATTGGTTACAGGTGCATTAAACTAGCACATGCAGTCTTCACAAAACATACTGGCTGTACAATAGGTCATAATGAAGAGCTCATTAGCTTTAAATCTGCCACAAGTTGGTTTGTGAAATTGCTGCCCTGTTAGAGCTGCCCAGAACAACTGTAAATGCTGTTACTGGTGAATGGGAGCATCTAGGAGCAACAACAGCTCAGGAGTGAAGCTGTGGACCACCTAAACTCACAGAATGAGGTTACCAACTACAGAGTTCCAGATTGCCTCTGGAAGCAACATCAGCACAAGAATTTGCATCAGGAGTTTCAAGAAATGAGTTTCCATGGCAAATGAGCTGCAAGCAAGTCTGGGCTTTGGATTAATGCTCTGTAATTATTCGTTCTTCACTATCTGGCCGTCTGAAGAGGACATCTAGTTTAGGCAGGTGTTAAATTAATTACCTACAGGATTGCATAGTGCTAAACGTAAAGTTTGATGGAGGACGGATAATGGATTATTTCCAGTGAAGGGTAATGTTAATACTACAGCTTACAAAGACATTTTAGACAATGAGTCCAACTTCGTGACTAAGGTTTTAGCACTGTCCCACTGCCACAAGGTACCATGCTGTACTGTGACCAAATGTTTTCCCATTACACATTAAGTGACCCATACCTGAGGCGTGCTGTCATGGCTCTGTTCAATGGCAAGGTTGCCTTCTGATTGGTCAAAAATGTTGACATGTCACCAGAGTTGGAAAGAATCGTGTCTGCGCAAAACTAAAAACTGGGAAACTGATAAAGTATCTGTTTGGGCTTAAGAAAAAAAGTAATAAGAGATAACGAAATACTGTAAGAAATGCTATGGCATACCAGGCCTCTCATGGTTAAACAGTGCAGAGAAAACATAAAAAACCCAAACAAGTTCATGAAAACAACAAAAGCAGCTGGTCGCTGGTACGACTTTACGGATGCAGTTTTGGGACAACGACCGACCACAAGTCTTCCCTAAATGGCCATGGAGCCTTTCTATAAACCACACCTTTCTATAAACCACATGAACACCGACACTGATTTTGTATTGCTGCTTTATTATTAATTGATCAGAATGTAAATTTTTTTCTTAAAAACTTTTTATTTTTTTAACAAACAATTAGTATGGACAAAAGTTAAAAAGCAATAGTAAAACATAGAATATGATAAAAAAAAATCAAAAATATTGTGATAAGATAATATAATATTGATATAAGACATATAAGGCTACCATACAGCATGTACAAGAATGAGAAGAGCCGTATATACACAGCTGTTTAAACTGCCATTTTGGTGGTCCAGGAACATTCATCATATAACACTATTATTGTCTGTTCTACACGTGAAAATGAATACTTTCTTTTTTTTACAAATGCTTTAGAACAAAATAGTTTTGCTTCTTTGTCCATAAATGCACCATTTAACACTGACGCTGTTTTTTTGTCAATCTCAGTTTTAATATTGTTAAAATGCTCGTTTTTGTACAAACACTTTGGCTGAAATGTCTGTAAGAACAAAGTTAAAAACGTACGGTAGCTTTATAGATCCAGAGGAATAAGTGGTAGATATATAAGGTTAGCACACATCAGAAAAGACACAGATCCAGACTTATATAAGGCTGTTTAACGGAGCCATATAAGAACGTAT
Source organism: Brachypetersius altus (assembly GCA_037974465.1). Classification (NCBI taxonomy): domain Eukaryota; kingdom Metazoa; phylum Chordata; class Actinopteri; order Characiformes; family Alestidae; genus Brachypetersius; species Brachypetersius altus. The sequence goes on along the minus strand of JBBPDB010000028.1, from coordinate 5,068,619 downwards.
GCATATATATGTGTGTGTGTGTGGTGTGTGTCTGTTAGTGTGAGTTTTGTGTGTTTGTGCATTTGTACTGTATAAGACGGGTGTGTGGGCTTGAGAGTGTGTCTGCTCTTTTGTGTTCGAGGCGTAATCAGGCGGGTAACACTGTTTTTAGGGCTGTGTAGGCTGGTATATATTTGCATGTGTGAATAACAAACAGTCCCGTTAGCTGTCTTGCCGCTGGGCTGCTCTTCGGCCATCTGCTCTCCGGTATGGTGAGTTTCTCAAGTCTGACAAAGCAAAACACACACACACACACACACATACAAACACAAGGTATGCAGTTAAATGCTTTCATAAAGGTGGTCTTTATGTTTGACATAGTATTTATATCCTCAAGAGGCAGCTCTTCTGATCTAAAACTACAGTGCAGGCAAAGGCGCTTTTCACAGCTCCTGTAATTCCATGAATGTATTTTCAAATGGATTATTTTTCTGATTATTTGCCAAGTTTATATTGGAGAAGTATATAAAATAACAAACTTGGCCATACATGTTGCACATTATGCATTACAATGGGCAGAGCTGTATCATATAAACTTATATTCACTTGCAAAAGCAACAAAATATGTCATCTGACCAAAACTTTGCATGAATAGAACAGACTGCTGCACATTTGAATAAACAACTACTGTTAATGTGCTGAACCGAATGTATTAAGACAAAACACACAACAAAATGTGACCTAAAAGGTGTGTATAGTCTATAGTATGTATATATTCATATTTAACATTGTTATTTCACCTGAGATGCAAGTATTTCCCAATGACAATGCATATATATATATGTGTGTGTGTGTGTGTGTGTGTGTGTGTGTGTGTGTGTGTTATATGTGTGTATATACAGCTCTAGAAAAAAATAAGAGACCACTTCGATTTATTTTGAAATCATCATCTATATGAGTATGCCGACCATTCCATGCCAGTGTCTCTTAAATTCCTACACAAACACTTCGTTCTGCTTTATGAAAAGTATAAAAACGCTGCTGTAATCAACACTCATCATCACAGATAATTATTGCCATTTTGTTTAACAGCGAACAAGAGATTTGTTTTCTTTGAATTATTCAAGTGCTGCAAACACTTCATCATTTTTCCTATTTAGTCAATTTCTTTGAAATTATGCTTTAAATAATAATATTTTAATTTGGAAAAGAGGAGAAATATTTTCAGCAGCTCTTAAAAACGAAGGCAGAGCTGTTCAGTTCAATACTTGCACCTATAAAAGTAAAAAAAAAATTTCCAGACCAGTATACACACACACACACACACACACACATATGATACACATATGATACACATACATATGCATACATGCAAATGTGTGTGTGTGTGTGTGTATGTATATATAAAACAATAATTAATAATAATTAATAATCTACTTTTTTCTTTTTCCTTTGTTACTTTGATGTCGACCTCTTGCCCTAAACTTTACAGCAGCCCCCCAGTCAAAGTACCTGTGATGATTCCCTCAATGGCTCCATCTGTGACCTGTGGCTTCACCTGCCTCTTCTTCAGCTCTGCTATCAGGTCCATCTGAGGCATCTTGGGCATCATGGGACCCTGATAAAAATCAAAGGGTTTAAGAGTCAAACATTACACCACACCAGGACAATAAAACCAACCAGGCAGTTGTTACCACCAAAGTCACTGTTACTATCTGTAAACACGCTGGGACCCAGTTTTAAACCATTGTGGTTTTGAATTGTCGATGGGGGGGGGGGGGGGGGGGTCGTTTTGATTAGGGAGGGGAACGGGAGTGTCACTCTCTTCAGCCATGTGTTGGCAGATTTCCATAAAAGCAGCAGGCATAATCATTTCAAGCAGGTTCATAATAACATCTTATTTGATCCGGGGTTATTTTCTAGTTACTTGTTTGAGATCCACTGGTACACATTTAAGCTGCAGCTCCACATATTTGGGCCTAATGATGCCTAACATGGCATACATGTGTTATTTTATTCACTCCTAAAAAATGTGTCTATGATACACTGCCTTCAAAGACCCACATGTTTTGGATTTTCATGCAGATGAGCTGTGTGAGAAAAATAGTACAGGGGGTCCTCAGGTCACAACACAGTTCCGTTCCTACGTAACCCAGATTTGGTGTAAGTTGAAACACACCCTGGCCTCAGTCCCTTACAGATCCTAAGACTAAGAACATAAAAAAACACAACTAAGCCACAGAAGAAGGTAAGTGTACTGGGGGACACCAACTCCCTTAGTCATGTGCTGCATTACTGAGTATTCTTCTGCCACATGCAACCAAGCTAGTTCACCCACGTAGTCCATTACTATGACACTAGCGACATAAACCGAAACACTCATGTCTCAATTTTTTTAAAGGTTGGTGGGAGTGAGTGTCGTAAACTCGAAACGTTGTATGTCGAAATTGTTGTAACCCAAGGACCCCCCGTACATCAGTTCTAATAACCTTTTTTTTACAGGAAACCTTTTACAGGAGGGAGACGCAGAAGATCACGGAGAAAAGAACAGAGGGTTACACTGGTCTGACCTTTTGAGGCGTGCTCTCTTTCTTTTTCGGCGACGGGGTGGACTGCTCTTCAGCAGCGCTCTCCTGCTTCTTCTTCTGCTCGTTGTCCTGCTCCGCTTGCTGCCATGAACAGAGGCATGAAATCATGAACAACAACAATAGTTAGTTTTTGGTTCCTTAAAAAACCCTTTAGTTGTGGGTTTCTGGGTTTAGAGGAGCAGTCTGGTGAAAAAAATTAGTTTAAACAATTTTCTACTTTCCCCAAATATAGTCAGTTCGCAAAGCCATTCAAACAATTCTGATCTTGCCTCTCTGGGTAAGAACTGCAGCTGACCTCAATAACCACCAAAAAGGCCAAAATGTTTCCATACTAATACTCAAATAACATCCAGGTCTTCATTAAGATGGTTTCTCACACTCACTATTCTCTAAAGAACCTTTATAGTGAAACTTTTTAAAGAATATCCACATAATGTAGAGGTTCTCGGAGGAACCCTCGACACGGCTTATATATGTATTATGTAAAGGCTCTTTAAACCTAAACATAATGTTCTTCCCAAATCTCTTTTTAGACTTTCAGACAGCTTTTTAAGGGAACCATAAGTGGTTATTCTATGAATATTTAATTTATAGAATTAACACAGTAAAACCAGTTTGTTGGAGTGATACCCTAGAAAAGCCTTTCAATGGATGATTTCTTTGAATGACCTTTATGTGAAAATGAGACCTGCTAGTGTGAATCCTTAAAAGTTTATTACAGTAGTTTGGCAAAACATCTAATTTACAAATGTTTCCACTTCCAACTAGCAAAAACAAAAATGTGGCCAACTAGCAAAAACAATTTTGAAGCTGGTGGCCTAGTGGGTAGAGAGTTGCCCCTGCAATCAGAAGGTTGTGCGTTTAAATCCCAGGATTGCTAGTGGCATACTGGCTGCCCACTGCTTCACTTGGGTGAACGGGTTAAATACAGAGAAAGATTTTCACACTGTTCACACAGAGTGCTGTGGTGTAGTCAAATGGAATTAAAGGTTTCTGTAGTTTGCCCTGTACTCTATGTCAAGAGCAGTAGCATCACAGTAGATCATGTGATTGCTGGAAACAGCCCTTTTTATGTGTGTGTGTGTGTGTGTGTGTGTGTGTGTGTGTGTGTGTGTGTGTGTGTGTGTGTGTGTGTGTGTGTGTG